>VWZT01001193.1:855999-886725 GCA_013397055.1 Pachycephala philippinensis
TTTTAATTGAGGGGCTGGGAGCTGAAAAGTGGCTGGCTCAGACTTCAGCTGTTGTGCAAATTCTATAAGTCCCTTAAAATGAGGCAGCATCTTACTTTGCTCACCTGTGTTTACAGTAAAACTTCTGGCATTTCAGAAAGGCAAAGGCAGGAAACAGGTGGCCTCTAGATTTAGGTATTTTAATTGTAGAAAATGTTTAAAGTATAGGCCAGTATGGTCTCGGCAGGTGCTCTTTATAACAAGATGTATTATGCACCCCTGAACTCTGTCCATTATTTAGGCATTTCTTAATACCTAGCAGAATTTAAACACAGCCCCAGTGAGACTCAGCTATTTTAGCAGTCTGTGTTTTCAGTTACTGTCAGGCATATATTAATGCTGCATCTTCTCTTTTAGTTAGAAAAATATATTTGGAAATTTTCTTCACCTTTTTTGTATTATTTTGAAGTGGGCTTATTTGCAAAGTCTGTTGTGTTTTCCTCATCCCATATATTGTGTTTTCTTTTTGCTATGCTTCTCAAAGCATCTTGCCTCTGAAAGCTTAGAATCCAATTTAGTCATTAATTTCAGTGTTTAAATTAAAGGAGCAGTTGCTGTCCTACAAATATCCATGGCACCAGGACGAGCTTTCTGGTTTTTTTTCTTCTTTTTAATTTTTTTCTCTGTCTTTTAACAAAGAAGGGATTTCTTTGCTGTAATACCTAGACTTTTCCAGCATTTTCATACATAGCATTGTATGCTAGTAAAGTTGTCATATCAACCAAATTTAAAAGACTTTTAAGGGCAACTTGCAACAAATCCTTTTTTCAGCAAGTCTATAGTAATGGTAGAGAAGAAATTCATGAAGAGCTTAAGCTTACAGTGTGCTGGATCCAGACCCTTGGATCTGTGCATTCAGTCATTTGTAGAATGAGGCCAGAATAGAGCAAATTCTTCACTTGGATGCTGTTTGAGTATTAAGGTAAACAACACACTTAGCTGCATTTCTAAGAGATTTTTCACAAAGGTCATCCATGTGATTTTTAAATTAGTAAATTAAATACAGATTAGGCTGTCAGCAAAACTCCCCAAAGTTTGTTTACTGAAATGATTGAAAAAAACATCTGTAATATTTTCCATGTAAGGAACACAAATCATTTTACTTAGAGAGCCCTGTTAGCTACATTAATTTATATGCCACCCACTTAGTTCAAAAAAGTGAGTAAGATTTTTTGCTGCATCTTAATCAAGTAGGTGCCTTTTTGTAATGTGCCATATTGCTGCTAAAAACATTTTTATCGTGTGATGAAGTTCATTCAAAGAAAAAGAGATTGTGCTGTGGTAATTAACATGTACAACTTGCTCAGGCTGAGTTTTGAAAGCAGTGGAGAGTTGCAGATGAGGCAGTTTTCCTTATGCATTTGGTGACGAAATGGGGAAATAGTGTGATTGTTTGGAGAGCTTCTAATGAATATTCTGTTTGACAAGAATTCCAACCCCAAATCCTTCCCATCCAAAACCTTCTCTGTGCCCAGTTTATATTATAGAAGTAGAAACAGCACAGGTTGTGGGGTATTAGCATACTGAAACAGGTTGGATGTCTGCTCTTTCTTACAGAATTCTGGAATTGCAGTTGATTTCTGCCATTTTTCCAAGGCAAATGGATACATTTGTTGTTTTCTCATCCCTGGTAAAGATTTGTATGTAGGAGCACTGCAGAAGTAGCTACGAGTATTCTTGACAATCTTGGTCATAAGGACAGCTACATGTTAACCTCCAAAAATGTTTTTCTGTCTTGCTGCAAAATTCTGAGATAAGTCTGTGAGGATGGCCTGAATTCAGTGGCTTTAATTTTGCATAAACGCTCCTTTTGGCAGGCTGATGTCAAAAAGTGTTTCATTTTTTCAATATAAAGGAAAACCCTCAAAGGATAACCTTGCTAGCATTATTCTAAAGAATTGTCATCAATCCAGCCCTTTGCTCTGAGAAAGTGCATCAGACAATAATCTACTAGGCTTCTTCCATCAGAAGATCATCAAAGGCTACACAGATCGGAAGAACTTGCAAGGGTTTTGTGGGCTGTGAAGGTGAATGATCCAGGTATCTCACCTGGGAATGTCAGTGTTTTTCCCTGACATGCAGAGCAGTGTTGGAAGCAGCTGTATTCAGGTCAGTAGTTGACTCCCAGATTCCCAGAGAGCTATGTTTCTTATTCCATGGATCATCTGTGCTGAAGTTTCTTCTTCTTCTCCTCACTCAGTCTCAGGCCCAGATCAGGATGTTGCCACCTCTTACATGGAAAGGTTCTGCCGCAGGGAGGTCTGTAGCACCCACCAAATTCTGAGTTTGGGTCTTGAAATACCCTAGGTAGAGACCAGGAGAAGACAAAAGAAACATGAAAAAGGTGATCTGGGTGCAGAGAAGGCAGGAAGACTATCCACTCTAATTAGATCTTTCTAAGCTCCTTCATGGAACAAGCTTTTTTATTCAGAGAAAAAAAGTCTATTTATCACACTACTTATTGATCGACTGATAATTTGAGAACTGGTTAGATGCCACATTTCTTGATTCCAGTGCCAGAGAGAGCAAGGACCAGGTATTTACAAAAGGGACAGTGAAGCATGCAAGTTCAAACAAAGAATTTCTCCTGTGGAGGCTTAACAGATGCAAGGGAAGTCTCTTACCAGATTTCTGTAAAACTGCCAGGTCATACTACAAGAGCTATGCAGAGGCATGAACCTTCCACTCACGCAGGTTACCACTGCTAAAAACAAAGACTGACGTGGATAAAAAATTGCATGAGCTGAAGACAGCTTGTGAAGATCAGTGTAAGCCCTGGCCTTCCCATGCCAGTGAACAAACAGGATGTCTGCATTCCCTGTGTCCAGCTCATTGAAGATGCTCAGGCCAAGCTGTGAACCCACTCGTGCTCCTTTTGAGCAGTGCAAGAATAAAATTGGTGTAGCCCCTAGTTAAAGTAAGTAATGTCTCATCTGAAATGAAAACCGCCCCCATTTCCTACATGGACACAGTTCTAGCATTGCTGAAAGAATGCTGAAACAAGCCATTATAGATCAATTCCAGATACAAAGCAGCCAGGTGGACAAAAATAACTTCAATAGCACTGACTGAGCATCTCCTGCTTTCAGTCAGTGGAGGGTAACTATCCTTCTCCCCTGCGGTTTCTTTCCAGCTTCTAATTAAGGAGCAAGTTTTCAGAGTGACATACTCAAATCGTCAGTGAAAAGGAAAATATTAAGAGTGAAATTGCCTCTCTGCTGATGTTGCTTTCCTTCATAAAGTCCCACATAACCAGATTTGGTCTGATTTTAAACCCATGTCCAGCCACCAGGTAGACCGACAAGGTGGCACAGACTTCATAAAATTATCTCCAAGTGCCTGATACTTGCATAGTATCAAAACAGCTTGTATTTGAGCCTGGCCAGAGGGTGACAATGCTGCAGGTAAAGGAAGGACTTGGAGGATACAAAACTAAGGTGTGACTTCCTTTGAAGCACACATCAAATTAATGATTTACTTTGAGATCTGGCAGTGCTCCTTGAACGTCCTATGAAGAGAAAAAGCTGGCACAGAGCTGTATCTATGAGTAAGATTCCCTTCCTTCTTCCAGATGGTTTGAAAATGCTATCCTACCATGGAAATCAAGGCCTCAGATGGCCTTCATTTGATATTTAGACTACAGCTGTGCAAAATGTCTGGGCTGTAAGTCATGAGCCTGTAGGAAATCCTACTGCTGCTGTTGAATGCTGTGGAAGATGTCTTAAACACATCAGACTACCTTCCAGTTGCTGCCAAGGCTTTCTGTAGGAAGATTTATCACAATAATTTTCCTTAAAGTTCTCAGTAAACATCTACAGCTCCAGACTAGAGGGTGTGGTTTGTATTTTTCTGTGTCTGGCAGCGCAGAACTTGTTACCATGAAGTGAAAACTCAAGAGTACAGGAGGCAAAGCATGCTTGTGGCTGATCTATGGACTGTGAGTGGATGGTTCCCTCAGAAACTAAAGATGCCTGTTAATGTTTCAGGTAAGCTACAAGGGATATTCCTCTGGATGGCCCCTAAGAGGAGCGATGGGTGCTGAGGGAAGGGTTCCATCTCTGGGGCTTGTACATAGATATCAGTTCAAAGGTGCTGGCAGCTTGGTAATCTGGAAAACCTGGCTGTGGGAGGACCAAGCCATTTGGTGTCCCTGAAGCAGTGAATGCCACTGGTGTCACTGAATGCCACCAGTCATGCTGGGAGCTGGCTGCATGTTCAACCCTGCTTTGCCACCCAGCAGAGTGGTGGGGCCCTGGGGTAACCTGTGCATCGCTCAGGTCACGCCCCTGTCTGGCTCTCATCCCTTCAGTACCCATCTTGGAGCTGAATGGTTGTGTGCAGGCTGTGAGAGAGATGGCTTACAGCCTTGAGAAACTTCTCTTGGCATATAAAATAAATGCTGAGCACTGAAGGATATTTCACACAAAGTAATTATTGACAGAAGGTAGGGTGCATCAACTGTTTTACTGGAAATCACAATTTGCACAGCAGAAGGTCAATTTCTAATCCTGACTCCAACCGTTATCATTTAATTTACAGCATAATTCTTCAAAGGGATCGGGATAACAACTTTCAAGGACAAGATATGGAACCACTAAAAGGTGGGTAAGAAGTTCAGTTTATTGGTAAATGATTGATTACTTCTGCTTGTCCTACAAGCAGGACCGTGTTGGAGTTTCATGAACTAAAAACCCCATGAGCTAGCAGGGACTCCAACATACTTTTCAAATACACTGGTCATATGTAACAGCATGGTTTGCAGACACCAAACTCAAAATATTCTTCCTTCTGGGAAATTTGAAGTTCAGAACACCTGGACAATTGAAATTTGCCAGAATGCAGTCCTTCCATCTATAATTTCAATTAAATGAAAGTCAACTGTGCTCACCACTTAATTTCACAATTGCCTTCTGATGAACAGAAACATTTCCCTAAACATTGGTCAGATGTTTCCAACCTATTATTTCTGCCACTTCCATCAGCAGTTCTGGAGTAATTACAGAGATGGGCCTGAACATAAAAGAGATGTCAGATATTTGTAACATGCAGACCTGGATCCAAGCTTGACAGACACCGACAAAATGCTTCACTTCCACACAAAGTTAGATTATGAACTGTCAGACAAAGTAATAGGGACTCAAAAATAAGTGATTATGGAAATAAGCAGCAGAAACAATAGTGGAAACCACTTCTTTTGTACAGCAATCAGGGAGTCACTGACAAAAAAAACCCAAACCACCAGTATAAGTATTCTGTGAAATTACATTTTTATAACAATAATGTGTTATTATTTGATTAGGGGTTTTGTTAATGTGGACTTAGTGTATAATTAAGCTGATGGGTAGCTCTAGTGATGAAAGTAAAGCTGAATAAGATGGACCGGGATATAAAATTTTATGGACAGGTAACGGGAAGTACGTTCATGGATCGAGAACCCACAGTTGGCAGAGAAGCAGAATGAGATTATATTGTCTAATCTCCTGGCGAGAGTCTTGCCTCTGTCTACTGCTGTGTCATGATTGCCTCCCCAGCACAAAATCAGGATGCTCTGGGCCCTTTGCAGCAGGCATCTGGCCAGGGTTTGTCTCCCCAGGGGCAGAGATTTTAGGGTGTGAGGAGCCCACAGACGTTCCCCATGCTGGTGAGGATGGCTTCCCCATGCTGCCAGCAGCCCCTCTATGCTAAAAGAGGGATTTCACTCTGTATTGCAGAGAAACTACGCACTACACATATCATACAATCAGCCTCTCGTTTATTTGGTGCTCTCTTTTATGTTGCTATGTAATAAAAGGCAATTGACAAGGATATGAAGTACTGCCTTCTAAAATGCAACATCTCTGTGAAAATTCAAAATGTGTTCAAATTTTTGCAAAGTAACAAGGGTCAAGTATGGTTATAATAATTAACAACATGTGTGTTGTTTAATCTTCAAAGCAAGCTTTACCTTTAGACGTCCATAATTTACTCAGTAAATATTGTTCCTCTTACTTCAAAAGGAAGCAATAATTAGATTATGCCTGGACTCAGATTAACATTTAATTTGTGCATACTTTCAGACCAACATAGTTGTCTGCATACAATAGCAAAATAATTCTTTTTAACTCTGTATGCTGTCAGTCTTTAAAGTTGTAATTTAATACCGAGGAAAGATACGGCAGTGTAAGAGATGCAAACACTCAGAGGTTTCCCAAGCCAACATTCCCTCCATCCACTTGTCACTGCTGCACAGTCACAGCCTAAAGCTGCCTGCTCCTGCCTCCTTTCTATTCATAGTTTTATCAAAATCCCTACTTGAGTCAATTGTCATGGGTTTTTCTGGAGGTTTTTGCTGTTTGTTTGTTTGTTTGTTTGTTTGTTTGTTTGTTGTTTTTTGTTTTGGTTGGGCTTTTTTTAGTGTTTTTTTGGCTTTTTTTTAATGCCCTGCTCTAGCCTCACCAAGGGAGCCTGGCCTAGAGGCACAGGGAGAGTCCGGTGCTGGTCCCTTCCCACAGCTGTCCCTAAGAAAAGGGCTAGCTGGGCATATGTGAAGTGGAAAATAGCTGAGATAGCAGTGCTTCTTGCTTGGAGGCTGGCCTTGGAGGATTTGCCTAAACAGCCTCCCAGTGCTGTGCTGACTATGGTAAAAGCTGGTTTCTGGGCAATGGTTTGCAGCTGACCTTTGACCTTCCCTGGATGGGGCAGAGACAAGATTTTAATTCCTGGCAGGGAGTCCTGGCACTGGTGGTGGAGAAATCCAGTCCAGGGCCTCCTTCAGTGTAGCTGGGTGTAAAAGAAAACTGAGAATGTGGGCCCCTTGCCTGCAGAATAACTGAAATAAGCAGCTCTTCCATTAGCTGAAACAACCTCTCTTACTCCAGCCCCTACTAACATCTAAATGATGGGGATCACACCTTGCCAAAACATGTGTTTGGAGCCTAAACTGACAAGATATGAGGACTAGTGGGATAAGAAATACACCAACGAATTCTTTGTTGCTCTTAATATTTTCATAATCACCTTTATGTCATGAGTTGCAGGTGCAGCACTGCAAAATATTCCTGTTCGTTTTATGAAGCCTGAATTTTTTTTTAAATGTAAAAAAGTGGTAATGGACTTCTTTCTAGGCTTTGAAAAAGAGTGTGTCTGCTTTAATGTGACCTAGCTCGAATGCTATTATACATTTTAATGAGGTATGTATGAGGAGGGGTCAAGTAGAGCAAGGACTCATTCTGTTCACATCAGCACTGACACTACTTTGCTAACACAGTTCTGCAGCCATAATTTGCATAAAATATGTAACGTAAAATGTTCTATTGAATATTCCAAATCAGGGTAGTCTGTTGAGCATTGTTGCCATGGGGACTACGAGAAGGTTGGATTAATTAAGGCCTGAACAGATGCTCTGGAGTATGTAGTGTCATTTGTGCTTTCTGCTTGTAATTAACGTGCATGTGTGCAGGATGAGAAACAAGGGAAGAAAGAGATACCCACCTTAATTTGTGTGTGACAGCTTTTCAGGTAAAATGAATTATTGGTATATGAAAAGCGATGCCTCTACACGTGCTAAAAATATGGATTAAAAAAGGAAGGAAAAAAGGGGTAATCAAAATCAGCATCTAGCTGTGTCACTGTTTAGTATGAGAATGCCAGAATCAATGATACAAACTTCCCTCATTACTACAAGATTTAGGAATCCAAAAGAGCCACTTCATCTCTGAAACTGACTAAGATTAAAGAGTATCTTTCAGTGTTATCCTGTAAAGCTAAAACATATCGTAGCTTTGAGGGGTTTTTGTACGCACACACAATTTTATGCAAGCAAAGAGAGAGGGGATAGCTTATTCTGTGAGTGTGTATGTAAAGTTAGGTCTCCTGTCTGGTTTACTGAAGTCTGTTGCATGCTGCTGAGCTCAAAGGAAGCAGTGAAATAAAATTTCAAATCACTTTCCCTGTGTTAAATAAGCATTGCTGTTGTTATAGGAGGGCTTGAAATCTTTAAGATGGTGTTAAATCTTTTCTGCTTTGCCTGATGGTGAGAGAATAGTGCCCAGTTCTCTGTCAGTGCTTTAGCACATGTCCTGAGCTTCATAGGGAAGGTTTTTTGGATATAAGGGACCACACATAGGAGCAGCACCCTCCAAAGAGGGGGGTGAATCTGGTGGTGGGCATCTGCTCTTCCACTGCCACTCCTATTCTCTCTCCACCTTTGCATGTGGACCTGGAGAGTCCCAATTTTTCAAATCTTCATTCAAAAACAAGAGAGAGGAAAAGATTCATAACCTATCCCATGAAAAAGTATTTATATGAACTTTTTCTTTTGAGCGTTTGGAAGTGGGAATACGTTACCTCAGAGGAGCCACAGTTGTTTTGTGACTAACTGGTGGCACTGGAATCACAGCTACTAGAAAAAGAAATGCAAAAATTGCTCACAGTGTTTTCTGTGAGTATTCAACTGAAAATAAATCAACCACTCAAAACTGCATACGTTTTGTACAGCGGAAGAAAAGTCATACCAGTGCTTCCAAGTGAAATTTTGCAGAAGCCCAACATCTCCATGTTTTAGGAGGACAATTTTCCCGCCTTTCATGATTAGATGATGGGTTCCTATGATTCCGAGTAGTAAGACAAAATTAGGCATTTTCATCTAAATAGGTAGAGGGCAAAAGCAAGGATATTAACTTGCTGAGTGCTATTAAAGAAATATTTCTGTAGCACAGTTCTCATCCTGGCTCCTATTTTAAAAAATCATTTTCTAGGCACTCTTGGCAAAATTTCATACCTGAGCCTGCTGCTTATATAGCAATCAGGTACTTGAAACATTTTTTTTTTTTTTAATAGAGTTATTTGTAGTGTAAAACTCTGAATTGCCTGTGTGACTGTGGAATGAAAAGTGATGGATGTTTTTCTCCAGATTGTGAGAAAAAATAGTCAGTCTAATGAATGCTGAAGCGTGTCTCTTTCCCAGGTGCTCACTCCTCTCTCTCTCTCCAATTTGCCCACTAAATCTGCTGCATTTTCCTCTCATTTCTTAATGTTTAAGGATTATCTCATATGCTCTCTTGGGAAATGCGGCTTCCTTAGGGTTGTGGAAGTAATTAGAAAAGATTGCAGCCTGCTTTTTGAATGAGTCTGGATTTATTTCTGTTTTTCTTTTTGCTAATGAGAGACTTGCTTGTTCTTGCTTTGATTTAGAAATTTTTATTTTTCCAGAAAGAAAAGTATACTCTAATCCACAATGTGAAAAAATAAATGTTTGAGAGAAAGTAAAAAAATTCACAGAAATGGCTGGATGGTCTTGATCAAATGAACGTGCTTAAATTAAACATAGACATCATTTTAAATAGAAAGGACTGGAATAGACTGGAGGTATTAATTCAGTTACCATGTCACTAGGAAAGTTAGAAGATAAATGAATAGGAAGAATGTCCCCAGATTTTGATGAAATCCAAGTGAATTTAGTACAAGTAAATTTACACTTGTCTCTGCCCCACCTCTGAGTCTTGAAGCAAACAAAATCTGTACCATCTCTATAAGTACACATAGATCTTTAGACACATAGAACAGTTTCATCCAAAGTATACTTTCCTACTCCAGGCTTTCCTTACATGAATAGTTTCTGAACACATGTATTTAGTTATCACCTACTTGATTTCAATGACAATTTAGATGTTTTCTCAGTTTTAGGTAAACGTCCAAGTAAAATTTTGGCCTGGTCCCTGCTCCTTGACTCTGGGGTTTTGTATGTTGTTGGCTGATGTTACAGATACTTGCCATCTTTTCAGTTAAGAACTATTTTTCCCTTTCATTAGTAATACACAGTGGGATGCTGTTATGTTTTTATAATATTTGCAGGAAAGCCTTCCTAGAGCTCATTATTAGATCACCCTCACATACTAGTCTTCCTTCCTTGCCTTCAGATTAGTCTTTATTTTCCCTGAGGTCCTTATTTGCCTGTCTTCCTTAATGAAACAATAACGGAATGATAACTCTTGAAATTATCTGTATGTGAAGGTTCTTGGAATATAGCTACACCAACCAACACCTTTAAAAGGATCAGAAGCCTTCAGCTAGGTATAAAACAGATAGCTGGGAAGCCAGACAACATGTAGCTGTGACAACCTCAAGAGCCACATGTGGCTTGGCAGGGAGAATGACCTGTGGTGAGTGCCATACAGCTGTGTCTGCAGTGTTTGTGGTATCCAAACTAACTGGCTGAAATAGAGCTTGGATATTGGCAAGGCATTTTGCCCCTTACATGTAAAAATGCCCAGGGATATCACAGAAGCTGTTTGGTGCTAAAACTGTTAAATAGGGCAGGGGCAGGCATTCATGTTCTGTATTTATGCCTTAATTTCTTTTCCTGGCACTTATTAATGAAATTATGACTTGACTGATTTATCAAGGCTTTTGACATGACTTCTCCTGTTACTCCTAAAATCAAAATGGACAGGGTATTTGTCAATAAGTCCTGCATCTGTGCTGGAATAATGCTGAACAGCAGCAGAAATCTGAGAGATCCAGACCCAAGGGACCTGGAGACCCAGAAAAGGAGTGGTGGGCCCCAGTGGTGCAGCCAGTAGGTCAAGTGAAGCAATTCTTTTGCTCCATTTGGTACATGTGATGCTATTTTAAGATACTATGTCCAGCTAGGGGACCCAGCACAAGATAGTTACTGGAAACTGGATCCAGGGGCGCACAGAAGGATGCAGTGGGCACCGTACAAGAAGAGCCCAAGGTAACCCCAATGGCTTGGTCCATGGATGGCACAACTGAGCTGGGATCTTACTGCTGTCTTCCCCTGTCTGATGGGGAATATGGAGGAGGTGGAACTAGACTTCTCTCAGAGTTGCCCAGTGGAAGGAGAGGAGGCAGCAGATGGGAACTGCAGCAAGTGGAATTCCTACTGCATTTAAAAGAAAAACTTCACCAAGGTGGAGGACACGTGCTGAAACAGCTTGTACAGAGAGGCGGTGCCATCTCTATCCCTAGATATTTTCAAAATGTCTGTGGCCAAGTTCCTGGGTAGCAGGATTTAACCCAGAATTAGCCATAATTTGAGAAGGAGATTGGATCAACCTCTTCTAGAGAACTCCTTCCACCAAGATTACTCTCTGATCTTGTGGGAATTGCTATAAAATTTAATCTGTCCCATCCCATGTACCATCATATGAAAGCTTTATTGTCTGTATTGCTCCATTACAGCCTCAAGGTTCCATTTTGGGGTTTTACCACCTCCTTAATTCTGATAATGACTTAGAAGGCATTTAACATACATTTACTGCTGTGAACAGATAAGTCTTTACTCTCATTTCAAATTACATCTTCTGCAATTACACAGAATTATTTTCTATCAATGCAATTTTAGTGGTCACCGTTCTTTACCCTGGATTTTATTATGCACTCACTGGTCTCTGTAGAGAGCAATATGTAACTGCGTTACCATAAGTATAATGCCAAAATGGAGATTTGCTTCTCTGGATGACTTGTTTTGTTTCACTTTCGATTTTATCCAGTCTTCTGAGGGCAGTAGATTCAGGAGATGGGGTGGAATATTTTCTCTTAAGATACCCTTTTTGGACTGAAGAACACAAACCTTGGCTTCACATGCTATCTAGAAATAATATCTGAGACAACCAAGGATCTGTAACATGATAAACATCAGTCCTCATTTGTTCACAGAATAAAATCTTAGCTAACATAGAACTTGTTGCTGGAAACCTGTGATCTTAACAGGTATTTTTGCACACCAGCTGTGGTATATACTCAAAGCAATTTGTGTCTCTTTTTTATAATTTAAATCCTACTAATTATTTTCAAGACAGAGTTGAATTTCAAGTTCTTTCACTTGCACCAATGTGTAGTTCGAGGTTATGTAGGGTTTTCTTTAAGCTTTTTAAGAAATCTGTTGAAAGAGAGGGTTAGAGTCACATTGGCTGTAATGGCCCCAGTGCAAACACCCTTGTGAGCCTTTGGGGAAGCATCAGCCAGATACACAGTGGTCCCTTTATTTACCAGGGACAGAAGCACTAGTGGTGCAAAAGCCATTGCCAGACCACACCTGTCACCCGTAGGTGACAAAGACAGTGGGGGCATTTGGTTCTTCCATTGACGTTGGTGGGGCTGCCTGGGACTGCTGGCTGCAGCCACAGCTCAGGGGTGAGTTTCTGCCTCCCAGGAGCCACACAGAGATCCCTAGCTCCCATATAGAGCTGCTGGAAGGGGATGCAGTTGTGTTATTTAATGACCAGCTGGGCAGTGTGTGAGGAATTAGTTTCTCAAGGAGGTTAAAGAATTTGGGCACTTCTGCTGGGGCCAGTTCAGAAAGACAGATCTTGACAGCTGGATCTTGCACCAACAGAAGGAATGTCTGATCCTGCACACTGAGCATTAAGTGAGCTTCTGGGGAGAAAATTTTCAGACTCCTCCTGCCACAGTGTGCACCTTCTATACTGGGGTTTAGATTAGGAGATGCTGCTGACGTTCAGGGCATGCGAGCAAAGACTCCAGCTTTTGGGTACTGCACTGTTCTTAGCTGATGGCTTAAGGATAGGCTTTAGAAATGGATGCAACAGATTAGCAAATCATAGCAAAGAGGAGATGATGAGCTGTTTGACAGACAGAGAGCAATTTGTAACCATTTTTTGGAAAGGAAATCACCTCTACTATTCTTTGGTATGAAGAGTAGGATGTCAGGGCTGCACTGACCTGAGGTGGTGTATTATTTGGGATTTTCAATATGTTTTTTCTCATTAATCATCGAAGTTGGGTTTTTTTCAACCTTGCTAAAGGAAAGAGTAAAGGCTGATGGGGGTATGTCTGGCATCTGCCACATCTGAGGATGATGTACCCATTTGTTCAGTTTCTTAAATGTCACCACTTCTTTTGATATTCTAATATCAGTATCTGGGTGATTTTCCCTTTTGACAGCTAGGAAAAATTATTTGGAAAACAAAGTAGTTACAAACTTTAAAGATTCTTGGGTGTCTGCCCAATATAACTGCATGCCTCTCCCCTTGAAAGCCAAGTGGGTTAAGATGTGATAAAGAGAGGAAATGGGAACTGATTTAGTGGTGGTGTATCATTCAACTGTCCATGTGCTAGAGGGAAATATGGGACATCATCCTTCCTATCTTTCTGTGGCTTTAGAGAGTCAGGGAGGGTGGGGTCTGTCTCGTTCCTGACTCATCCTGGCCATTCCTTGTGTGACCCTTCTCCCACCAGTGCTGGCTGTCTGTGGGAAATAAGGTCTATGATTAATCCCCCTTTGGGTTGCAGGGTTACCTGGATGTCTCCCTGCAAAACCAAACTCTGTGCAACTGCAGGAGCAAGGAAAGCTCATTTCCACTTTATGCTTGAGAGTTGAGGAAGAACTGATTTACTAAAGCAAGTAATAACAAGGTTTTCAGCAGCACCCATGACTGATCTCAGAGGTCTGGTCATATTCATCACAGAGCAGTGCAGCCAATACTTCCTAGCACAGAGCCACTGGGAGACAATTGCAAAAGCAAGGACCTGGGAAAGTTGTAATGAAGTTCTTGAGGCCATCGAAAGACTAACAGACAAGAAGTCTTCTGCATGGATTTCCCAGGACTCTCCTATCTGCCCGATCACAGCCTCGCTCTTTAGCATGCCAGACTGGCAATTTTTCAGGAAGCACAGAGATAAGGTACACTCTGGGAAACAATGAATTCAAAGTCCTGCAGCTGTATCCTTTCACACAAACAGGTGCATTTTACTAATAGAGAGAGAATACATATAAACAAACAGACAAAAAAAAAAAAATCAGAAAAAAACTGCAGCCAACAGTAAACCTCCTGTACTTCCATTAGCTGCAAGGGTTTTAACCTGCTGTTTGCATAAGAAAGCTGATACTTTTGACTGTAAGCGTTCTCCCTTCTACTGATTCAGATCAGCACTGTACTGGTCAGCTGGACCTGCTGACAAAAGGGGGTATGAAAATTCAGGTGTATTGCTTTCTCTCTCTCTCTCTCTCTCTCTCTCTGGCTCTCTCCACCCCCCTCTCTTTCCCTCTCCACATCTGTATTTGCTTGTCTGATCATATTTCACTGAGCAGATGTGGGACCAGTCTTGATTTATGCTGGTGTAAAACTGTAACTCTATCTTTGACCTCCATGAGTTCATGCCCATCTACATCTCTGGAGCTCAGTGAGGTATTTGTCCCAATAATTTGGCACTTCTCAAGCTCCCTCCTGTCACCTCATGTGGGAGACATGAAATAGCAGACTGGTGTCTCTGCTGTAGTGCTTTCCCTCCATAGGATATCACTTTGTGAATTTATCTCAGGCTGCAGGAAAAAAAAAAAGTAATGATAATTATTTCTGTTTCAGCAGTTTTCAGTTTTGTTGCTTTTGAACTCTCTCTGGAAACAAATACCTTTCTTCTTTATTTTCCTCTGGAGACCGTCAGGAGATCTGCTTTCAGGTGGTTTAATGAGAAACAAGCCTCTGTCGACAATGTTTAAGGAATGTGATTAATTGCTTGATTTGAGAGTTGCAGCATGCCTCCATCTACTACCCAGGAAAGGGGGAGTCAGGGATAGGAGTGTGCCCTTTCAGCAGCGTATCTGTTCCTTGGTGCAAAATAAGCCCACACATCCCCTCCTACACAACCCCAACCTCTAAAATGCGCTGCTGCAAACAGGCAATTGCTGCCCTGCTTGGGTCCCATCTCCACATCGTTCTCTGCAGGTTTGCCACCTGGACATTTCTGTGCCCTGAAGACTCTGAGCTGTGCCTGCATACTGAATGTCCAGGGGAAGGTGCGCCAGGTGCGTTGCAGCACCCTTGCCACAGGGAAGTGAACAGCAGCTTAAAATTCCTGTCTTCGTGGAGAATAGATGGGTCCTTGGCTCTTCCAGCTCTGCTGAAAAGCAGTAGGGCAGGCTCAGATCAAGGGCTGTAAATCTGCACATGTTCAAGGATAAACTGAGTAAGCTCATGGTCCTTGACCATCAGCAGGATGTGAGGCTCTGGTTCTGCTTGGGGCTGAGACCACCTGGCTGTGGGATCGTTTTGGTTTCCTAAAGCAGAGCTTGGCACACTCCTACAAACAAGTGCCATGGAAGGAAAGAAGAGTAGCACCAGCTTTCCTCCATCACCAGGCCTCTTTTGAGATTAAAAAAACCTGGAAAATATTAACAGTAATTTGATGACCTTGGGACCTTCAGGGTATCTCTTCTGCTACTCTTGCTTTGCTGTTACATGATATTCCTGGTACTCCTGAGATGGAGGAGACCCTTGAAAGGGTCCTTGCTATTTCAGAGGCCTGTTTCCTCCAGGAATCAACTCCCCTCTGTCCATACAAAGATTTTCCACACACAGAAGCTGAGTCAAAATTCTGGGGTTATTGGCAGGATTTGAACATTTTCTGACCCATCTGCTTACAGCAAGCACGCATGCCCTGCACCTTGGCATTTTGTTTCCACACGGGTGAGCACTTTTAAAATCCATTTATCGGTTTTCCCCCTCTTGTGACAACATAGCAAAATGGCTTAGTGTTTGTATTTGATTGATGGCCTAGAAAATGAAGGGCCAGTTATGATTCTTCTGGGCTAAACCAGATTGTCAGCAGAAACGTTGCTACTTATTTCCATGGGGACCAAGTCTTTGCCATCGCCTGAAAGGGAGTGATCAGCTTTGAGCTGGGTCTTTGAGGTCCTGGTTTTGCAAGCCAGTTTCCGACCCCTCAGACCAGGCCAGGTTTGTTTCAGCCTGAGGAACTGTCCCTCTCTGTGCTTCTTTGGAGCTGGGACAGAATCACAGCATTGCTTTCCAAACAAGAGGAACTCCCAAAGGACAGGTTGAGAAAATGGTAATCCTTTTTTGAAATATTTGAGATAGAAACAGTTAGGGGAAAAAGTCTCTTATAGTTCTCTCCACAATTTTAAATAATCATAAGGGACCAGGACATGAGTCTTTACCTCTAACATAACTCTCTTTTAGGGACAGTATGAAGCAATTTATTTCTTTTCACCACATGTATTATGCTTGAGGGAAAATAAAAAAGCAAGAAATAAGTCTGCAAATACTCACTGGTTTTCACATTTGATTACTGGATGCACAACATAATACGGTTCCTAAAATTGTGATTAAGCAATTTGGACTGGGGAAATGTGTTGGAAAAAGAGCTCCTGAAAGGGTAATATTTTCTCTCTTGCCACTGCTGGCACTTATTAACATGGAAAAGCAAGAACAGTTATGAGGGAAATGCAAAGGCTGACATCTGGCATGAAGTAAGCAGGGTGAACAACTCCATACACTGGGTCTGAGGAAAGGTATGTCTAACACTGTTTGTCTCTGTTGTGCTGGATTAATTTACCCTAGTGTTTTTTTGCATGCTATTTTAAAATTAGAAATTATATTGCAAAAATGCTACTGAAGCAGGCAGGAAGATTTTCAGAGCTAGAGTTTGCTTCATTCATGGGACATTCATTAGGACTTAGGCATGCAGTAATTCTTAGTTATTTATATGTGGTTCCTTCTTCTGATTGTATCATACAGAGTTATTTGCACTTTTGGGAAGAGTAAGCTCTGGCTGTAAAACATGTCACATCAAATTGGAGAAGTTTTACATTTATTCTTTTCTTTCATTGCATATGGACTGCAGAAAGCTCAGAAATCGCATCCATGAATATATGTATATATATATTAATGTATTAATTATATCCCTTGTAAATGCTATGGCATGCTTACAAATCTTTGATTACTCATCCCACCCCAAGCTGAGAAACTGCTGATCCCCACAGAAAAAAGGGAAGACTTTGAAGTCTTCTAACATTGGCTTGTCATGGAGTGAATGAACTTGAAAGAGAAATGTAAGCCCTTATTTCTGATATAGTAGAGAGCTGGCAAGTTCCTACAGATTTTTACTCCCAGATGACATCAGCTTCTCTCTGGCAACTTGCAGCTTGCCTAGCACTGCAAGGTAAACATAGCCATGCCACATAGTGCTCATCACCTCAGAAACCGTCTTCGTGTCTTCCCGTTCTTAATCCAGGATATCAGCAACCTGCAGAGCAGATGGTGTATGAACCTGCAAGGGCAGATCTACAACCAGTGGGCATTGGCATGTCTCCCATGTAGTGGAGACAGAGGTTGTGCTGATTTATACCCTTTGAGATTCTAGCCCAAGGTGACGGCATCTTCATTTCTGACTTCAATAGGAGCAGGCGCTGGTATTGGGAGTGAGGCTTCGTTCCACTAGAGAAAAACACAGCTGGAACACGAAGTTGAAGGGAGAGTAGCATTAAAAAACTGCCTCAACAGCAGTGGTTAGATTTAAACACTGTGCACACCTTTAATGTTCCTAAGAGCCAAGTTTCTGATGTGTAAGTGCATTTTTTTGTGTGATGCCAAGAAAACAGATGTGAGAGTTATTTCCTCATAGCCACAGGCATTGTCACATGACTAATTCAGCATCTTCCAAAACTGGGTGCCTGCCTAGGCCTGTGATAGAAAGATGGGAGGAAATTGTCTGGCTGTGTGGATTCCTTGTGGTAAGGCAAATTTAGCTCAGTGAAGCCCATGACTAACAAATACCAAGCACTCAATTTTTCAAATTATAAAATCACAGCACCCTGAAACCTGTTGATAAGCTTTTACAAAGCCTGGAAAGTTTGGATGAAAGCAGGGCATTACAGGACTCAGAAAAGAGAATTTCATGGTGGCAAAGAGGTGCGTGCCTTAGATGTTCTGTTTTGGGATTAAGCCACAGCAAAATGCATTTGAGAGGTAAAGTATGTTCTGCTATTCTAACCGGTTCGAGTAGTAATGCTAAAAACCAGCCACTCTCTGCAGGTAATTCTCTGTTTTGTAATTGCCCTGAAACTCGTGTGAAAGAATCTGATGGTACCACCTTCTGGCATGGAGCTGTGGGAGTAGGTCACACTCAGAACAAACTACCTCATAGACCATTAAACTAAAGTTTTTTCATTTTAAGAAAATAACTCAACATTAATGATGAAACTAGAACATCCTCCTCTGATTCCCTTGCAATTTGTCATTCTCTAATTACCCAGTGAGGTACATCCTGCTGCTTCACCAACTCTCTGCAGCACTCTATATAGCTCTGCTATTGGCTGCCTTCTTGTTTCTCTCTACCTCTTATCTCTCAGCAGCCCTGGCCAGGAACAGAAATTTAACCCTGTCAGCTCTGCAGTGTTTCCTGAGCTATGTCTGTGCTGCAGAACCACCTCCTTCAGTCCAAGCTAGAATTTTGACTAGACCTCTTTAAAACTGTATGTGATGCTGATCCACGGTGTACTCTTGTTTCTCTGCAGCCAGCACTTATTTGAATGTCTTTTTTCTCTTGTTTTTATGTTTGGATTGCCAGGTCTTTGTCATAAAGCTCGTGTGTGCTAGCTGTGTCCACTACATGGCTCTAGTTCGAGGATTGCAACTTACAAATGCTACAATATACACAGATGACAAATAATCATAGAGTAATATGAATTTTGCAGTTGAAGTGTGTGTAACTAATCTGTGAGTCCCACTCATAGTGAGAAAATTTGTTCATCTACATTCAGGTAAAAAGCAATGTACTTTTCACTGAAACTTCTCCCAAAAAGCCTAGCCTATAGAGAGGCTTATGTTATGCCCACGGGCATACGGTTAAAAATATCTCACCTTAATGAAAAGAAAAGTTAAAAGCTTTCCCTTTACTTCTTTTTATTCTGCTTTTTTTTTTTTTAATTTATTTTTATTCTTGCTTTTCCATATCTTTTTAGTCTCATTTAACGAAAATGAGATATATATTGACAAATCAAAAATTCATCTAGTATGATCTGACAAATCACCCTTCTAAAATGTTCCTGGTTTCATTAAAAAATTACATTAAAATAGCTGATAAAAACATTGCAGTGGCATCGTATTTTTCAATAGATTACAAATTCAAGTGCCTGTAATAACATCTTTTAGTCAACTAGGTGTAGAACTGCCTGTGGTGTAGAGCTCTGGTATAATTCTCTTTATTTATTTACCTTTTATTTATATCAGATAGGCTGTGTAAGTCCCACACAGGAGGCAAATGAAAAAGACAGGCCAAGAAATCCCACCCATGTCTTGAGTCTATGGCCTTTTACAAAAAAGATGAAGTTAATATGCCAACACTGCTGTGGGCATTTGGAGGACCCCCTTTGTAAGGGTGGTGGTTCCTGACAGGTGCAATGAGATTTTTACACCTAGAACTGCTGTATTTGTCACTTACTGGATGACCTGCACAGACACATGAGCTGGACCAGGTCTTCACCAGGGCAAAGGTGGTGGTGTGAGCTGTCACCTACAGGAGATGAGGGGCTTGGGGATGGTGTTTTACCAAAACTGGGGCGAGGTGGCCTTCATGCTGTCTGAAGGAATGGAGAAAATAAAACGTTATCAACCTCAAGGCAAAGAGAGACAGACTGAAAATACCACTGTGAGAACACAGGGTAAGCTAAGGACATAGGGGCAGCCAAGGACATGGGCAGGTATGGGCTTGGAGACCATACAGCTCGGCTTTGGCTGTCTTTCTAAACTGGAGAAGACGGGGCTCTTGTGGAGTCCCAGGGATCTCAGAGGAGAGGGTAGCTGGTTTGGGGGATTTTTCACTTAAGGGATATACTGGTTTTTGTGAGGATATCTGACCTCTAATGTTTTATTTTGTAAGGAAAAGCAACAGCATATTTACACAGTCTCTGGAAAGGCTATTTTTATCTGCTTGTCTGCTTCTTTCTCCCTGGCCAAGGCTTCACAAAGGCATTTTCTAAGACAGAAGATTCAGCCTTTTGTGAGAGGCTGAGCTTATGCTCAAAAGCCAGGACTGCATCTGAGGAACAGAGAATAGGAAACTGGGCGCTGGGCAGAGGTTGCACTGTGATTGTATACCAGAGGCCCCAGGATTAAAAGGAAGGTACCTAGACATGGCTGGGCTCAGATGCTATCAGACACCCTGGGAAACAGGGATTGTATCTCCTAGTACCTAGGTGATGAGCAGTAAGGACATTTGGACAGATGCCATCACAGGTGCATCATTACTTGCAAAGCTGAGTTATTACCAGTCTCATTTATAAAATGAGAGGCTACTTCAGGAGCAGACACAGCTCCCCATTTAAAATTTCCCATTTAAATAAGCAAATTGGCACTTGAAAGAAATTGTAGCTGCTCATGTTTTTGCCCTGTCACACCATTGCATGCCCAATGTTTGATTATGCATGAGTCTAGTAGTCACTTGTGAAGAAACAGACTGTGCTGCCCCTGGAACTGCAGCAGCTGTCCTCTGTTAGTAATACCTTTCAAGAGAGGAGACCAAAAAGCAAAGCTCATCAAAGGAGAGAGGTGAATGCAGTGCCAACCTCCTCCATGATTCCCTTCCCTGCCTTCCTCTTGGGGCCACGTCCTCAGAGCTGCCACATCGGTGTGGATGCTCTGCAAAGGATTGTAAGGTGGTCTTGGGTGTTCCCCATGGCTCATAGCCCTCCATACTATTCTCAGAGCCCTGACAAGGCTCTTCTGCAAAACAGCCAGACAGGTTGGTTAGTTTAGTTCCTTTTCTCTTAAGCTCCTTTTAAAGTAGGGTGTTGGGTGATAGAACAGTAACTTACACATTTGTTGTAACCCTGATGGTTTAAAGGCATGAGCAGGGCTTAGGAGAGATAATGCCGTGAGGCTGTCTGTAGAAGGCTTTCAAGTGAATAATAATTTTGGTTAAACACAGTGTTCACATCCCACCAGTTTTACCACTGTTATAATACTGAAGAATAATAGATCCACATTAAGAAGCCTGTTAGTGTAACCAGTGGCATTTGTTGTATCTTGGTCCAAAAACATGTCATTCTTTTTAAAGGAAATGCCTTTAATTTTGGATGAAAACTTTGAGGTTTCTTTTAAAAGGTCTGCAGTGCCCTTGTTTAGGTAGGAGATTTTTTTCATGCAGTATGTTTCATAATTTCTGCTCTCATGTGTCATTTTTCAAATCTTCCCTCATCAAATTACCACAGCTTTAGGGGTCCTGAAGAAATGAGTGTAATCACTCACTGTAATTAAATGTTTCGTATTTTATTAGACAGTGCATGCAATATGCTGCATGGAGCTCTCATACAAAGCCTGCCATATCTTTATGTATCTCTCGCACACCTGACTGAATCAGTAAGTGCAAAGATTTATTTCCCTCACATCTCCTGTGTTGCAGAGATTATGTGTTGTGTCAGGAAGGCTTTTTCACATGGATTGGCAGCTGCCAAGAATGGCCTCACCTGCATCAGAACATGAGGCAAAGGGCGACAACATGAAGTCATGTTGTGTAGACAATAGCCTGCTCTTCTTAAGATGGAGAGATAAAAAGGACTGAGTATAGGCCCACAAAAGCACAGACCTTTGCCGTGCATCCTGGTACGACCAGCAGTCCTCAGCTGAAGTTTTGAACATCTCTAAAAGGGAGCTTTCTTCCCTCATCCAGGACTCGGTCAACCAGGCTAAACAATTAAAATTGTCCATGTAAGTCTCAGAAAACTGTCAAGAAGTTAGGAGTTTGGCATTGAATTATATCGCTGGGAGGATTTTGTGGTCTCAGCTTTCAAAAGCTGAGGTGTCATTAGTGAATTTATGGGGTACCATGGAAGGCAATTTTCATTGTTACAACATAAATTACTGAGAAGCCTGAAAGAACTAGTTCAGAAATAAACTAAGAACCCACAACCATCAACTCATGAAATAAGGAGAGAGTGATGCTAGCTATAAATGCCTCATCTCCTGTGTTGGTCCTGAAGGACCTGCCCAGGAGTTGCTGGGAAGTGTTGCTGTTGCTCTAGAGGGAATTAGGCCCTTTCCCACATTTACTTATCACTTCAGATGTTTTCTTTGATTTCCAGATCTAGTTTTCTTTATCTCCAGGGTATAAAATAAAAAAGGAGAAACAATGTGAGAACCACATGAAATGTGGTACTTGGAACCATGATCTCCAGAGAGAGAGGAAACCATGAAAGCAGCCCTGTAAAAGAGAGGAAAAAAAAGAAAATATAGTAAGTTGCAACAGAGAAGTAAGTTCAATGACATCATCAACAAGAGAAAAAAAAAGAAGAAAAAAAAAGAACAGAACTGCAAAATTCAGAATGAAAGCAAAGAAACAACATGGAATACTTATTCCAGCACAGAAGGAGAAAAATTAATGGAAAGAACAACAATAAAGGGGACATTTTACAAATTGCCTTAAACACAATGTTGAATCTGTACCAGCACATTAGTTTGCCCAGGTCCTTTATTTTGAGGCATCAGCACATTAAGCTCAGGATATTGCCTTAGAAACCTGAGGTAGGGTTGTGTACTCTGGCAACTGTGTCCACACCATTGCTCCTGAAGTCCAGGCTGTGCAGCGAGAGGGCGAGTATCCTCCTCTTTGTGCACTGCCAACGTTCTCAGCACTTCTTTGCAGCAGAGGAAACAGTCATCATTTAATTACAGCATGCTGCTTGAGTTGCAGGTTGCCATTATTGTTAACAAGCTGTTTTCCCATGACACTAAAAAGCGTAGTCCTGAGGACAAGGCTGAACTGGGAAGCAGGGAACCTGCCTGCTCTATGCAGGCATGCCCTTGGCCTGTTGTGTGATTATGGGTACATTTTGTCATCTCCTTCACAGGATGTGTGCTATGATTGTGCTATACATAAAATACAAGGACATGCATAAATGTCTTGGTGTGGGTGCATTAAAAAAAAAAAAAAAAAAGAAATACACACACACACATATATGAATGCATGAAGTGTTATATTTTTTGCCTTCTTGACACTTAATGCAAGTTGCTTGTATAAATGGAAAACCAAATTGCATCATCCACTGAAGTGTTTTTTTAGATGTAGTAGCTCTCTTTAAATCAGTAATACTCTAGAGACACCACACAGGTACAGGACATCTCCTGGATATGGTGAATCTCAGCAGCCATCAGATCATGCTGTCCTGCAGTTCTGATCCACTCTGCTGTCTGTGCTAGTGCTGGCTGGAGGAGGTGTCACGCCTCAGCACTGATGCCCATCCGTGCCTCCACACCTGGGCAAAGCAGGGAACAGAGATCAATTACTTCCATCACTCACTCCTTCACAGGTTTTTTCACCCGGAGCAAGCTCTGAAAATGTCTTTCCTAGATAAGAAATCCTATTTCCAATGTCAGTTCCATAATCAGACAGGACATAAAAATCACTGGCCATTTCAAGCTGACCATTTCAAGCTGGGTACACACCTGCCATTGTCACTGCCAGTGAATCCACTGTGGGCAAAGACAGGGGTGGTGTTGGGAAAGTTACTGGCTCAGCAGGTACTGATAAAATGTTAATTTCAACACATTATTCTTTTTTAAGTATTTGAAAAATACATTGTGGTCAGATGTCTCATTTTTGTGAGAGGGTTTTAATAAAACATCCAGCCTTACAGCTTTTCCTTATTATTTGCTGATCAAGCTGGGACCCAGTTTGTCACATATTTCTTTCTCTAGGACAAGCACCTCAACACTTATATAGTGTATTGGAAACCTGAGTTGCCTTATAGAACAGCCCTGTATAAAGCTTTCCAGAAGAATAAAGGGCAAGCAATGGTGAGGCTCTACAAATAATACGATAAATTCATGGGTACCTTTTTCCTCTGTTTGTATCACAACACATGCACAGACAAGCAACCATGCTAAAGCACATAATTGAGATTGCTCTATCAAATAACCCAAATGTAAGAAATGCCAGAATGAAGATTGCCTGGGTGCTCTCATTTCTGTTGCTCTTTTACGTGATGCAGCGTGTAATTTTGAGAATATCCTGTATTAATTTTCTCAAATACCTATGCCTCATTAAGTGCACAGGGCAGATGAGTCCCCTTAGTGAGCAATTATTCAGTGTTTTATTTGAGCCTTGCTATTTAATGTGAGGTTTTACACGTTATTTATTACTCATCCCCATAAATCCTGCTGCAAGAATGAAGTTATTAACTTCTTTATAAGCTTTTCTGTGGTACGTACCATTATGAAGCCTGAACATTTTGCAAACAATAATGAATATATTCTCCCACTAGCTCTGTAGGATAGTAGTGAGAATTACCTCTATCTTAGAGTGGGCAAGCTGAAGTACAAAATTAGTAGAATCAGAACTATACTGTAAGTTTAGAGACTTACTTTGAGTATATGGGATACTAGACTATCTACTACAGATTTTCTGTGTTGTCATTGGAACAACATATGTTTCAGCCTTGAGGGTAAAATGTGCAAATTAGATGCTGTTGGAAAAACCATATTGTTATCACGTACCTGAAGTTTGTACCATGTTGTAGTTGCTGCCCAGATGACAAAATGGTGTTCCTTACTGTCCACTGCTTTTTGCATTAGGTTTTAATTTGGTCCCCTTACACAAAAGATGCATTTTTAATTTTTTTTTGTAGCCAATAGAGGATGAACAGGGAACAGTCCCAGCCTAAGGCTTAGATCATGAGCTGCTCACCCCATCTCCACTTTTTCCCCACACCAAAATTCCAGTCTCTCTTTTTGAGGTCCTTGTGCTGCCTTCTGTCTTTGATCAGTCTACCAATATTGCTGCAGCCTACAAATGTAGCCAAGAAATGCAGCTTCTTACCTAAGCAGAAAAACCACTGCTAAAAGGCAGCATTGGTGTGAGAACAAATATTTACCAACTTCCCACTAAGATATTCAGGCTATAATTTAAAGAAAGATGCTTAAGTATCATAAAAATACGCAGTTCTTTTGCCCACTGAATGGACAAAGAAAGGCTTTTTTGAGATGCAGGTGGGTGAGATTCCAGATAAGCAAGTCTGTATGTAGTGTCTCCAAGATCTGGGGTATCTTTTATTGCTGTGGGCACTAGTCCTTTTCTCCTGCCTCAGCCAAAATAGGTTCCTTGGTCTCATCAGGTGCATTCCATCCCAAACAGGGTAAGGGCAGGTGCTAAAGTATGTGCATCTGGGTAGAGATTGTCTTTTTTTACTCATATCTAGTGTTTGGGGTTCTGAGTCCCTGGTCCCAGCAGGCAAAAGGAGAGTTTGTTTCCCCACTCAGCCACTGAAGATGGATGGGCAGGGAACCCAAGAGCTCTGAAAGTGTGAACACACCATGATGTGTGCAGGGCAGTTTTTGCTTAATCCTCTTTAGGATTTCACATTTGATAAAATGAAGGTCTCCATTTAGTAGCGGTGATTTTTGTCAACTTACAAACTGGGCAAATTTGGGAACAATTTCCCGAGAAGGTAGATGTGTAGGAAGAAAGCAATCTTATTCAGCTTGTCAAATCTTGCCTAAACGTTACAACACCTTGGTTGCTCAGGGCAAAGGACTCAGAAAGACTTTTTTAACAAATGCAAAGCAAGATATATTCCCCAGTGTCGTGGTTTAACCCCGGCCAGCAACCAAGCCCCACACAGCCCCTTGATCACTCCCCCACCAGTGGGACTGGGGAGACAATTGAAAGGGTAAAAGCTGGGAAACTCATGGGTTGATAAAGAGATAGTTTAATAGGGAAAGTAAAGGCTGTGCACACAAGCAAAGCAAAACAAGGAATTAATTCACTGCTTCCCATGAGCAGGCAGGTGTTCAGCCATCTCCAGGAGAGCAAGGCCTCATCATGCAAAATGGTTACTTGGGAAGACAAGCTCCATCACTGCAAATGTCTCCCCCCCTTACTCCTTCTTTCCCACACTTTATACACTGAGGATGGTCCCACAGGGTCTGGAATAGCCCTTTGGTCAGTTGGGGTCACCTGTCCTGGCTGTGTCTCCTCCCAATCTCCTAAGCACCCCCAGTCCCCTCCCCAGTGTGGCAGTACCAAAAGCAGAAAAGGCCTTGGCTCTGTGTAAGCCCTGCCCAGCAACAGCAAAAACATCTCTGTATTATCAGCCCTGAGTTCAGCACAAATCCAAAACACAGCCCTGCTCTAGCAACTGTGAAGAAAATTAACTCTACCCCAGCTGAAATGAGCACACCTAGTCATGTAATTTTAAGTGCCTGAACTACAGCTTTCTGCAATTTATACAACTGCAGAAACCATTACTGCAGAAACCTGATGCAAACATCTGGCATACATAAAGGTCAGTCCAGGCAGTCAATGTTTGGTGTACATGAAATTGAAAAGAGGGTCTTACAATGTAAAGTGTCTGGTAATCTCAACAATGGGTGGAGTTACCAGCCATATCTGTAATATTAAATTTCACTGCTTCAAAGCAGGTTGCAAGTGCTCTGTGTCCTTGCTGTATGTCTTGTCATGTTGCTACACAGAAGTAGGATCCCTCATTCTCTATATGATCAAGACACTCATATAAAGATACACATTGTATTTTGTTTTTGGGGCGTAATTTGACCAGTGGGGTTCACCAGCTGTGTACTGGGTCATACCTCCATATGTGCAGAAGGAAATGCATGTGTGTGTGTATGCAGATACACGTGAGCAAGATACGTATGCAGATACGTGTGCAAGGATGCTGGTGATACTTACCCCATGACTGATTTCATTCCAGAGCTATGACTGTATCTTGGCATTTGACAATGAGTTTCAGAGCAGAGGGTTTCACCTGCTGTTCCACTCCCCAGTAAATACATGCCCTGTGCTGCTCAGGGCAGCTTCTTCATAGTGCCCCCTACAGCAAAGGTGGGGGCATGGGCTTGGGGTTCAGACATGTCCCCCAGCCAAGGGGGCATGGTGTGGCCAAAGCAGCAGTGCACTGTGTATGTCAGAGCCTGTCTTCACATTGTCTGCAGTTCAGACAGTGCAGAGGGAATTTCCAGGGTAAAGTGGCAATTGGACCACATTTGGGCATCAAAGGCATTGTATCAGAGATGCAGAAATGTGAAAATCACTTCTGTGAGCTGCAGCAAAGTAAAGCAGAACAGCGGCACCATTCAAAGTGGTGCAGTATCACTGCCAAGCTGAGGATGGGCTGTGTACCTCAGTGAGTGATTGTTTGTCTGGTTGCATGTGCAGGACAAGACCCAACACCTGTGTGGCCTCAAACTCTCGCCTGGGTCTGGGGGCAGGAGCAGCTCTGCAGAGGGCTGGGGCAGCAGCTGGGAGGTCCACCAGTCACAGCCTGGGGAGGCTGAGCAGGGGCTGGGCACAGAGAGCATCACCATGTGCACAGGCCCCTGCAAGGTGCTGGTGCCCCAGGCTTTCAGGCACATTGTAGAAACCACCTCAAAGTGTGATCCCACCTTTAAATGACAAGCTCACTGAGAACCAAGTGGCAAGAATATTCTTGGGAGGGAGATGTTTAATACTTTCTTCAGAGAGGTATGAATCTTCATTTTCCACACCTCGGGAGACTGTCCCAGCTGGTGTTCTCACTCTAGGCTGTAGGAAAGCCAATGGCACTTTCCTCTCCCCTGTGCCTGGTGCAACTGCAAGGAAAACCAAGCTTCTCCTGGTGAGCAAGAGAAGGGCTGCATGCTGAGGACTTAGGGAAGGAAAAATCCCAGCCTCTGTTGCCAACATTGCTTCTATGTTTCAACAATAGCTGATAAATATAAGATGCAGAAATAATGCAAATTTTACTTAATTTGTACTTAATTAAACTATAACCCTAAATGCTTTTACTGGATTTGTGTCTGACTCATATTGAAGATTCTGACCAGGTAGTGACTGGGAAAGGAGTCTTTGACAATACCCTCTAAATGCCTTTTGAAGATAAAAATAATTTTTTCTACAAGCAAAGTAAATTATTGGACTTTGTTCCTGGCACAGTGACTATAAAAATAGCCTGACCCTCTCACTCTAAAAACCTATAGCAAATGAGAAAAAGAATTGCTTTAAAGTAGATTTTTTATAAAGCATCTACTTGGGATGGCCTGAAATGAAAAGGAATTGCTTTATCTAATCTTGCCAGGAAAAGCATTTCAGCAGAGAGGAGTATGAAAGTGAATACTTGACCCTCCTTGGAGGCCAGTTTCCATATGGGGTCAGGCAGAAAGACAGAACCTGATGATGGCTGATGATAAATCCAGGATAAAACATGGAGGCTGACTGAGAGTTCAGGCTTTGTGGTTTATGCTTGAGCCTTATCATCGCTGAAAGAAAATTGAAGTGATTATATAGTACTTTGAACTTAATGGAAAGAAGAAAGATAGTGAATGGTTGATTACATCTCTTCTTGAAGTCATTCAAGTACAGGCCACTGCCCATTAAACTGTTGCCAAGGCAGCTTTAGCTGGTAGCTAGATAGCTCAGGGTCCTCTCTCTAGCCTTCTTTGGTAAAGATTAACTATATCATCTCACTTGCCTTCCTCGTCAGAGCCAGTCAGAGCAAAAAGTGCTGCAAGAGATTTCTGCTCTTCTCTGTTGCCTTCAGCCTGGATACAAAGCAGGCTGCAATTAAAACAGTGGGACTCCTGGGCTCCTATGAGGATGGGACAATCTGATTCACAGGAGCATAAGAACAATGCTTCCTACATTTCTATAAAACAAGTTGCAAGCTGTAACTCCCCAAAAGTTCCTCAAGAATAAAACTACCAAGAATTACCAATGTTTTTCAAGAGACTCTCACGCAGTGTTGAGGCCTGACTCATGACTGTGGATGTTCATGCTTGGCAGGATGCAGCATGTAAGGAACAGCCAGGGATGTGTGTGGGTACCCTGAGGTGCTGCAGGAAGGTGTTGTCCTGGGACCTGATGTGAAGACATTGTTAGGAACAGAGGTGGCAAAGTGTTAGCCACTACTAACAATAAAATAACTTGTTACATGAGTTACACAGATACCACTAATTTGGACACAACAGATTATGAACTTGCTTGTGATGGAATTTTGAGAGTCATAAGACACTGTAGTAGAGTGAACAGACAGCAGAAATAGGACAAATGATGAGATTGTCATTGTGACTGTGATTAAATCACTGCACATTCCTCCCCTGGGGTCACCCTCTAGGGTCAGCTCAGTGCCTAATAATGGCACCTGTTGTCAGCATTAAGGTTGTCACTGCAGAGGATGCTACAGCTGGTTTCCAGGTTTCCTCCATGGTTCTGCAGGAGGATTGCAGGCCTCCACAGAAAAATGCTGTCCTGGGAGAAAATAAAACTGAAGCTTGCACTGCAGTCCACATCACTAAGAGAAAAAGTGCTCAGGATCTGAATGATGGTGAATAGAACAGCTTTGTGCTGTTGCAGGCAGAGCCCTAGTGCTAAAGCTGATGCGTAGACACGTATCAGAGCTTATCATTAGTGGCAACAGCAGAGATTTGAGCCTGTCAATCAGAGACAGCAAGTGTTAATGCATCCACTTTCACACAAGAATATCAAAGTACTGTTGGTCTTGCTAGCATTGGTTGTCCTGTTTGTGAAAGACTTGACCTGGAGTGGATCTACCAGTCAGAAATGGTCCTCTTGCCTCCTGTTTCGAAAGAAGGACAAAAAAGACACTCGTACTACATTTCATTATACAAAGACCTAAAGCCAGGAATCTAGTGAGGACTTTATTATTCTTCCACTGCAGAAATATATCAAAAGGAGAGAGATTGCTGGCCTGCATTTATACGAACTCCAAGTTTAGCCACAGGAAGCAAGCACTTCTGTGTAATTCAGCCAACCAAGAAGATATATATATAAAGCAAAATTCCTCTTCATTCAGAAATAGAAAAATCACTTCCAAGTGGTACATTCTTGGTCTGTTCCTACTAATAGTGACATAAATGGGTGTTTGTTTGGTGGAATAGAAAGAGTGTCTAGTAACTGTTTAGGTACACTAACACTATTTTTGACGGGAGTGTGATACCATTTTCTGTGCATGTTTACACTGTGGTTAGGTTGTGGCATGTTTCTTAGTTTCAGCATATGAGAACAGCCTACCCTTACCTCAGAGCAACACCACCAGTACCTCACAGTCATGGTCCCCCAAAAGACTCCTGCTTCTTCTTCTGCCCTCCACCAACTCACTCGCCAGTCCTCCCTTCTCAACTCCCTGCTACACCCTGCCAGCAGAAAGCTTGGGGGCTTGGTGTTCAGGAGAGATCTGCTGGCTGGTGGAGGAGTTGGTACCCCTAAAACATGCCTTTACTGAAGAAATTAATCTTCTCCTCTAAGTAGTTACTGATTTTACCAAAACTAGGAACTAAGACTTTCTGTCCCTTTGTCAGATATGATTTCAATGGGCTGTGAGCTGAAAAGCTCAGAGGAAAGATGGTCCAAGAGAAAAGTAGTAAAGTCAAGCTTTCTTAGGAGGTAGGGGAAATAATAATAAAAATAACCAGTTTTCAAGCTCTTCAATTATGACCTGTCATATGCAGGCATACATCCTGATTTTTAGGTATTAAAAGAAGGCAGTTCTTTAAAAAGGGTGAAAAGCAATGTATATGCATGTGTATACATAAGCACATATGAAAAAATGGTAGAATAACATCACAAAAGAGTTTAGACAGTGCAGCCAAAGAGCAAGTTTTCTTGAGGCAAACTCAAACCTGAGCCCTACTTAGAATATTTTCTCAACTTTATGCAAAAAATGATGCAGACCTAGATTCATATTCACATGCCCTAACAGTAATGAACTCAACATGGCTCACAGAGCCTGACATGACTGATGGGATTTTACTATTCCTCCTCACATTTTACTCCAGACAGAAGCTAAAAGTCACAGCACTAAGACCATGGCTCATTTTTCATTATGAGCTTCTTGGTTTTACAGCCACATTTGCACTTTCAGAGAATGTTCACCTATCTCAACTCCTGCGAGCCAATACTTACTACCTCTTCTGTGGAAAA
>VWZT01001193.1:886763-917323 GCA_013397055.1 Pachycephala philippinensis
AAAAAAAAAAAAAATCAGGTGTTTGTGAAACTTCCATGGCACTGGGCCCCATTAAGTTAAGCACTGTGTCATAAATACCAGAGGTGTTTCAGGGTGTTGTTCTTGTAGCAAGAGCTTCACCTTGGCACAAGGGTCAAAGGAGGCACAAGAACTTTGTTGCTTGATAAAACCTTATAAGGGTGAAAAGTTGGAGAAGAAAAGGTGAAAGACACTTCTTCGTTTTCTGATGGCACCTTTGCAATGCTGGGTACTTCTGTGCCCACACAGAAAGGATTGTCACTAATCTCTTCCCATCCTGGTTGTTGGATTAGACTCCCACAGTGTGAAACCTCTGAAGGTGGTACGAGAATTTCTACCTCAAGTGCACTTGAGGCTTTGATACTGCTTTTCCCTGTGAAGTGTTCTGAGGTGAGTTTTTCAATCAAACTCTGTACTCAAAAGCCTTCTACTGCCTTGGAAAATACTCTCTAGAGCATCCATGCTTCCCAGATAACCCAGCACATCCCACTGCTGTGGCAGCCTGCAGATACTGCCTGTGGGTGTCTTGCAGCAGACGTGTGTGTAGGAAGTGGATGCATGTGCTGGGGATGTTTGGGGTTGCACAGTAGGTGGAACATCCCCATAATGATCCCTCTTAACATTTTCCTTGTTAATGTACTTCAGCTTCTTCTAAACCATGTTTGTACCCAATGAACTCAGAATTATTTGGCTTTAAGGAGTTAGCTCTGCTTACCTGTTTCTTTCTTTATATTTTACTTATTCCTGGATCTGCAGGACTCCACTTTGTTTATCTACACATGCTGAGCCCTGTTACACAAATGCAAACAGGAAAAGGAGTAGGTGTGTGGTAAATGAGCTCCTGCATCAAACTGGCATTGGTAATTACTTTGTCATTTCCTAATGGGAGGATAATGAAAAGTGAAGCATTAAAGTTAATGAAAAAAATCAGGATAAGAAATCAAGTCCTGAAACAGGAATGATATTTCTGAAGTGCATGTTGCCAGCTGTAAAATAATAACCATCTTTGTGGTCTTGCTACATGTTGATGATAAACACATCTCACAGAGAGGAAGATAAATGAGACAAAATTATTTCTGCAGTGGGCTCTCTGATTCTTGAGATTTCCTGGGTCTGAAAACTCTATTTTTCACTCTTAATGGTAGTTTACTTTTATTTTTTTTCTGTTTTAGAGGTTGAGGGATGGAAAGGAACATCCGAACTACTCGGCACTTATAATACATGTGTTCCCTTGGCTTAATCTGATCACAAAGCTTACAAGCTCCACCAGCTATGCCAGGAGAGCTTGTAAATTTTTTAAGTTAAATGAAGAGATTAGGTTTGCTGAACACGCAAAAATCTATCATCTTTTCCAATGGAGCTATTAAACCCGTTGATCCATGACTGTTTGGCCTGAAGTCTCTCACAAGCAAGCTGATCTTCATTCTCTATCCTGCCTTTTGCCAGGTACAATCCCCAAAAGCATCTGAACCCTGGAGGAGCCCAAGTTCCTGTGACTGGGATCTTTGTGTGCGAAGGTGGATTTGTCCCACATGGTGGGATTTGTCCCACCTGGCCTTAGCTCTCAGACACAGGGTATGTTGTCTCAGCTGGCTGTCCAGCTGTACCTGTAACCAGCAGGGATACCTGTGAAGGCAGGAGGCTGGTCTCAGCGTGGGACACCGAACCTCTTCTAGCTGGAATGCTGAACCTCCCATCTCCTTTCAGTGGTCATGGAGGCACCTGGAGAACCAGCTTCCACTTGATGCTCCATGGTGGTCAGGTGTGATGAATTTCACCCAAAGGGCTAACCCAAATGATGGACAGATAAAATGGACTGATGGGCGTCCATTTCAACACCCATGGGATTCACTACCTCTGTGTCTTTCCTTGTAAGTCCTTTGAGGATGTGATCCAAGCCTCACATCTTTATGTGATTCTGTGCACAAGGACACATGTATTTCCATGTCAGGTCTTCTGAGGAATTATCATCCTTTTATAACACAAGTCACATGACAGGTTGCATTCCTGTCTCCAGGAAAGGGCTAACTGTTCATTTAAATTAACTGTTTCAGTTTCTTGAGGGAACAAGGCTCCTGCTCTTCGCCCTGCCTGCCTATCTTCTCAGACAACCCCTTTTAATAAGCTCATTTCCTCTGGCTTTCTTTCTCCACAGCCTCACAAAGATTCAGTTTTCAGATGCTAAGTGCCATGACTTAAACACAAAACTACTCCATGCCCCAGATTCACCTTCAGCTTATGGATTAGAACTCTCTGTTACGAAATGTAGACTAATAGAGGTCTGAGCTTTCCAGGCTGAGGAGTGTGCTCAGCCCTCCTCACCCTTTGCCTGGATGATTACTTTAGAAATTAGACTACTATATCAAAAACTCGCTAGGGTCTCCCTCCTCATGTTCTTTGAACAAGAAAGCACAACCTTGGAGCTAGCCTTCAATGTAGGATTCATATATCCTACCTTTATCCCTCTGTAAGATAGACCTCTGGTTATCTGTACCCAGTGGGTTGTTCTAGGTTCCTAAATCCAGATATGATGACAGATTTGGTTTCAAACCAACCTCTCTGATTATTGCTTCCTTTTATCTTAATGGTGTCTCTTCATATGTTTCCAGGTGTGATAGTTGAGGAAGTCCAAACTCTGCCAGGTACCTTACCAGAGACAGAGACAGGCACCATCAGGTGTACACCTTCCCTCAGGTCACTACCTCCCCAGAGATTTCTGAGGAAACTAGGACTAGAAGATAAGGGCTGATCCTCAGGAAGACATAAAAGCAAGGATAGCTGCTTTATGAACCCAAAACAAACACTGGGCTATACACTCAACCAAGCCATCAGTATTTCAATCACATTAGAGCCCTTGGTTTGCTAAATAAATTGAACTCTGAGTCTCTTCGCACAGAGTAAAATTTTTCATCTTACCTCTGCCATATGAATTTCTTTCTCCAGGATGTGAGTTGTTGGCCTTGATCTTGATATTCCAGTTAATGTGCTGTGCAAGATGGTGAATGCTTCCCTAACAAAGTCTATGAAGACATTTGCATTTTGTACAGTCCTATCAACCTGGGCTCTCATAGTTACTCCTGTAAGTGAATAAAATTAGCCTTTCTTTCTCCTTCTCTTTCACTTCCCCACATTCTTGTGGAGATGTAGTAGTGAATTCCCAGACTACTACAGAAATCCTCCTGTTAGATGTTAAAGACAAGGTCTTGAAATGAGTGTTAAACTTCACACTACTACTGTTTTTCCAGACCTGTAAGTTATCTGTTTCTACCTGTACCATGTTCAGATGGCTTTCTGTGCCATGCTGTCTCCTGCAAATGTCTGAAGAGCAAATTTCATTAACACACGCCTACTTTTTCAACAGAAGTCCTGTATGGAAACAGCTGTGAAAAGATTCTGGTTCCCAGAAAAAGCTGCAAGTTGTCCTTTAGCACAACCCCTTGCCATCTCCTTTTAAAGGCATTTCGTACTTTCTTACTGCAGCTTGTGTGTTTTCCCTTTTTGTCTTTTCCATTTTACCTAGCGATTTCCCATATCACAAGTGCTTCTCAGATGTTTGGACAGCTTCACTTGGCTGCAATTACCTGCCTTAGAGCAATCAATCAGCACTCTTGCAAGTAGAAGCTTTAGGCTGGCCTGGTACCCTCCAGCTGGCAGGCACAGGCTGTTGTCCTTTCTTTTATTTTTAATTTATCATTATATAATTAATTATTCCTTTAATTTAAAATTCTTCATGTACTCTTGCATACTATTACAATCAAGCTAACAGGCCTTTAGATACAAGTTCACTTTCTTAATTACGGTTACTATATTTACTCAAGTTCTCAAGTCATGTGGATCCCTCTCCTTCACAGTTTGACAAAATTATTTAGACTGGCTGCCAGGTCTTCAAGTGTCCTGCAGTGAGGGATCTGCTCCCTGCTGGCTGAGCACATCCAGCTCTCAGAGTTTTGTATCTCCCCTGAGGAAGTATTTTCAATTTCCTGACACTCATCCTGTTTCTGTCTTCCTTTTCTCCAGAGTTTAATGTTCCTACAGAAAACCAAAGCTGAGCTTCATTTAATGTTTTCACACACCTATGACAGCATTAATCCCCTCAGTATAAAAACATCACTTCTTTTCTCCTCTAAAATACTTTTATTTCAATAGCTAAATAACTTTTTATGATTTCCTTTTATTATTACTATTTAATTTCCTCTGCAAACTTCTAACTTGGTTTGACTTTTGGCAATGTTTACCCCCGCCCTGTACTTCCTGGCCTCCAAAACTAAGTTCTCTTTGTTGATTAGCTGTGCTGGACTTTCTAAGGATCCATTTTGGTCTGTAGCCCTTCCTGCAAGTTTTCCTTCTTCTTTTTCTTCTGAAGTGAATTCCAGAGAGTTGATTGCAGCTTTTATTGAATATAAATTATAGGTCTCCTTTAGCCGAACTACCTTACAACTCTTTGGACTCACTGGACTCACTAATCAGTTCGCTTTCTGAAAACTGTTCTTTCAGAACTGGAAATCTGACTTGTTTTCATATATGCCTAAAAGCTTGGCTAATGGCTCAGTTTAGCTCTGAAATTATTGTTAGTCTTTCCACTGGCTGTAGAAACTTGGATCTGTCCTGTTTAAATGTTCTCCAGGGCTGAGGGTGTAAACACAATGTTATGGGCCACGATTTCAGCTGGTTTAAATTGCTAAAGCTCTGCTGGACTCTGGCCAGTCAAGAGGAGTCTCTCTTGTCTAAGAAGCTGAAGTTTTCATCAAAGTATTTTGGAAGCAACTGCAGTCTCTTAAATTACTAGAAAAGAGATATTTTTGCCATCTTTCCACAGAAGAAACTGCAATAAAACCTGTGTTCTCACACTGTTTATAGTAGTCTCCGAATTAATTTACTATACCTGTCACAACGTATTATTAATGCCTTCCATGTGCATTACCTCATTTGAGAGCCTCTTCTTGTTGCAAGCAGCAAATGGCAGGAAAAAAACAATGTGGTACAAATTGGTACAATGTGTGTGAATGTACAAACCTTTGGATTAATTCAGCTTTGCATGCCCATACTCTGTCACTCCTCCTACTTGCAGTGATTGCAACTTACAGTTCAGACAGCTGCAGCAGTAACGAGAGACTGGGAGACAAGTGCCAATCTTCAAAATCTCCAGTGAGCTGAACAGAGCAGGCTACAAAGGGGCCAGAGGCTAGTTATCATACCAAAGTTTGGCTAAGTGGCAGCACACTGAATTGGACAGCAAGATTACACAGTCTGAGAGTGTTAGACCCTCATTGCATCTTCCCCTCTATTACACTCCACCACATCTCTATCACCAGGCGTGTCTGAAGATGTGCCAGAGGAGAGGAGGAAGAGAAGTCAAAAGGACCACAGCACAAGTGATGTGTGCCAGTTACCCCTGAGGACATCTTGTATCTTAGGGCAAAACAATACTCTTCTGTAAGGTTAAAGGTGAAGTTTTTCCACATAAGGTCATAATAATAACAAAACCTGTAATGGCTTTCTGCCACCCACCACTCAACATTAGTAATTTCCTGATAGTGTGCTGTTACTCATTCAATAATAACACAGCATTAGCTGACGCTAAATAGTTCCTCACACTTGACATACTCTGAAGTATTTGCGTGTGTGGCTGCTCTGTATTGGGATTTAAACAAAGGGAGGTATGAACTCCAGAATTCAGCTTGTCCTTTCCTTCCTGCATCTCCCAATTTATATCTGCTCTGAAGCCTGTACCAGTCTTACCATGGGCTGCTTGATTCGTTGTAACAGGCAGGCTAAGGAAGCAGAGGTGGTCTCAGGGATTACCTGCCTGGCACAGGAACACAAGCCAGCCACAAGGACCAGCCACTTCATTCTTGGCAGGTAGAGACTACTGAGGAAATTAAAAAAAGAAACCATTCGTCTTTCTATTTTTAACCCTCTGATTGACACTGTGCCCACTTCGGACTGATTGCAACCCTGACTGCTGAGCACTGTGCCGATGGAGAAGGGAGTGCTGCAGGACAGGAGGAGGGAGCTGGAGGCAGCAGTGCAGAGAGGAAAACAGAGGCAAAGATGAGTCCCTAAAAGGCAGGGGCATTCCTTTTAGAGATGGATGCCTGCTCAGACTCCCTGTATGCTTCACTGTAGTCAGAAAGGACCAGAGACTGAGCTGAAGAGAAATAATTGAGCCTGAAAATATGTCCATTTCCAAATTGTTCTTCTTTTGAGGAATACCATTCAATGTTAATCTAGTGCCACTCAAACCACTTGAACCACTCCAACACCAAGCTCAACTCTCAGTGGTCATGTCCACCTCTTAGCATGTGCTGTCTCCCTGGGGCACTGGTCACACACAGTTTTCTTAACATTGAAAATCCTCAAATTAGAGAGGAGTCATCAAAACTCAAACACTCCTTGATCCACTGTAGTTTATACTGAACTAATTTCTGACACTAGTTGTAGATTGTTATTAACCCTAAAGAGTGCACAAACAGAAAACCTCACCATCTCTTTCTGTCTTACGTGCAAAACATTGTTTCCTCTTTGGAGGTAAAATCCCACGTGCATGCACACTAAGGCAAAACAGGTCATCATAGTTTTTATTTAGGCTATAGCAGTTGTTAGGGTTGTTTGTTTGGAGGGTTTTTTGGGGAGGGTGTTTGTGGGTTTTTTTTAATTTTGTTTGGTTTGGTTTTAGTGATTGCACACATGCATATATAGTAAATTCTAGCCTGCTGACATGGTCTTACTTTACTTAGTTGCCTTCTGCAGGCTCTGTAGAGGTAATCCACACATTCCTTGGGGTTTCTGAGGTCCTTAGTTTAAAGAAAGTACTCACTGTACACAGCAACACAGAGATGAGGCTTTGGTACACTGTGGTTCCGGATGCAATGCAGCAGCAGCAGCAGCAGCAATGTAGAAATCTGAATTTTGTCCTCTTTTAGTGGGTAAAACACTGTGGAAAAATGGAGAAAATTATATAATTAGGATTTATCAAACCCAGATAATTTGGGAGACTAGGAAAGTCTGGAAAAACGTATTGCTTAATGAGTTTGTTTTAGGAGCTTGGCATGAGGTATGTAGGGGACTGTTAGTGTGTAAAAGGTGAAAGTGGGAATTTAAAATTTTAATAGGTATTTCTACACTTGTGTTGATCTGGTGTATCCTCACTGCTATGCCTTGTAATCTGCATGTATCTTAATGCATGTAATATTTATCCATATTCTGTAGTATGCAAGGAGTTCAGGCTGATATTTTCTGCCAGGCAGCTTAATACAGTTTGGAAAAAACCAACAGAAGACACTGCAGTTAGTGCTGTGCTGGCTGTCCCCCATCAACTATCATGCGTTTTATTTCTGCATTTCAGCCAGAACAAATATATCAATTCTTCATTTTCCCACACTGGTGCCAGCTGCAGTGCCAGAGAAACATGCAGCTCATGGTAGAAATGCTCTCTCAAGTAGAGTAAATGAGCAAATGTGTCTCTCAGGCTGAAGGCTTACCAAGTGATGATGGCTGGACAGTACCGCCCTCAAAGGCAACAGCTTTGGGAAGCAGTGAGACCATGGAGCCTCGAGCACTCTTGGCAGAGGCTGGGTGGAGAATGCAGCAGATCCTGGCTAGAGCACTCCTGTCATCTTCTGTCCATAAGGAACTTTACAACTGGCCTTTCTCCTCAAACAATTGCTTATGGTTTGCAAAAACATGAAAATATTGGTATGCTGTCATGTGGTCAGCAAACAGCCTTCCTTATTTTACAGTTCACACTCAGAAGTAGCTCTTGGAGGTGGAGCAAGTCACTGCAGTGTAAGGCAGGGTGTGAGTTGGCAGTGCGCCAGCTGTGCTGTGGAAACACGGTGTGCTCCTGCCTGATGGATGTCTGCAGTAACACAAGGCAGACCCTCACCCTAAGGAACAGGGTGATTTTCTGTCTTTGTGTTGTGATCTGGGGTCTGGAGAGCTGCCTGCAAGCTCATCTGGTCATGATGGCAGTCTGAAGCCTCACAATCCATCTCTGATGTCCTTTATTGTACTGTTCCTATAGCTTACTAGGATGCTGTCTTGCTGCTTTTTACATGGATGGTGTTGGTGCAAATTTTACGATGGAAACTTTCAGCTATCAGGCTTGATCTTGATTGTTGTCACAAATTGATATTCCAATGCCTCATTTTATTCAGCATCTATTTCTTGAGGGTTTTTTTTTTAGAAAAAACAAATATTTTGATGCAGGTATTCACTAACTTGTAGAATAATTTATCTAATAAACATTTGGCTTGTGATTTTACTTACTTCTTCCTCATGAGTAAAGGTATTAGTACTCTGTAAAATCTCCCATGTGCCTACTCCCAATGTAGAACACAGCATCTGAATGCAGTAACAAATGAACTTTTCTATCCATCTCTTTCATGGCCTTGTGTTTATTCACAGGTCTGAGGTAAAGAGATAAAAGCTTTCCCTTGGAAAATATTAGCTCTTTCAGAAGATCAGTTTCTTTCAACATGTACCCAGAAAGAAAATTGTGCACATTTTCTATTCTGCTACTATTTTATCCGGCTCCTGAAGGAGCCCTGTGGAAGCCCACCAGTGGCTGGTCACCAGTCTGATGTCAGCCCATTCACTGTAACCCTTGTGCCCAACCCATCAGCCAGCTGTTCACCCATGGCATGAAGTATCCAGAAGGATCCTGTCAGAGATAGTATCCAAAGCTTTACTGAAATCCAAAAATATTACATCAGCTGAGTTCCCTTGATCAGCTAGGTGGATTATCCTGTCGTAAGAGGAAATCAGATTCAACAAACAGGACTTATCTCTCATGAAGCTCTGCTGGCTGTGACTGATGACGTGTTCTTCGGGTGTTTTTCAATACGTCCCAGAATTATCTTCTCCGTGCTTTTACTGGTCACTGAAGTGAGACTGACAGACCTGTAATTTCAGGGTCACCCCTCTTGAAAATTGGTACAACATTAACCAGCTTCCAGTCAACTTGGATATCTCCATATTCTCAAGAACATTCAAAAATTATTGAGAGAGACCTTGCGATGACATCAGCCAGCTTTTTGTGTATTCTCAGATGATTCCCATCAAGATTATTAATATATTAGCGATTATTAACCCTTCCTTAGACTGTTATGTTTTTATCCCTCCAAGTGACCACTGGAAATGAGCACTGAGCTCACTGCATTGAGGCAAGGTCTAAAATCTGACATCATGGTCAGATGTGATTGGGCCTGACTGGTTAATCCCACTTGTGCTGATGGGAGATCAAACACTGGAAAATGAAGGATTCACATGCATTCACTGCTGTTAACAAGCCTTCAGTGGGATGACAGCTCTGAAAGGAGTAGAAGAACTCTGTACTGGAGTGATTATTACTCTCCTGGACCAGTACATATGACTGCCTGAGAGCAGTTTAAACTCATGGGGCTGAACAAGGATCTCATTCCCGTGTAAATTGTGTCTGCTTTGAAGTCAAGGAAATTCCATTAGCGGTGAACAAGTGTGAGATCAGAATCAAACACCAAAGAATTGTGATCTTCCTATTGCTAAGAGGCAAGCATAGAGACTTCATTTTTTACAGCTTGCTGCTGTGTGAGCTGACGTTTGCTTTGCATAATTATAATTGACTACAGCCATACCCAGGGAAGGGAGTGGTGATGTTCAATGCAGGCACACACATACAAAAGCCAAGGGCAGACGCCTGCAGAATATTGATAACAGAATAATGCTGGCTGGCAGAAGAGTGGATGCGTAGCAGCAAATCTCTGAATCTCATTCACATGCACTTTGAAGGTCATTGGCACAGCTGGTTAGGGAAATTAAAAGAATTATAACTCCATGGTTCCCGTCTCCTTCCTTCTGGGTTTTCTTTCAGACCAAACACTGCACACGTGCCAAAGTACCTACATCAAGTAAATAAGTGCAGCATGAGGATGGGGTCAGCTTTTCATACTTTTTTCATACGTGGATTGTGAGAGAAAACATGCTGTTGCATGCCAGCACATGAGGGAGGATCAAAGTCATGGCAGCAAAGCCCAAGATTTAGGAAAGGTCAGGTGCAGTGCTGTCTGAACAGCCTGTTCAGAACCCAGTAGCTCTAGGATTGTCAGAAGCCGTACAAATCACTGAGTAGGTAAGTTTGAATTCCCCACCACCCTGTTCCTGCACAGATAGCTCCTGGCTGGTCTCACACCTTTATGCCCTATGTGGGAGGTGGGAGCACTTAAAGCCAAGAGAACATATTTTCTGGACATTTTATAACTCTGCTCCAGGGATTCTTGGTTCCTGATTGCTCTTCTCTTGCATCAGCCATCCTGTCAAATGTCACAGTTGGGAGATTTGAGGGAGAGTTTAGTTCTGTCTGCCCATATTTTTTTCTCATTTCTTCTCCCCAGAAACCCAAGAAAATGAAACGCTGAGCTCCTCTCCCCTTTCAGATGAGCAGAGCCAATACAAACACCAGATAATGGCTTCCTCAGCTGGAGCTCCTCCATCTTGGCAGAGCTGTTGCTGCTTGCTGATATTCCCCTGCAGGGAGGGACCTCTCCATTTGAGGGACGCTGGTAATGCTGTTAGAAGCACCATGTACACCTCATTTTAACTCACAAGAAATAGCTTTTCTGTTGACATGAGCAGTGAGTATATATTAGATTATCCTCTAGATTGTTCTAGTAGTCTCTGGGGCTCATGCTAAAACAGCCTGTTTCGAGAATCATTTGAACATAAAGAGCTTTTAACATATCCTTTATTTTCCTCAGCTTTATTGGGGAACAGAGACTGTCCTTTAGGCTGATGCATCTGGTTCAGGAATTAAGAATGGAGATCTTTATATTACCCCAGTAATATGATGCAAAATTGAGATTATCCAGCTAAAATCAGCTCTTTTCCCTCCCTTAATTATTCTCTAGAGATCCTTATGTTTTCTTACTGCTACACAAAACACTCATTCTGACACCCAAACCTAGCATCCCACTGGAGTGTGTCTGTGCCACTTCCACTCCTGGTCCAACCCTGGAGAGGCTGAGGAAGTAATAGAATTATAGAATCATAGAGTGGTTTGTGTTGGAAGAGACCTTAAAGATCATCTCCTTCTAAATCCCTCCCATGGGCAGGCACACCTTCCACTAGAGCAAGTTGCCCAGAACCCCACTCAAACTGGGCTTGAACACTTCCAGGGATGGGGCATCCATGACTTCTCTGTGCAACGTCTTTCAGTGCCTGACTACCCTCACAATAAAGAATTTCTTTCAAATAGATATTCTAAAACAATTTCCACTTGTCTATCAATACTTGCCCTTGTAAAAAGTTCTTCTCCAGGTCTCTTGAAGTGCTAGAAAGTACTTAAGGTCTCCCCAGATCTTTCTGTTCTCCAGGCTGAGCAACCTCAACTGTCTCAGCCTGTCCTCATAGGAGGGATGTCCGTATCCCTCTGATCATCATGACTATTCTATTGACTCACTCCAATATCTCCATGTCCTTCTTATGTTGAAGACCCCAGAGCTGGATGCAGCACTGCAGGTGGGGTCTCAGCAGAGCAGAGGGGCAGAATCCCCTCCCAGGCCCTGCTGCCCACACTGCTTTGGATGCAGCCCAGGACATAACTGGCTTTCTGGGTCGTGAGTGCCCGTGGCTGGGTCATGGTGAGTTTCTTGTCAATCAGCACCTCCAAGCCCTTCTCCTCAGGGGTGCTCTCAAACCCTTCTCCATTCAACATATATTTGTTTTTGGGATTGTCCCTACCCATGCGAGGGACCTTTCACTTAGTTCTTAGCACCTGCAAAGGCAGGGGCCACACGAAGGGCAGCCAGCATCCAGTGCCCGGCAGCTGTAAACAGTCATGAGGCTTCTGCCTTTGCCATTTTTAATCTTTTATAGCCAATGAGAGACGGTGGGTTTCCTTGCTAAGAGTAGAAATACTCTAGGGGCTGTAGGATGGTAACAACAGCATATGGTGTGAAAAACAAGGTTGTTAAACAGTCTTGTCATTGTGCATGTCACCATGGCTTTGAAGTGGGTGATGTTACAGAGTGGGGCATGTGACCCAAGACCCGTGACAGTCATCAAAGAACAGGCACTGGCAGCTCTGCTGCTGCCCTGTTACCCACCAGAAGGGAAGACAGGCATGGGGGTGAGTCTTAGGGAAAGAGCTGATGGTACAGTGTTAAGGATCTGCCTTTACTCACTGGTCAAGGGCTTCATTTCAGAGAAGACCAGTAAGAAACTAAGAGCCCATACTGAGGGAGAAATTGAACCAAAATGATGGGTTGTGTTAAATTTGGCACTGACTTGCAGAGTTTATCAAGAGCAGGGATCACAGGGATTGGCTGTCATTTTGTCACATTTTCTGAAGCATGGCACTGTGTAAATTATTGAAGGAAGAAATACTGACTTATTCCTGCTGTCACCATCCTAAAATATTAGGCCAGTGAGAGTGCTCTCACTGTAATTTATGATCCCTCAAATGAAGATCAAAACGTGATTAAAAAAAAAATTCCATCAACAAATCAGAGGAAAGTGAAATCTAGCTGCCTGAGAGGCAGCTAGAGTCTCTTTGTACCCATGTCCCCACCTGAGGCCAGACAAATACCACAGTCTGGCTGTGGCTCCTAGACAGGATGGTATGCTCTTCTGCAGAGCTCAGCTCTCCTTATGCAGGATTTTTCTATTTTTTTCAGTCCAGAAAATTTGCTTGTTATCAGTCTAGTGACCAGACATACTAGTGAGAGCTCTTGCCTTTAGCAAGTTTCTTTACACAGAACTGAAGTTTGTCTACCTCAGCCCAATCCCACACAGCATTGCCACCCTCCTACAGGCAGCCTCAATTGCAAGAGGAGAGTTTCAGAGTGTCCCACTTCTTCCAGTCCATCCATTTACATGGAAGTTCATGGAGTATCTCACACTACTTTTTTTGACTGTGAGGAGTCTTTCCAGCTAGTAGGAGCAACAATGACAACAGCACTGGCACTTTCAGAAATAGAATGACATTGAAAAAGTAAAATTCACTACACAAACTACTTTCAGTGAAATTGATTTCTTCCTAGAATTAAAACACAGATGCTCAGGTGCTCTGCAGGAATGCAGATGTAGATGGGATTTTAATGGTATCCGTAATGGTTTGCTGTAGGGATTATAATGATCTCCTGTTCCCAGTCACTCAGAAACAATGAAGGTTGGGGGCAGCCTTGACAGTAGTGACCATAAGACTGCAGAGTGCGATATTGAAGGAAGAGGTAGCAGGACAAGATTAGCAAGATTTGAGCAAGATTACAACCATGGACTTCAGGAGAGCCAACTTCTGGCTCTTTAGGGGTGTTTTTGGAAGAATCCCATGGAAATAGACCCTACAGGAAAGCTGGGTCCAAGAGCATTGGTCGATATTCCAGGATCACTTCCTCCAGACCAAAGAACAATGCATCCCAATGAGAAAGAAATCAGGCCAAGAGTGGAAGAAACCTTCATGGGTGAATAAAGAACTCCTCTCACTACTCAAGTATAAGCAAGAAATACACAGGAGAAGGAAGTGTGGTCAGGCCACTTGGGGTGAATATAGACAGGTGGTCAGAGTAAGTAGAAATTAAATTAGAAAGGCCAAGGCCCATCTGGAATAAAATCTGGTCAAGGATGCCAAGGATAAAAAAAGGGCTTTTTCAAACACATCAATAACAAAAGGAAAACTAAGGATAATGTGGGTCCATTAGTAAAGGAAGAGGGGATCCTAGCAACAGAGAATACAGAGGAGACATGAATTATTGAATGCCTTCTTTACATCAGTCTTTACTGATAGGACCAGCCCTTAGGAATCTCTGATCCAGGAGACCAGGATACAAGGAAGGCTGGAAGAAAGACTTTGCCTTGGTCAAGGAGGATTGAGACAGAGAACCTAGGTAAACTTGCTATCCACAAGTCCCTGGGCCCTGAGTGAATGCATCCATGAGTGCTGAGAGAGCTGATGGACACCATTGCAAGGCTGCTCATGATCATCTTTAAAAGGTCGTGGAGATCAGTAGAGATGCTGAGGACTGGAAGAAAGCAAATATCACCCTGGCCCCGAACTATTTAAATTGTTCATCCATGACTTGTAAGAAGGGACAGATGTCTTCTCAGCAAATTCACTGAGGACACAAAGCTGAGGAGTGCTCAGAAGGACCCTGACAGGTTGGAGAGATGGGCAGAGAGGAACCATCTGAAATTCAGCAAAGGCAAATGCCAGGCCCTGCACCTGGGGAGGAACAACCCCAGGCACCAGCACAGGCTGGAGCTGACCTGCTGGGGGCAGCTCTGCAGAGAAGGACCTGGGGGTCCTGGTGGCCAACAAGCTGTCCATGAGCCAGCAGAGTGTCCTGGTGGCCAGGAAGGCCAATGGTATCCTGGGGGGCACTGGGAAGAGCATTGCCAGCAGCTCATGGAAGGTGATCCTGCCCCTCTACTCAGCCCTGGGGAGGCCTCACCTGGAGTGCTGTGTCCAGTTCTGGGCTCCTCAGGACAAGAGAGACATGGAGCTCCTGGAGTGGGTCCAGGAAGGCAACAAAGTTGGTTAAGGGACTAGAGAAGCTCTCTTAAGAAGAAAGGCTGTGAGGACTGGGCCTGTTCAGCCTCAAGAACAGGTGATTGAGAGTGAACACCGTCAATGTCTGTAAGTATCTGAAGGAAGGGTGCCAAGAGGACGGACCAGGCTCTTCTCAGTGTTGTCAAGCTGTAGGTTTGGTACTTTTGTATCCCTAAGACCTAAGCACTGCTGATTTTTGGTATCCTCTAAACACAAAAATCCATGCCACAACCTGGATTTTTTTGCATTGGGTACAGGTTGTGTTTATAATGGAAAAGGCAACTTATAGAAGATAGTTCAGAAAATAATTTGATTCAGTATTAATAATGTCATTCCTCAGTTCTGTGGGAGTTCTATTTTTATAAAGGGGCATGCCTGTAAGGGACAACACCAGTTTTTCACAAAGGACTTCCATATTTGGGTACAATTATCTGCTGAAGCCCGTACAAATAAGGTTCCAAACGTTAAGTAGTATTACTAACATACCTGGAAGCTTTCACTTTAAATTGCCATCCTAAATTCTTATATCTGTGCCTGTGTGACCAGCCTGGGAAAGCACAGGGCAACCAGCAACTCACATGGGATAATGGCAGATCATGTGAGATGTGATCCATGCTGTGATTTCAATTGCAGCCCTGCAGCAGCAGTAACATCTGGAAAACACTCAAGGATAAACTTTTAGCAGCTTTGCCATTTTGGGACGTGTTTGGAGTAATTCAGTGAGGTTGTCGTCCTTGTGGTACTGGAAGTGATGATATTTCCATCTGGGGTGAGTGGAGATAGGGCCATGAGAAGCAATGGCTCCTAAATTACAGTGACATTTCCCTATCCCCAAAATCAGGTGATTATTACTACTTAAAAGCCAGTTTACAGGTCAGCATTCCATAGCAATGCTTTAGGTACATGAAGAAGTGAGACATGGGTGTGTTTTCCTTTGTTCTATTAATAAACACTGAATAGCTTTGAATTATACATTTCCTCATACTGTGAGCAACACCTTGAAGAACCTACGCTGCTGGCCAACCCTATACATCAAAGTGAAGGTGTCTTACCTTAATTAGGAGGTAAAACAGACAGCAGGTGACGAGATGCTGACTGCTTTGAAGATAATGATTGAAAATCATAGCTCTTTGTGTCAAGCCAACACCCTTCACTTTACCTCGTCATGAATCTGGTTGAAATGACAAAAGGGAAGGGTAGGAGCATTCTGCTCTGACATCTAATGCAAAGAACATCCCATCCTTCTGCCTCAGGAAGATGAGGAGGATGCTCTGTGGTTAGAATAGAAACTACATTGAGGCAAGTTCACCTGTCCTGCCTTGGGGTTTGGACTGCTCTAAAGGCATGAGATGTTTGTTTACCCAGGGAGGAGAAACACTGAGTACTTTTATGTTTCATGACAGGAGGTTATTCTCTACTTTCTTATGAATATAGGGCTTAACTGAGAGGCAGCTTTGATCAATTATACCCACAGGGAGAGATTTTAAAAATAGCTGAACAAAGTAGACCCTCTATATGCAATTCTCCCAAAAATTAGCTATGATAATGAACCGTTTACATCATTGTCAGAATTAGCTGTTGATTGCAAAAGAAATAATTATTGATACAAAGTGAGTTAACCCTGGAAATCCCATGCCCCTATTTATTTTGGATTTAATTTATTTCATGGCCAAAAAATGCAATAAAAATTCTTCCTACTCTTTGTAGCTTTCTGTAAGACTTATGACTAGCAGGTAGCTCACACACGGCTGAACTATCATAATTCCTAAGGTGAACAGTTTGATGATTAGTAGAAGTTATCTTCAAAGGGTAAGCAAGGAGAAGGATTGTCTTGAGGCACTGAACAGCATTTTCATTGGAGCTGGGCTTGACTGCTCAAAATTTCTTTGATAAACAGCCCTTTATAATTTTTTAGATTCTAGCTATACTTTTCAGAATAAATAAAAACGAAGGTCTTAAGATTTGTGTTTTCAGGCATAGTTGTTCCATATGATTCACTTGTGCTGCAGTGTTATTAGAATAAGTCATTGTGCAGAAGTTATGTCAGGCCTTGGTAACTCTTTCCAGTTGCACACAAGGCCTGTTAAGGATCTGATTCAGTTGTGAGGACAGGATAAACCCTTGCATTAACACCAGTCCAAGTGAACTGTCTTATACTTGGTTCTTACATTGTCACTGTAAGAACTAGGTAAACACGTGAGAAAGTATTCTTCGTTTTTACAGAGCTTAACAGAAGAGAAGTACCTATGTCTATTTTAAAAACAGGGCCTACAGACAACACATGGTGAATTCCTGAAAATATTTTCTGATCTTCACCCGCACATACCCTCAGATCCCACATGAAGGCTTCCCATGGTAATGTTTCCATGAGTGCTGGTGTAGAGGTCAGGTTTCGAATGCATATTGTTAATGTACTTCCACAGTCTCTGCAGCTCAGCTAAATCTGCATCAGGGCCTGAAATGAGGGATGTAAGTGATCACAATGTATCAAATTCCGTTGGGAAATTTAAACAAACATTTTCTAAGATGAAAAATGTATATTTATTTTGCTTTTTACTTTCCATTACAAATTTGTAATGATTTGTTAATGCTGTTTATTTTAACTGCTGACTGAGTCTGTGAGACTGAAATATTCTTTGCAAGCCTGGAATAGTGAGAGCAGCAGTACAAACCTAAATCCTGACAATGTGCAATAGTTTATTTGATTTATACAAGCTATGTGACATTTACAGCATAGGCTCAAAGACAAAACTTGCTCGGCGGTAACCTAAAGATGCTTTTGACCTATAATGGATGTATATGATCAGGCTAGAGGTGGTTGCATAAATGGTTATTGTATAACTCATAGTGAAACAAACCAGAGATTAATGTTTCAAACACATGAGGAAAAGTCAGAGATGACTAAGGAATTTTATGTCCATGTAATTACAGTTCTTACCAGACTGAGATGTCCGAAAAGACAATCTCCATTGATACTTTGCTACTCACTCGATGGATTATTATAACGAAAAAGAAAAAAAAAAGTATAATAATAATAAAACAGAATTAGTGATTCTTTTTATAAATCAGGTCTACACAAGAACTTGCTCTGTCTGCTACCACCAACCTACCTGAAAGTGAAAACCTGTGCTTGTCACCTTCACACAGCAGGTTTGGTTTCAGATTCAGTGAAGTATTTCTTAAGGTTTCTTCTACAAAGCCAGCCCAGGAGAGTTACATATGACTGCTGTACCCGATGGCAGTCCTCCAAGGACCCTTTTACAATTAGATACATTTTCAAATTAACCCAAACAAAGAAATAAGGCAATTTGCTGCTACTCTGCAAGGCCTTTTTGAAATAAATGGAACAGATGCCACCTTAGGGTCTGAGTTTTATTAATAGCTTTATAAAACATGCTTTTCTTTTAAAAATACACTCTGAGTTGGCCTGCTGACCCTGGGAATTCAAACCTTATTACTCCAGTTTAAACACTTGCCAGTGCATAGACAGTTAACAAAGCTGAAGCCTCTCCCAGCTGAACACCAGATTCCCTGGGGAATTCAATCAGGCTACTTTATTCTGGTCTTTTAAAAAGTCGGGTCAAATAGCTGTTTGAATTGTAATGATCTCCATGTGAATTCTGGTTTTGATAGTAAATGCTGATAACTCTTCACTTCCAGACGGGTTTATTAACTGCATATCTTCTGCCATATGCAGTGCGATGCTGCTGCTGCTGTGCTGATGGCTTTTTACTCACATCCAAACTTTTAGTTGTGTAAATAGCATAAATAAGAGAGCCATGAGCCCTGCTATCTTGAGATACCAACTGATACTGAGTCTTTTGCTACGCTTAATAGATGTAGTAAGTGTTATGACAGGATAAGTTGTTTAAAGGTACTTAAAAGGTACTATCTATGTCTATATGCATGTCCATATCCTGGTTCTGGACCAGATCAGTGGGAGTGGGCAGGACCAAGACATTGTGTTACTTGATCCCATCTTACATCATGGCCAGGAGCAGGGAAAGGGACTCTTTCTCTCGCTTCCAAGAAGAAAGGGTGTTCCTCTGTGGTCAGGGGGAAAGGGGGCAGAGGGTCTGTCCACTATTACTGCATTGTCCTGGGCTTGGTGAGCATTTTGCATGTAAATCACCCTCTCTTTGTACCCTTTTTGTTATTTAGTATTGTTGCTGTTACTGTTGCTTATCTCATTGCTGCTTCTGGTAAATTGTCCTTATCTCAACACATGATCTTTGCCTTTTGTTCCTCCATCTAGAGGGGGAGGAGAAGTGAGTGCCAGTACAGTTTCACCGGGAGCAGTAAATTGGGAAATACCATTCCTAAACCACAACAATCCAGAAAACTGCAGTTTGGAAAGATTCAGAAGGACTTCTTGAATAATTTCATCTGCATTTCCTCTACGCATGGTGTTAAGAATGATGTTACGGAAGGATCCCAATATGGCTATAGCAATCCTTAAGAGCTTCTCAGCAGACTGAATGCAAGAGAAAACATTTAATTATACTTTTTTTTGTGTTTGTTTTAATTATTTGAATTTTTTATAGCACTTTCATCCACCCAGCAAATGATAGAGGATAAGAAGCAAGACGACATTCAGAAGCTGACAGTTTTCACTCACTAGGTCAGCTTTACAGAAAACAGCAGTAATCTATTTAAGTCACTATGGCTATTCCCACTCCCAGCAAGGTTAAATTTTTTTCACTTTTTAAAAATTACCTATCTGTCTACCATAATATTTCCTTTAGCAGTTGTCACCATAGTAATGTTCTGCTAGACTGGAGTCTAATCTTCCTCAGTCAAGGACAATAGATGCCTTTTTTTACTCAAAAACTCTGGAAATTAACTACACTTCAGACATATGATAATATAATTTATTTTTGAATGGTAGAAATAGATATACTTTTTCCTTTTTGATTTTTCACTGAACTTTGTCTAATTTTTTCTGGAATAATTATTCTGATATTTCTTCAAAGGTCTATTTTGCCTGAGTTTTACCCCAAATCTTTAAAAACAATGGCAGTACATCTTTGTTTTAATTAAGTGGTTGCTTATATGCCTTATTGAACCGGATTCTAAATGAGACTGATCATGGTTAAAGTCCCACTGAAGGAAAAGACTGGATCTGAACTTTCCCTCAGGTAGATTTTGTAGCAGTACAGCACGGTAAGACAGCTGTGTATCCTAAAGGGACCACTCCTCATCAGAAACTGGCACCTAAAGATTTAGGTATTGGTCCTTACTGTGCAGGAGACATTTATGCTAATGGGGTTTCTGCTGCATTTTCCTGCTTGTAAGGAAGGATCCAGAGCATTCAATGGTTACCTAAGACAGCTGTGCCCAGTTGCATACCAAGGTAAGAAAAGCACTAACTTTACTCATAGTGAAATGCCTCATTTGAGGAACAGTGTTATCGTTTTCCTTGATGTTCCAGAGAAAACCTCTAGACAATGACATAAAGACTTACACTGAGACCATTGAGAATGTTGATAATAAATTTATCTAGGAATGTGTATACTGAGTGTTTTCGTAACTCACTGTGCTGCTATACCTTACTTGGAGTGAATTCAGTGTAAATCAAGAAATGTGGAGACAGAGAGCAATATATATTGTAATGCTCTGTTGTTTCATTTACAATGATCTCATACATGTTTAATCTGCTGAAAGGCCATAAAAACAAAAGTCCCATACAGAAGCATATCTTGAAGGACTTTCTAAGCCTGAGCCAGTGTCTGTTAAATGTTATTTCTGCCATCAGGTTACATCAACACTGGCACTGGAAGGGCTCAAGTGCTAGATTTCCACCTCCTGGGGCAGTGCAGTCATACCCTGCATTTCCTGTGGTGGTCAGTAGGCACTGACCTGAAGCCTGACCAGTCCTTCAGCTGACACATATACACTTCCCCTTTCAGCCCTGGTACTGGCAGATCATTGTATTCAAACACTCAGAGGTCCCTGATTGCCTGTAATAAGTGACCTAAATATAGAGAGGTTCATAATTTCAGCTTTTCGGCTGTGTCCATTGCATACTCTGCACACCCCTGTTTCCACCTACCAAAGCCCTGTAGCTCAGGATTCAGGGGTAGGAGGAGTGTGATGCGTCCTGCCAGCCATCTGTGAAACAATCTGTGCTTTGTCTCTTCTAGGGTTTTACACGAGTATTTTACTTGTGCTCCCGTGAAAAAGAGGAAGGAAGAGAGAAAGGAAAAGAGAAAGAGAGAAAGAGAGAGAGAAAGAGGAAAAGAAAAAAGAAAAAGGAAAAAGAAAAAAGGAAAAAGGAAAAAGGAAAAAGGAAAAAGGAAAAAGGAAAAAGGAAAAAGGAAAAAGGAAAAAGGAAAAAAGAGAATTAAAAAAAAAAAAAAGAGAAAAAGAAAAAGATCAGGGAGAATTAAATAGTCCCCTGTCTTATTACCAGTGTGTAAATGATTTTTTGGCTTTCAAGTCCTCCAGTTTGGGAGCAGTAGGATAGTCTGAACAGTAATTTTAGCAGTCATGGATTTCTGCCCTGTAAGATTTTGTTCAAATTAAAGTGTCTCACTTCTCACCAAACCGTCTGTGCTAAATAATAGTGGCAGATGGAGAGAGGAAAATCTGGATTTTTTTGCTTTCAAGGAACCACAAAAGTTAATGAGGTAATGTTAATTGTTCTGCGGCTGTAACTGAAGGAGGTCTCTGCACAGCACGTACATTGCTTCCTCTTTCTCTTGTGAGTGGATAGAACAGTGTATGAAAGAAATGCAGCCGAGTCATTATGTTAGGGTGTGATAAATCAGATGCAAAAAATTATATAGTCGTGTAGGAGGTTAGGAGAAATTTTACTTTTATTTGTTCCTATTGGAATAGGAGTAGCATTGCAAGTGTTTCTTGAGTTCCAAAAAATGGCTCTAGTTCCAGGAAAAAAAAGGAGTTTTTAGATGACATGAGTACATTTTAGGTATTTTTAAAAGTATTTAAGACGTCATCTCATAGTATCAGTGACATAAAATCCAGTTCTCTGCTCACTTATCACTCGGAGCAATTTATCTATGCAGTATTCTAGCCAAACACAGCAGTAAATGTTCTTTTTCGACAAAAATCCTCACTTAAATAACGATTTTGCTGTCACTGCTTTTACCATGGGGCTGTGAGCTGCAGGTCTTAACCTTCTCTAAAGATCCGACAAAGTTTGTGCTATGGTAAATAATTGAGACTGATGGTTATGGTCAAAGTAACATTTCCTTATACATTTCGTCATTTTCTGATGTCTTTGGAGGCATGGTGTTTTCAAATGGATGAAGCGTTCACCATTAATAAGCATTTTCTCTGTTGTTTCCTGAAGAGCCATTCACCAGAGTAACAAAACAACAGCTAGGAGCTAATAAAGATCCTCTCAGCTCGACTTGAGAGGAGGACGTGCTAGTGCCCCCAGGCAAAATGCCATTGAAACCATAATGTCAGGACTGGTCACAAAGACTTTGACCTGTAATTGCGTCCAGAGAATTCAAAGGCGTGAGAGTTTCCAGGGGAGGAGAAGGGAGCAGTTTTGCCAGACCATTCACTGCCTGCAATTAGGGATAGACTTTTAACAGAGCCAGCGGGCCCCCACCAGATCCTGACTGCTCTCCGTGGGAGCTTCTGGAAAGCCTCCCTCCAAACGCTTTGGTGAGGAGAGACTGAAGGCAAATTTTGGAGACCTGAGGCGAGAGTGCCATTCCCACGTGTGTCTGCAGTGCCCCCCTCCCAGCTCCCCAGGGGATACCGGCAAACCAAATTAAGGATGAGAATAGAGCAGCTCTTTCCCCTCTGTGGGCAACCGCAAAGAATAATGGCCCAATGTGTTTTGGTTTCCTCAGTGCTAAAGGTTGTACGGCATTTCTTATCACCTGGGGATTTAAACCCTGAGGGTTAAGAGCAACGGTTCCCACGGAATAAGCACTGACTGGGATTTGCATCCGGAATTCAAACCGAATTGAACATTAGTAACATTTTATCACACATAAAGCTATTGGTCCTGCAGTTCTTTTCTATATAAAATACTTTAATCATGAAAGTACAGCCAATTCCAGCATAAAATATGGCACTACAGCAATATCACAGGTGATGTTAGAAGAAACAGAAGGAGGGTTGAGAGGAACTGGTGTTCAGTTACAGTTTAGCCTGAACACTTCTACTGGCACTGCAGGTACCCTTCAAAATTACTCCAAGTAAATAGAACGTTTTTGCTACTTTTTGTGAAAGCTGACATATCCAAAAGCTGTCTTCACTAGCCCCATGCAGAGATAATGGTCCAGTATAAACCTCAAAAAGAGACACCTATTAAAGTACTTTCTGCAATAGGAAACTCAATTCAACCAGGTCTGTATTTGCCACTGTTCCTTTCAAGTGCTCCTTAATTTTCTAAGGCTCTGTGTCCTTTATCCCTCCTTAAAATTACAAGGGGTACAGTCACATTAGACTTCATTTCTCCTTGTTGTATTTTATTTACCTTTCTACCTGGACTTGTGTGACTTTTGTTGAAGGAGAATTGAGTTGTTAAAACTCCAGATATTCTTCTTGTATATTTTGCAGCACTGAAAAAATACCTTGTGGATGGCGTCTTTCATTGTGCTGCTTGCTGTCATCAAGCTTGTAATGGTTTAATCTATCCTCCCAGCAGCCAGGTTGGGATACATTTTTGTCCCATTTCTGTGGTTTCTTTGTGGTATGCAAGGCTGGAGCAATTGCAGTTCATCCCAACAGCAGATTAGTAGAGGAAGAGACATTACAAATATAAATCATTGTTTGTGGGATTCCCCATCTCATGTAATGGTTCCAAGACATGCCCTGGAGAATGTCATCATCTCTAGGACTGACAGATATGGCAGGCAAGCACAGACAACCACTTTCTCATTGGCTTTCAAGACTTTGGACAGTGTGATGCCTATTCTTCATTCACAGATTTGTTGATGAGAGTTATTTGTGTCTCAGTAGCTACAGCTGGGTATTTAGAATTACAGTCTACATCTTCACAGTCTGCTAGAAAGAGTGATAGAAATGAACACTGTATGTATAAATATGAAAAAGTTACAGACATTCCTGAGTGCAGGGTATTACAAAATTGCATCAGAGACAGTCCAAGGATTTGCATTTAACCAAACACGCCCTAGTTTATAACAAAATTCACTGTGTGGCTGTGAATTCTGAGGAAACAAAATGTTGAATCTTGGTGATGATACGCACTGAAAAGCAAAGCCATAAATAAGAAGTAGTCTTGTATTTTCCAGTTCTGGCTTGGGAAGTGGTAAACCTGGTCAAGGTCCAACATGCTGCAGCACAGTCCATATGCAGAAGTCCCAACAATGAAAATGTTTGCATAAAGCTTCATATTCATAAATATTTTCAGTGCTAACCCAAACTTGGATGCAGGTTTCATTTTCCCTTTAGATTCTTTCCAATCTGAAATGCGTCGGAAATTTTTAACCACATCTTAACCCTCTCCAGTCCCTGCCTGTAACACACACAAATGACTTGCCTAGGATTTGCCAATAACTGAAACGGAGCATATTCTCTGCAGCATGCCAGATGGTGCTGGTGAAGACCAGACACACGGGAGGTTCCTAATTAAAGCTTTAAACCTAGGGATGAGAAATGGCAGGTGCAATCTGTGGGTGCTCACATAGTGGACACACAGGCGAGCTGCCTAACGACCTTTTTGAGAACACCCTCACACCCATCCTCAGGGAGCTCATAATGACAAGAGGCAGTTAATTTAAAGCTAATTGAGAAATCTCTATCCAGTCTTCACACAATACACAAGGTGCCAGACCTCAGCTGGCGTTTCCACCCTGACAGGAAGAAAATGGCCATTGTGGGGCTGCAAAAGCTGCCACCTCATTCTCACCCGAGGCACACAAAGCAACCAAACCCTTGAACCTTTATAGTTTCAGCAGCACTTCAGCCCATAAATAAGAACTGCTGAGAGGGAGCACACATGTCTAGGAATAGAAATGAAGCCTGTAGCTTCATAAAGTCTGTTTCTTCAGCAGTAAGAGCTCACAGAGCTGAGCAGTGCTCTGCGTGGGTGCCCACCAGGACACCAGGGCTATTGCCAGCCCTGCCATAGGCAGGAGGGACCTCTGGAGCCATTCTCTAGGGTACTACAATTCCCTCATCTGCTGAAAGTGTTGGGTTTTGTCCAGGCCCTGCTGCCCTCTGACACCTCTCCTTGCTTTTCTATGACATAGGGTGATGTATCAAGTATTTCTGCTTCCACTGTTTGGTGTTTGAGTGCAGTAGACAAGGAGGAAAACTTGCACTATCTTATAAGACACAACTACCATTTAATCCCACAAACCCAATGTCAACCTCCCTGGTGTAAAGCCAGTTTGTACACTGGATGTAACCACAAGTGGCTGTAGGGCAGGAGATGCCAGCAGAAAGCACAGTGTCTGTATAGCCATAAGCACCTGGCTGGTTTCAGATGCCCAGACATTCTTCACATCTGCTGATTTGCCTGGATGCAGAGCAGGTAGATAGCTGTTGACAGCAGGTCTTGACCTGAGTCACTGGCATCTGAGGCAACTCTTAGGACAATGAATAAGCTGGTCTTATTCTTCTACAGCACTGCACTCTCACGGGCCAGAAGGACCTTCCACCCTCAGTCTCCCATGAGGGTCCAGTTTACCTCTTCAGTTTGTACCAGCTGAACCAATGCAAGTCCAAGATCGCCACGGAAGCCCAGCTGGGACAAGTGGCAGTAATCAAAGGGTGAACAGCTCAGGGACTGGTGCCAAACCCTCACCAAAATAAAGTGAGGTATGATGCTCCAGTGTAATTCATTGAGAAGGTTGTTTAGAGGCACCACAGTGCTGGTATCACAGTGTAGCTGAGGATCCCATATAAACACAGTATGTCCTTTCCATGTCTCTGGTCTGCCAGTGAGCTTCTTTCCGTGTTGGCCTCACATCAGTTCTGCCCAAAGTCACATATTCCTTTCCGCTGTTTTGAACAAACTTTCAGATTTGCTTGAATAAAGTGTTCTTAACAGATAGTAAGCATGTTGAAAGAATTTCTGTATTGCAATAACTCACTAGTTTCTCAGTCATACACCCAAATACCAATTTGCCTAAATGCCTCAACTTTCAAAGAGATGTTGTCCATTGATTTCCAACATATGGGTAAAATGTGAGGGGATTTCTGTCACAATTTTGGAAGATACGGCAAAATCTGAGCTATAGTTGTGCCTCATGTTGTGGACCAGTCACAGCTGCTGGACCATGGGTGTGGTTGAGCTAAATCATCAGCACTTACTGTAACAGAGAAATGGCTTTCTGTAAGTGTTTCAAGAGATTCCCACCTTTTCCTGCCTCTGGCAGCTCCTTTTGATCCCAAGTAACATTTAATCTGGAGCCCTGCTGAGCCAATCATACAGTGATATGTGGGACTACAATCAATGCCAGCTCAGGGATTCAGGCTGAACCCCACAGCCCTCTTTTTGTTTGTTTGTTTTGGAAAACACAATACGGAGCAATACTTTTTTCTTTCTGACTCATAAACTAGTCCCAGCTACTGCACACAGATAAAAGAACTGGAATTGGCTGGAGCTTCATCTGCTTTTATTGGCTACAGAACTGACCCTCTGCTCCCACTGAAGTTATGGTCTGGACACCAAGTGTTTTATGAACTGTGAGGAGTAATCCAAGAAGTAGGTGAATGTACTCCCATCCTCGTTTTCCCCACACTGATTCTTTGGCTAATGCTTGTAGAATTATGGGTGTCCTATAAATACTTATTACTCCTGCATAAACGCACCATAAACTATGCTACAGCAAATGGTAACATTTATGAAATTGAGTGAGAGAAAGGAACTTCATTCCATTCTAAGAGTTTCATTTCTTAGAAGTTTGGAAATCCTTAAGAACATGATGGAGAGGATTTGCGATGTGAGTAGATTCATAAAATTCCTGTTCTAACAGAGTAAATTAGCCATGAAAGCAATATCACAGAACTGAAAAAGCCTTTCTCATCAGAGAACTGGAGAAATGAACAGCACACTAATCTGCAGGGTGCAGAAAGTGTGAGATTAGTTTGGCAGAACAGGAAGATTTAATTAAAGACATATACAAACCAAATCGTCAAGCATGTATTATTCTGCTTTTGAAGCGCTTGGGAAAGACAGCCATTAGCAAACGGTGGGAAAGAACGCATGAGAGCTGCAGAATAGCAAGGATTGTCAGTCACTGGCAATGCTGAGGGCTGATTTCTCCTTCAGGGAACTCTGAGACAGGGTAGAGTCAATTTAGGGTAGAAAAGGGCAACTGAGGTAACGGTGCCTGAAAGAAGCTTGTCAAATTCTTACCTGAATTTGATGCTTATCACTGTCCCTATACGGACAACCCAGCCCCCTCAAGGCGGGAGAAAAATAATCCACAGGGGCAAGTAGCAGAAGGAAGCAGAATAACACTTGGCTCCAAGCAGAAAAAAGGTCAAGGGTTGTAGTTCTTAGTTATAGAAATGCAAGCTCATTGTTTTCAACCCAGTCAAGAGCAGTATTTTCACTTTACAATCAAATGAACTGATTTGTGCATTCTGATAACACAAAAATTAGCTGTTAATTTGTCCTGGTCTATAGGATCTGATTGTACAGTGGTTTGCAATCATGATTTTCTGGACACTAATATTACGACTGCTGTGATAGCATTTCAATTTCATCCATAGATGGAATATGCAGAAGGATCGGTGCTTCATTTTGTGTAGTTTTACTAGTAGTAATTTAAATGCTAAATTCAGCAGACCTCCTTCAGTATTACAAGCTCAGCTGTTTCCTAAAAGAAAACAACCATTCCAGCTGTAAGACCCTGCCATTGAACGTTCCTTCAAATTTCCATGGCTAAAGGTTCAAGCATGTGCCAGCTGAGCTGCATTTCTTTGTGCAGCCCTTCTTGCCCCTGACAGCTTCACTGGTTGTTTAGGAGGAAGAATGGCCCACAGATCACCACAACTGTGTCCCTTCCAGAGAGCTGATGGGACCTTGGTGAAGAATACTGCTTTCAATTCTTGCATAGTAAGCAGCATGAGGATGAGCATGTGGGGAGCTTGCTTGTGCAAAGTTTTCCTCACTTTGCAGTGAGTCACTAGCTAAGATTACTAATTCAGCTCAAATAGTGCCCCTGATGTCATTCTCTGTCAGGAAGAAAAGAACTATGTTGTTTCTTTATTAGTGAAGAAGGAAAACCTTAGTGTTTGCCAAGAAATCTTTATGAAGTGAAAAGAGATTTGTCATTTTAGAAACAAAATCTTACAGCTATTTGTTTGAGCTGTGAAGAACAACCCACCCAGAACAGAAAGCAAAGCATGAAACGCAATATCAAGAAAACAATGGCTACAGAAAATCAGATAGACTCAGAAAATACCCGAGTCAAATTCCTCAGTGTGGGTAAAGGACTGAAGAGCATACTGATGGGGAAGTTAGCTGTTTGTGTGGTGTGTTGGTGGTTGGTTTTGAGGTTTGTTTTTTTTCTCTCCTTCTCAGAAAGGCAGATTGGATTTCTGCACCTTTTCATTTTCCAAGTGTGTTGATCCCAAGTAATCTTAGCTTATCCAAAGTGTAAAAGGTTTTGTTTCCACACTGTTGTGTTACCCTGCAGTTACTGCTTTCAGTTGAATAGATCTTACTCATTTAAACCCGGCAGATCAAAATGGGCTATGTTTTGTCTTTCTGACAGAGTTCACTTTAAGCTGATGTTAATAGTGGTTGTAAAATCGATGAGTCTGTGTGTATGTGCATGAATGCAAATAAGATCAGGAATAATAAATATACAACTAGGCAAAAAAATGCAGGCTTTTAAAAAATGTCTCCGAGAATTTGTGCAGTTGGTTTACAATTTGAGGAGACAGTGCACCATGTGTCAAGCAGAGGAAACGTGCAAAGGGAATAAAATGACAGTGTCAGTCTCTGTAAAAAGCTGGCACATATTGGAAAGAAGCATTCAAGCCAGCCTCACGAGCACGGTCTGCCCCAAAGGGCATCGGGAAATGCTGATTTCCTGCGGGGCAAGTCCCAGCTACTCTGCTTAGGATTGGCATCATGCCCAAGGGCAAACGGCTTCTGCAAGGTTGCAGGCGGAGTAGTGAGTCTTCAGGCTGGGCATGGAAATACCCACCACACACTCACAGAAAAGCACGTGTTTTGGTGCTCTATTCATCCTCACCCTCCTCCTCCTGCTCCTTCTCTTTCACTCATTTGACACAGTCACATCCAGCCTCAGGCTCATCTCACACACATCAAAACAAAGTCCTGATCCGACTGAGTTCAGTTTCAGCAGCTTGTTGGCTTACGTGCTTGGAGACGTTTGAATTTCCTGTCAGTGTGGGTGCTGCCAGAAATTTTCTTAGGCTTTTTTCTAGACTTGTAATTAAGACGGCACAGTGGTTCTTTGTAAAAAGGCTGCTTTCAAGATTCTCATCAGGCGAACAATAGAAATGGTACAGATGGTGCCCTGCAGATTTCGCTTCTTGCAGTACTCTAGGAATTCAAGACTATGTGCTGTCTATATTTGGATAATTTCTACTTCTTGTTAAAAATTACACACAAGCTACAAGTTATAATCCTTAAAAGTATAGATATAGCCTTTTTTTTTTTTAAATTTTCTAACAGTGTAAAATCCTTTTTCAGTTCTGTTGTTTCCTTTTTTCCCCTTCATGTATGTTGCAGATCAGCACTGAGTCCTTTCTGACAAGAAAACCTCAACTGAGATACTGTACCTTGTGCAACCTCTTTTTCTACCATCAGGTAAGTAGATCATTAAGAAGGCCAGCATGACACAAAAATGTCATTTAAAAATCAGTGACTTTCCATCATCAATAAGATAAAAGAAAAAATCCATGGTGCTATTATTACAATGAGAAACTAAAACCTGCCTGAGGTTTCACAGCAAAACAGGTTCAGACAGTATTCTGAAATGGCAGAAATAGATGGTTAAAGACAAAAATGAGAGCACTGATGAATATCACAGTGGTATCCAATCTATGAGATTGGATAGAGTAATGTGCTAAAATAGGATAGGATCAGACTGTGCAAAGCCGATGTTGTTTAGGGTTCATATCTGAACAGAGACTAGGGCCTAATCTTGTCAAAATTTCAAAATCTGTATTGTTAAATTTTATCCCAAAATAAAAACACCATGGATATTGTCAAGTTTGTGAGACTCCTGCCATCTTGAGAAGCAGAAAATGCCTTACACCTCTTTCTGTTTTGGTCTATGTCTGAAAGAGAGACATACAAAAAGATTAAACTTAAGCCATAAGTTCAGGAATTTCTGACCCTGACCCAGGCATATTGTTGTGTATGTAAAGAGCATTTAAAACCTGGTATTTTGGGTTTGCTTGCTGAAGGAAACAGTGACAGCTGTGAATTCCAGAACCACATCTGGATTTTATCCAAATAAAAATTTTCCTGGCTGGTGTAGATCAAAACATTCTTTGAGGTTAAAAGAGTTGTTTATTTCACAAAATACTATATGGGTGCAAAAATGTGTATGTTTATTCCTAATTAGGCATATAAAGAAATATTAACAGACATGCAGACATCAATGGCATTTTGTGCAGAATACTAACTTCAGCCATAATTATTAGAAAAATCTAGCTTATTTTTTACACTTATATATATACACACATATATACGCTTACATATATACACTTACACTCCTTCCTTGTGGAGCAGTTTAAAAAAATGTTAACTTCTAGTTCAGGATAGACTTATAACAGGGAACCAAACACGAATCACTACGNTGGATATTGTCAAGTTTGTGAGACTCCTGCCATCTTGAGAAGCAGAAAATGCCTTACACCTCTTTCTGTTTTGGTCTATGTCTGAAAGAGAGACATACAAAAAGATTAAACTTAAGCCATAAGTTCAGGAATTTCTGACCCTGACCCAGGCATATTGTTGTGTATGTAAAGAGCATTTAAAACCTGGTATTTTGGGTTTGCTTGCTGAAGGAAACAGTGACAGCTGTGAATTCCAGAACCACATCTGGATTTTATCCAAATAAAAATTTTCCTGGCT
>VWZT01001193.1:917518-929632 GCA_013397055.1 Pachycephala philippinensis
CATTCTTTGAGGTTAAAAGAGTTGTTTATTTCACAAAATACTATATGGGTGCAAAAATGTGTATGTTTATTCCTAATTAGGCATATAAAGAAATATTAACAGACATGCAGACATCAATGGCATTTTGTGCAGAATACTAACTTCAGCCATAATTATTAGAAAAATCTAGCTTATTTTTTACACTTATATATATACACACATATATACGCTTACATATATACACTTACACTCCTTCCTTGTGGAGCAGTTTAAAAAAATGTTAACTTCTAGTTCAGGATAGACTTATAACAGGGAACCAAACACGAATCACTACGGAAGAAGGTCTCAAAAAATTGAAACCAAGCTTCACATGGCTACACAAGCATAAGCGTTGAGCTGGGATACACACAGCCTATAATGCTGCTTATAAAGAAACTCTGTTGTTTTTACATTTTATTTCCCTCAGCTTTTGATGTAGCCAGAACAATAACCTCCACACAGCTAGATAATTGCTTTCACCAAAATCTCTGAGCACAATGTCATCCCTTAATGACACTTCACTACAAGTTCATAGATGTTATCATAAAATTAATTATGTTTCCTATGAGAGTCCTTAATGTTGATTTTGATGTCTGTCTTATTGATTGGCTATTGAACTCCTCATTGTGCTGTTTTGACAAGGTCCTGGCCTGACTATGCGGAGAGCTTTTGCCCTGGGCTAGCTGTCAATCTCCACAACAAGGCACCTTGAAAAGGTCAGGGCTACCAAAGGCTGAGCGAGGGTGTACTGCCTTTAACTCAACTGAAAGAGGACTTAATTAGGATAGAAATAATACATTTGTTGAATTTCTTTTCATGAGGCAGCTATCTAGCTGATGATAAGTAAATTCAGGTGATAGGCTGTCTGTTCTTATCCCTCATAGGGATTAACACTGAAATGTCATGGCTTGACAAAAACCCCCACAACCCACACCGGCAAGCAAGGGAGGGAGAGGAGTGCTGGCAGAGGAGGTGAAGGCAGAAAGCATGTTTCCAGTCACTGAGCCCTACAATAAGACTTTTCCAAGGAGCAACTCCCCTTTTCTTCAACAGCAAGTGGCTCTGAAATACAAAGGAAAGCACAGGAATGTGATTTTCAGTGTCAGGCACAGAGTACAACTACACTGTGAAACAGAGAATGGTAGGACCAGTGCTGGGAAGACAGAGGCATCAGGGAAAGCACAGAGTGAGCACAGGGCAGCATGGCCTGTGGCAGGCTCGGTTGTGCTGAGCTGGTGCTCACTTGCTCTATCAGTCCAGAGAACAGAAGATAAGCCTTAATTTTTGGAAGGCTTTATCAGTTTGGGACACTGCTGGCCTAACAGCCTCCTCACCTGAGCTACAGTTGAAGCAAGATCTCCATTTTTTCTGATGCAGGCATCCACCCATGCTCCCAGGCACAGCCTGGCCTCAGTCTCCCAACACCTGGCCTCTGCCCAAATGCTGGAAAGCACTGGCTTTCGGTGCCTCAGCAGGCAGTGCCATGGTGTCACCTCTGCATGGGGATACCTCAACTACATTGAGTATCGATAGTCAAGGACAAATAGCAGAGCATAATGCCCAAATGTTTTTAGCTTCAGGACACCACATTAACAAGACTAAGTTGTCAGTTAAAAGCTATTCTGTGTGTTATATCTCAGCTTTGTATAGTACCTGGGATGTTTTCCACATTATAATTTCAACTATTGGCACAAAATTCTCATTCTAGACATATCATATCATATACCATACCATATCATATCATATCATATCATATCATATCATATCATATCATATCATATCATATCATATCATATCATATCATATCATGTCACGAGTTTGTTTCACAGAAAACTCCTTACGACTCTTTGACTGTTAAAAGCGGGGAAAATGTTTATTATTTTGTACCTAGACCCTCAACACCATTATTTTCCATCAGCCCTATGGGTTGGCTTTCACAGCCTACTGGAAGTTCTTGAACAAGCAGAAGACCACAGTCAACCTGAGAGCCAAGCAGAAGCAGAAGCCTACCTGATTATACATGCTGATGTCTGTCAGTAGCCACTTTTCCACGGATCTAGCCATTTAGCTAAGGTGTATTGCAGGGCTGTTTGGGCCAGAAGAGTAGGTGCAGAAGGCACCTGAGTAGAGGCTGCAGGAGAGGTGCTGGGGCCTGCCCTAGCAGGGAAGGGTGGATCACTCCAGGCAGAGGGGATGTGGCAGAAGATTTGCTCTGTGCCAGGAAGGAAACAAGGACTGTTGTGTGTGTGGCTGGGTGGGTGCAGGGGTGGAAGGGAACATGTCACACATATCCTGTGCCAGGAAGTAATTTCATCCTTTTCCTGGAGCAGCAAAATTCAATTTTTGTGTGTGGTACAGGGACACTTGAGCCCTCTCTGCTAGAGTAATATAATTGAGTGACAGCAGGCTGAGAGCACGTTCTAGCTGTGAGAGTAGGACTGCCAGCCAAGTGTCAACTTTCCTTTGTTGGTGCTACCAGCATGTTGAAGAAATCCATGATAGCCATTGGTCTCAATTTGCAGGAAGGTGAGATGAGAGACAATTAGAAAGTTATTTTTGTAGCAATCCAAGCAAAAGGGAAAAGGACATCTCCTGCTCGCTTGCTCTTCCCTCGTATGCAGTGGTCATAATGAGCATGGGGTTTTTATTCGTCCGTGCATTTATGAACTTTGACCTTCATTTCATTCTGTATGGAGAGATTTATAGCTCATTTCTCTCTTTGCTATTGTGCCCTTTTTTCCCCCACCAAAATTATAATATTAATTGAAATCTGAAATTAATATCTGATTGCAATCTAAATTGAATAGAGAGCCACAATTTTCCAGTTTTCTGCAATCATAAAATGACGTGACTGAAAGAACTAAATCTAATTGTGTGGGGATTTTTTAAAAAAAAAAATTTCTTCCTGCTTCTGCACTTGCTTTTGTATTCTAATAAGCCCAAACATAGAAGGCATTTCTAATCAAATAGCTAGAATTTCATGTCTGATTATGGATGCATATTTGTAAGAAGAAATAACCTGGGAAACAAGTGGGATCGGAGAAGCATTTCTAAATGATATGTATCTGATTTCTTCCAGCTGATAACATTTTCAGCATCTCTTGGGTCTGTTAGTTTTTAATTCAGTGCAAAGCTTCAAACTCTAGTGGCACAAGAGAATGCATTGCTAGTCTTGCAGCAGAGCAGTAAACATGTCAGCAGCAGGTTTGATATTCAGTACTACAAACTCCATGCTCCATGTAGAAGCTCCAGTGAACTGGGACTGGGTCTGTTCCAGACAGCAATTTGGTAAATCCTGCCTGTTTTTAAACACACATGTATTCCTATTAATTTTATGGAAAAAGTGTGCTGGAGAAAATCCATAGGAGGGCCCTCGGTAGTGTGGGCACGAGGAGTCCTTTTTAAGCAGCTACTGCATTTTGTAAGGTGTGAAAGGAAGTCATCTTACAATGACTCCCTTATATGTGTTCTCAGTTTTGTAGCCTGAACTGGACAGCATGGTGTTGGTGACAATGCTCCTCTTGATTTCATTGGTAGTAGATGAGTGTAGGTCCTCATCTGAAGTTCTTGGAGGAAGCATTTTTTGGCTTCAGTGGGTAGAACAAGACTGATCCCTCTTTGCTTTGGTCATTTATCTGAGGGGCCTATTTTGGGAGTCTGGTAACTTGATTCTCTCTTTGAGCAACATCAATTGTGATATGGGCACCTCTGGAGGCTGCCTGAATGTGCAACTGAGATAAATTGTCTTCCAGGAATGCCTGCTTCTTTTGTTTGGGATGGCCGGGCCAGCTGTGTGCCTCATTCAGGAGCCTTGGTTTATAGGCAGGGCTTGAGGCTGATTGTGGATCTTGTGAGAATCACTTCCTTCAGCTGGTAAGGGGTCAGTGAGAGCCCAGAGACTCTGGCACTTCCAAAGGGATGTACAGAGTCCTTGCGGAAGAAGCTATGCTTGATTTCTGAAAGGAGTATAATGAGGATTACTAAAACAGGTTCTTCATTAATTTTTTCAGCTATAAGGTTGGGAAAAAAGTATCATTGCTTAGTGGCACACACATAATCCTAGTATCAAAGAAAATTGTCAGTTTCTTGTCATCTGCATGCAGAATTGCTGTACTCTTATTTTGTAACATTAGAAACTAATCATTAAATTGGATCTGAATAAATACTCTTGGGATGCTGTCTGCATCAGATTAGAGTCTCATTTCATGCAGATTACAAAGACACAGAACTACGTGGCAGTGGAGGTGGACAGTACTGTCAGAGCAATTTCTTTGCCGAGCAAGCTCGCTGGTGGTCACAGACTGTCCTGCCCTAGTTGTGGTTCCATAGAACTCTGAATTGGCTTTTTTAGGCAAAGGTCACATTGTGGTATCAATTACTGGCTACTACCTGGAAAATTTAATTTCATGCCCTGCAGTTGGTCTGCTTTCTTCTCTACTATGATTGGCAACCGTTTCCCTGCTGGTAACTAGAATAGCTCATTTACTTTAAGTGATTAAAATCCAGAAGCTAACTGATTTGGAAGGGCAGCTTTGGGTTGCTAGCATAACCCAGAGAGCTCTTGCACAAATGCATTTGGATGAATAGAACAAAAGCTGCTTCTTGCCCTCTACAAGGCCTCTGAAGAAATTGTATTGTTTGTGATTTGTGTCATGTCAATCTGTTCCTTGTCCAGTTGATATTTAGTAGATGCACTTATAAAAACCAGAGGAAGTTGGTGAGCAAAGAAGTGCCTAATTTAGGATAATAAGATATTATATTAATAAGATTAATATTACTTATTGTCTTGTTAATAGCACTTGTTTTTTAACCTAAAAACTTCTTCTTGGAAATCAATTGCCAAATCTTTTCTGTCTTTTAGAAGTTTCTGAGGAGCTTCTTAAATGCCTAGTTTGCATTTTAACAGATCTCAGTGCTATTTCTATGGTCCAGAAAGCTGGGTCTTCATTTATGCTCAGAAATTGTTTCCTTCCCAAAGGATATATTATATCATTTACCTTGAGGTGGAACTAGTAATCAAAATGAAGGGAGATTTCTGCTTTAAAATTTCTTATGTAGTATAGGAAGTGACAGGTTGAATGGGGCCCTGGGGAACCTGGTTTAGCAGAAGGTGTCCCTGCCCATGGCAGAGGGTTTGAAACGAGATGATCTTTACGGTTCCTTCCAACACAAAGCATTCTATGATTTTATGAGTCTGATCCTTCTCATGGGTCTTGAAGAACACGGTCTATCTTTTTACTTATGTGTTTAGTCAGGATAAGAGGACTGCTTCAGCTTTGTGAAGAACAAGGATTCAAAAGAAAATATCTGTGAGGAATACAAGGAATTCATAACTATTATTCAGGTGAAAAAAGGCTTATTGTTTTTGTTACTACGACAGTAGAGTTTCTCTAGACCAAGTACTCCAGGACTTTCACAGTTCAGATTAAAAACAGTTCAAATGACTATCGCTTGGTGACTGGAATGATAGCTGTCAGCTGCAAGGGCACTGCAGAGGCCTCTCTCAATGGACATTCTGGCATAATATGAAACAACTCGACATTATTTGAAAATTATTTATATGGGGTTCAAATACACATGTGGTGGAGCAGGACCAGAAGATTTGATAAGGCAGCAAGTTGGAATTTGGCTAGCTAAAGGACACAGGGCACCAAGTTCTAGGACCCAGTGTTTCTTTACTACCAGCCAAGAGGTTCTTATTTTCTTTGAATTCAGATAGAATTGTCTAATCACATCCCATGAATTTTTTAGCCTTTTTTGCTTACAGTACTGTTGGAGTTGTCAGTGCTCCACTACAGGTAAGGTTTACTAAGTGAGAGGTATATATCTAGCCCAGGAACTGGACAATGCAGAGGTCTGCTCATCACTAAAACTCTTTGAGAAGGCTTAGGAGACATAAATTAAAATTTCTTTTTAAATCATATTCAATACAACGTACTACAGACATAGCAATATCTCTATACATTATTTATTTTCTTAGAAGTGTGTTGCTCCCGAGGGTAATCCAGTTGCTAGCACCAGATCCTAAAGTTACCCACTGGCATGTTGGAGGTTAGTGGTGGTCACCTTCCTTTTCATAAGACTGTGCATTTGACCACGGTCAGTCTCCAGAGGAAGCAGTGACACCTAGGTCTGCACAGTCCTTTGGGTATTTGTTTTGATGCCTATCCATGCGGGGCTTAGCTTGGAACTTCCAGTTTTTTAAACCTGGCCCAGAATCACCACACTCGGGAGGAGCCATGAAGCAGCTCCAAGGCAAGGAATGAACTGAACTGATCAAGTTTTCTCTTTCCTTCTCAGCTCAGGTACCTGACCAGACAGACTCCACCCTGGCCATTTCCCAGCAAGGCTGTGCTCTGCCTGTGTCCCTTTGCAGCCTTGCTCCCAGAGGCAGGGGATCCAGGCATTCATGCAGCCAGTCTTCACACTGCAAAAGTTACAGAGTTTACTGTCCAGGATCTCTCCAAGGCAGAAGATTTTAGGGCAGATGCTCAAGCATTTTTACAACACTTGAGACAAAACCCAGCAACTGTAAGTCAAGTGGTACTCTAAATGCTAATACAAAGAATATATGTTTGTCCTTTGAAAGCGATGAGATTTTCTCATTTGAAAGGATGTATGCATGTATGTGCTTTGTCAGAAGACAGACAAAATCCACTTTTTTGTCTTATTTTGCTTTTTAACTTTTTAATGAAATTCCAAATATGTAAGGCACACACCTGTTACAAATAATTTTACTTAGGATAAAAAGTTACTACTGGCTACTAAAGCACTGGGTTGCCAGACCCCGGCTTTGCTGGTAGGAATGTAATGAGTTGCTAGTGGTTTGGCATTGCAGTATCATAGACAGACTGGAAGAAATTTGCAGGTCGGAGAGAAATGCCATAGCTCTGGCCTCTAGAAGGTGAGGCAATTCACTCTCCTCATTCCTTTTAGAGAGGCCCACCCTACTGTGACATCCAGGAGTTATTCAGTAATGCTTGCCATTTATTGTTACTTTCCAGTCAGCATATAGCTCTGTGAAAACCAGAGCACTGCCGCTCACAAAGCAATTTGACAATTTCACTACTGATGATGGCTCACTTCCAAGCTGCACAGCATCCCTAGAACTACCTAAACTGCACACTGCCAGTGTGCAGGGACTGAGATACACTCATTGCCTCAAAGAATAACAGAGTGAATATTGGTATCATTTAAGTACAGCGCATTAAACTGCATTTATTTGGTATAGATGGTAAAAAAGCAGAAATATAAAGCTGTTCTCAAAGTGCATTTAGCTTTTAAATCCTTAGTGCAGCATGTGCCACATCTCATTACAGATGTAAAGAAACAGACACTTTTTGTTTGTCTGTAGGATGAAATGACGTTGACTTCCTGCTGTCTGTGAACAGATACTTTAGGAATACTCCATTTCTCTAGCATTTTATATATATCACCAAATCAAATGCCAGCAAACACATGGGCACCTGCCAATCAATCCTTGATTATTTTCCCCATTTTAGCTTTTGTGCTGATTGATAAAGAAACCTCCAACCAAGTTCTAGCAAGTGAGGCTTTTTAAAGAATCTAAATGTGAACTATAAATTCAATACTTTGCCTTTGTTGAGAATTTCTAGTATCATAAATCCAGCTTCACATTCTTCAGAGTTCTTTAGTTATTTGTCTAAGGAGGGATCTCCATTGGCACAGAGGGGATTTAAGCACTGGGTAGAAAGTAAGTACCTAATTCCCTTTTGTGTTTTTGTGAAGGTTTCCCACTGATGCCTATGATGAAAAGAACTGAAATAGCAGGCCTTACTGCATGCAGTCTGTAAGGATACTCTAGGCACTCGCCACATTTTTTAACATCCTAACAAGTTTTTCATGTGGAAAAGGAATTCTTGAATTGTGAATCCTAAATATTAAGAGGAGATCAAGGACTGTACTCATTTCCAGGGGCAGGCAATACAACACTTAAAAAATTTCTTTCAATTCTAGTATCTTATTTTTTCCAGTTCTACTTTCACCCTGTCTTTCTGCCCCCTCTTTCCAGCTGAAACTCAAAACCCACAGCTGGAGGAAATAAAATGGCTATATTGCAGTGCGTTAAAATTAGCATAGGTTCAATTTCAGCTCAGAACTAATAGAGCTCTCTGCAGAAGGCATTGAACCTCTTGCTTTGTGCATCTGTGTCTTGTATAATGAAAAAAACATAAGCAGCTGCCCTATTGAGAAAAAAAATCAGAAAAATCCACCGCTTGCCTTTTCCCTGCACTCAGGAGCTAGAGGTCATTCTAACTTGGTAATGAAAGGCAATTCCAACCCCTCAGCGTACATTATCAAGTAGCTTCAGTTTGTCTTTAATCACCTTACTACTTTTCTCTTTCAAAGTTTAGGCTAAATGATTTCACAATGCCCATGTGATTTCCCCATAAAGACGGTGGAGTTGGTAGCCGTGTGCTGGAGGTTAGGACACACCAGAACGGGAAAGCTGAACATACTTGTTCCACTGCAGCGACAACAGCAACCTTCCTTCCCTCCCTGCTTTCCCCTGCCCTTTGCCAAACCCTCTTTTCCCAGACCACATAACCATATGGTCAAGGTTATAAAACATCAAGGCCTCTGTCACTATAGCAATCCCAATAAAAAAACCAAGGTAGAAGCCTTCACAAGGCTTAACCTTCATTTACACCTGATCCCTGGGGTGTTTAGCTCTGCAGTTTTTAAACACTGCTCATATCCCCCATAAAAAATGTTTCCTATTTAAGTAGTAAAAGATTTACTACATGAACATCCTTCTCCCAGTCTGCTGGATTACACCTCTCAAGGGACAAAACACCAACCAGGCAGGGTAAAACACCTGCCTTATTAATACCGTTAATCAAGAAACAATGATGAGGAGCCTGACATGCAAAAACCTGGGCCCTCTTTGAAGTCGAAAGAGTCTCTGCTGGGCCAAACAGACTTCAGCCAGGAGTAACAGGTGCCTCTCCCCACAAACGATGCTGTTCTGCCTTAGGATAGCACAAGAACCCATGCACTGCTCAGAGATCCGGCATCCCTTCTCCTGCCATCGCCAGCTCTGAGGAGGTCCCAAGAGCTCTTTCTGATGGAGCAATATGGGCTCATCCTCCCAGCCCAGGCAGCTTGAATTAAGGAGACTCCTTAGCATCCCCCAATCCCCTGCCCTCTTCTCAGGCAAGGCAGCAGCCTTCCTTGGGCAGGCCAGAGTGGCACTGCTGGGTTGCTCTGTTAAGGCCAGACCATATGTCTGGTCTGCACTAAACCCGTCTGAGCACGGGCTGTGTCTGCATTAGGGAGTATTTGGGGCCAGCCAGCATTTTCCTCTGCTGCAGGCTCTCCCTGTTTCTGGCACATGATGGCGTTAAATATTACAGTGCCTAGAATGCCCAGATGGCTTACATGGCACAAACCTTTGCCCCAAGATGTCAGCGGAGAAAGGCAGAGAATTATATTTTCAAGGTGGGCTGGCTTGGGCAAGAATATTCTTAGCACTACCAGAACTAAAAATTAGACCCTTGTGTATCTGAAGGAGCTAGGGCGCTGTGGAGAACGTTTGCAGCATCTTTACTTTAATCCAGGTGTAAGCACAAAGAGGAACCTCCAAAACTATCAGGGGGACTGTAGAAAATCTATGGTTTCAGAGGTTGGCATGAAATTTTGTCCTTACTGAAGCTTACTCACTACTGCTTTAAAAGACTAGTTGTCCACTAAAAATAGATTTTAAGGATCCAGCACATTTTTACTTAGTATCAACACTTATATTTTTCAGTCTTTAAAATCCTTTGACATGATTCAGTAAAAATCTAGCTGTATTTGCAGACCTATTTTGAAAACTCTCAGCACTGAAGCTCACCGGTAAATCTATAATCTTCCCCCTCATTCTCATTCCCCCTCTTCCTGTAGTCAGGTTCTGCTATTTCTGTACTGCAGTAGCATTTGCTGACATTTCCATGGGGATGTCATATATTAGGTAGCACTCCAGGCTTTGGTTAGCAATACATGGTACATCTTGAAGCAGTTAAATTCCTCATGCCATTTTGAAGCTAAAACCCTGTTTCATTTAAAAGCTGGACTCCTGGCTGGTAACTTGTCTGGAATAGTGGGTGGCAGGTCAGAGCAATTTGAAATGGCTAGGACAGAGAAGGAAACCATGAAAAATGGAGCAATTACACTGCAGGTCAAGGTTTGTTATTGGGTGGCGTGGTTTCAATTTGGCACTGAAGCATGGCAACAAGTCTACTAGGCATGTTCATGCGTTTTTGTTATCTGCTATTTGTAAGCAATATTTGAGGAGGGGGAGAGGGAACATTTAGGAGTCCAATGTGCAGCTATCTTGAAGGCTTTGCCTATGATAGAGGCCTTTTTTCAGGTTTTTTTTGATTTTTCTTTTTTTTTTTTTCCTTTTTTTTCTTTTTTGGGGGTTGTTGTTTTGGGGGTTTGTTTGTTTGTTTGTTTTTTAAAGGAAACCATTGTTAACCTAAAGTTTGGAATAAAAGCTTCCACATGAAACTTTGAAAACTGTGAGCTGTTTGCCAAGTTCTAGACCAAAGGTGCTTGAAATGATTGGTACAATTATTTTTTTAATAAAATGTGCACATCTGGCCTGAGAATTGGTCTGCCAAGTTTCAGCCTAATGAACTTTGAAATCGGCCTCCTACCAGCAACTCTCTAGACCCAGGTTTCTAGTAGAGTAGCTGGACAGTTTTTATAGCCGGAAGGTACTCATATAATGACTACATTCTCTGCTGGCAACTAATTGACAGACTCCTGATACAGTGTTGTTTCAAGCAAACGAAATTGGTTTCAATTTGTCCCCCATCATTTATCAGCTGGCACATGAAGCCTGGATGCTAAACTTTTGTTGCATCAGAACAAGCTAAAATAGCCCTAAGTCCAGCCATGGAATGCACAACAACAACAAACTGTTTGCCCAGCACAGCTCTTCACATCTTGTACCATTCCTGTTGCTTTATTATGCAGACCCAAAGTTGGTTGGAAACTTAAAAGCTTTTGCTGAAGCTGGTGTTTGTTGGAAACAGCCCTTTGTTCTGCACTTTCCTGATTGCCAGATGGGAGGAACTTCTGACAGTTTAAAAGTAGCAAAAGATCCTTGCTTATGCTCAGCCCAGAGAGTCATAGCCCTCAGAGCCAAAAGCTCATGCAGAAGAGAGAAGTGTTTCCTGCCATAACTAAACTGAAAAGCTTATTTTTCCCAAATAAACCCTTTTTAAAAATCCTTAACCATTTGAATCTCCTCTTGAAACTAGATTTCATTATAACGACAAAAGGTTTGAAAAACTGAGGGCACTAGCTTTGCAAGCTGACCCTTGCAAAAGACCAACCAGAAAGGGAACATTTAAGTGCACAAAATTTCTTTGCTCCCAGGCAGGTGAATATGTATCTCTCAAATAATCCTTATGGCAAATGTCCCTTATGTGGACCAGCAAAGCTCTTTTGTAAATGCTTTTATCTCAAATCCACTTATCTGAACTCTGTCAAATTTCAAGTGAGAAGGTAATTAAGCCTCAGCAAAATTTATTTGGGCCCAGAAGAGTGATAGCATGCAGAGAATCTGTTATTAAATGATTTTTTTTATTGCCTCTCCACCATTTTTAAGGCTAGAAATGTCTTCCTCATGGCTCACTTGACGCTAAAACTCCATATACTCCTGTCAAGTCATATTTCTGAATTTCAAGAAGTTAAAATTATCCTAATTCAGTTTACAGACACTGCTCAAGACAAGATGACAAGCACTTATGACTCCATTGACTGTACTTTCCAGATTTCCACTGATTCTAAAGACAAGCACCCCTCAGTCAGACCCCCTAATGGGTCCTGGGTGCAGATCTCTGTACCTGGAGACATCAGTACAAAGTGGACCAAGAGATTCCCACCTAATGTCACTGGTACATTCCCACAGTACATGGTCCTTGTGTTGATGTGCAGGATCCACCTTGGACTGATTCCTTGAGCATATCCACCCTTCTCAGAGCTACAACACTGTAGTAGCTCTCTGAGCTCTCAGAGTAGTTCTCTGAAATTTCCACCTTATGCTCTATTGGTAGACCTTATGTCTTAGGCAGAAGGGTTGGG
>VWZT01001193.1:929644-965210 GCA_013397055.1 Pachycephala philippinensis
GAATGAGATAATCCTGTGCTCTCTTAGAAGCACGGTGCATTGAGTTCATGCACTTTGTTTCTGCAAACTATTGAGAGCTTTTTGATGCTGAGTATATGCAAGAAAGAATCTGGGAAGAAGTACTGTACAGGAAAATAAAGTATTGCATCTTGGTATGTGAAAGGCAAGCACACCATCCACGTTTTACAGCCACAGCCTTTGCAAAGAGCTGAGTATCTAAATGGGTAACAGATTCTTACTCTGGCACTGCAGAATATTCTGGCTAGAGGCATCCCTCTTTTGCAGTGTAGACACTGAAAAAAAGGATTCAGTGATACTGTTTCTGCCTTTTTTTTTTTTTTTTTTTTTTTTTTTTTTTTGGACCCAAAAGGAGAAAGGAAGATAAAAGGAGGGCTAAGAAAGGTTTCCAAAACCTGTTATGGCTATACTGTCCTCACTACAGTAAAGAATTTATGATAGTGATTCCCAGACTTCAAAAGGTTTCAACAGAACTGATTCAATTAAACAGATGCTGTAACTTGACATTCTTCTACAACCCACTTTTGTTAATAGATTTTTTCTCTTCTGAAATTGTGTTGCCCTGATTGAGGATTTGAACACCTCAGTGCTAACATCCACATTTTAAAACTTTGTTCTTGCACAACAATGCAACAGCAGGCTATGGCCAGAGTAATTCAAGCCCTTTACTTCCCTCTCCAGACAGTTATTAAAAATAAAAACATCTTGCTCCTTTTCTGGAAGTTATAAAGTTGATGAGCAGACACATATGAAAAGGTAAAAAAAAAAAATTAAAAGTTCTTTGAAAGAGAGAAAGAATACAGTATTGCTGCAGGCATGTCCAACTGAGAAGAGCTAACCTGTTAGTGTTAGACAGGAGCATTTCCTCCTTTATACACTGGTGCTCACTGTGCTGAATGGTGAACTCTGTACTTTGCTGTCACTTTGACTATTGCTAAGTGCAAGACATTCCTGGGCTCACATCAGGTATAAGATCTTCCTTGTTCTAACAGACATACAAGAATGTCCTTTCAGCATCACTCACTCAATAGATTTTATATTTAGATTACAGAGATATACATATAGATATTGCAATAAAAATCACAGGAATCTGAAGGACCATATCTTTCTATGTATTGAAGAGCATAACTTTCAGTGTCTTTTGAGTCTGCATCCCATTGTGTTCCCAGGTGTACCAAATATCTGTGGAATTTCCTCGAAGGACTTACTGTTGCCCAACAGTTAAGAGAAGCACATACTCTGTGGGTGCAGACTACAGAGAAACAGAGCAATCTGAAAATCTGCCCACATTATTTTTCTCAGCATTATGGAAGAGAATGATAGCAAAATGAGGGCTGGCAAGAGTGGTTATCATTTTTGGAAACACTTATGAACAGCTGTAGCAAGCAGCAATAACATATTCATCAAGGGAAAACTGATCCTATCTTTCAATGAATGACATTGAAATGATCATGACAATCATTTTCCAGCTAGTGCTGAACTAGTTCATGTCCACAGAGCACTGTCCTGCTTAAAATCTCTTCATTTAAACATCTAGTCAAAATGACTCCTGAGAATGGAAACAGCCAGTGTCTGCAAAAAGGGTTTAAAGTGATCTCTCACTCTTCTAGTGCTCACCTTCCCAGCCCTCACTCACAACTGGGTTATTACCATCCCTTGCTGTGTTATGTCCAATCCAGACTGGAAGGCACAAGCCTGACCTTTTAAGAAATTATTTGTAAAGCAACACACATGTATCTGGCTTTTTATTAAGAACAATTAAATAATTATATAAACTGACCATTTGGCCTTTTAAAGAATAGCAAAAGATTTACAGTTCCAAGCAGACCATTTGCATGTAGGCAATCTGTTACCTGAACTGGCTGCTGATATAAACCTTAACATTTACAGTGACACTGTCTGACAGCAGAAGACAATTACCAATGCTTTCCAGGTCTTCATAACGAATTGTACCAGCCTGCCTTCAAGACACAGATCTCGTTTATCCGAAGTGTTGAGGCTCTGGACTTCCCTGCCTCAGGGTTGACTCTACAAAGGTGTTGTCCACCCTCTGCTAGCAAGAACCTCCACAGTTTGCTGGTGTGGAGAGGAAGGAAATAGACTTTCACTGCCTCCTGGCATCACTTTGGGAACCTGGGACAAACAGCACATCTCAGCTTTCTCTTCTCTAACCTACAGAGCACAGTGTCACTCTTCCATGTTTCCGATGTCTTTGAAAAAGCTGGCGGGACAGAAGTGTTTTGCTACTCTGCAAGGATACATGTGGCACTGTCTATACCTGCTTCAGAAAATTCCACCTTGTGTCTATAAAATGAGCATCTCCCAAGATGAACTCCCAATAAATATCTGGAAAATGTCACCATCAACTTACAGTTAAGTCAAGACATGAACCTTGGCTGACCTGTTTGTGTAGTTCCCTCTAATCCCTCACTTCCTCACAAAACTGGGTGAATGGTCTGAGAAACCCATGGACCTCTCGGTAAATCATAAATCCACAGGGTTTTTAGTTTGGAGGATTTGAGGAACGGATTTCAGGAAGTAGTGAGGAATAATGATGCTCTGGGGTGTTTTATCATTTTCCATTCCAAGAGTTTATACATGTTGTCTGTGACTTCCCCAGTGGATTTGAAGGAAGGAACTGAACTGTCTCAATATTCAATTTTTGAGTGATATTAATCAAAATTGTATTTTAAATGATAGCACTCCATAATGTGAGAATTGCCATATCTCCAGTAAAGAAATAAGCTATCCATACAAATAAAGTCAGACCTGATTTAGATACAGTCCAGTAGAAATGTATTCTTGATTGCAGCATTATTATACTATTTCATTTTGTCTTCTGGTGTATTATTTTCTATATTTTCAAGACGCAAATGGCTGGCTTGATTCAGAGTGTGTGCAAAATTCAGAAAGATATACAAGGGTGGACATGCTGTGACATTGCCAGAAACGTTCATACATTTAGCTCATGGTTTTCTGCTGGTCGCTACTGTCCCAGGGCTCCAGGGACTCTGGCTGTTAAAATACTCAACTGAAGAGCTTTGAAGGTTTGTTAATGTGCTGTGGCACTTTTGGGCATGTATTTGATGAAAACAGATCAAACAAAGAGAGTGTGAGACCAAGTATTTCGAGAAGTTATTTAGACAGGAAGAGAGGGACAGTGCAGTGAGTCTGAGGTACCTTCAGATTAACTGGTTTGAAGTTGAGAATAGCCTTGTCACAGCAGCTCAGAGTTCAGTGCACATTTGTGTACACTGCTAAAGAGAGATGCATATTAGTAATCTGAAATTGTATTCACTTTCCAAAAGTATCTCTGAATTATTTGCATCTGATTCAGTATGATTTTTTCATCTGACACCTTCCAGAAAGCAAGGTCCTTCAGTGCAATGGCAACACTGTGAAAGGACTCCTTCCTTCAGATTTCACAGCTAATCAGAAAGGATCTGCCGCAACATTTCATCCCTGCGCCAGGGCAGGATTATTTCTGAGGAACAGCAACTGAGATATCCTGCCAAAATTGCACATCTGTGGAGCTAGAATTGTCTGGGACCTCCTCTAGAGCTCAAGAGAGAGTTACACATACAATAAATGATGTGGAGAATAACAGATAGATGACAGCTGACTAGAGAAACACAAAGGGATGTGCTAAAGGACTATCTATCATGCTTGTCATTTTATGAGGTTATAACAAGAAGTGATAGATTTAAGATTCAGTTGGGAAAATCTGTCATTATTATTGGCCAGCATCTACAAATCTCAATGGCTAGTGCTAAGCTCCTAAATCTACTTTCAGGTATTTAAAGAAAAATTGTTCAGGTTTTCAGAGGTGGTGAAAAGTTGCCTTTCCAGTCCTCCTTTCCTACTGCAAAAAGCATGAATCCCCCTAATGAGAAAACTTTCAAACCCATGAAAATTTTAATCTCCTACAGACATTTCTCCCCTTTACACTGGTAATGTGCTTCTTGTTCTGTCAACATTGTCTCATTAAAGGAATTTGAGTACTTTTTAAACACACTGGCCAAATCTTTTCTTGGATGGCTCTCACTTATTTCTGCAGTGCTCTCTGAAGCAAGAGCATCGGCACGCGGTGACATGACCATCTCTGCTCTGCTGTTAAATTGCAGTGTGAGACACACTAAAACCGAGGGCTGTAAAACTCCCTGCTTTATACAGTCATATCCTACAGCCATATGTATACAATTAGTGTGTGCTGCCAGATTGTTAGGAACACTAAGTAAATGCAGAAGAAAGCTGGATTCTGGACCCAGCTAGGAGGTAAGTCAGATCTACAAATGTATAAATTAAAAGGAAATTATGAGGTTGAAAAAACCCCACAGAAGTATATCTGGTGTTTTTGTCTGATGTGAATGCTGCTGGATGGCCTTGGCCCAGATTATATTGAGCTGAGAGGTCTGTGAGTAGAGATGCCCTTTTTTTGCAAAAAGTGAATAAATCTTCTCCTCAGGCTGCATCCTGCAGAGGTGACACGGCAGCCTGTTGGGTATGTCCTTGGACATGAGGTAAAACCACTTCTTTATTGAAAGACCCCTCTTGTTCCACCAATACACAACCTGAATCTAGATTATGTGGGAAGAAGTTTGGACCACCATCTGGTAAAAGTGATGAGGTTTATTTGTAGCAGAGGCTACAAAGGGGAGTTATTCACAGAGATGGTAAGCAAGAGGACACAGCTTTCTTCTGCTGGGGTGGACAGTCCCACTCCAACAAGTAACACTTCTGCCCTTTCAGCCTCTGCTGACCCTCAGAAAGGCACACACTTCTGCCTGATGGCCTTTGGGTGCAGGTGCCAAGGGTCCTTGTGCTGCTCCCTTTCCCTTGCCTGCGGTTGTCTGCCTGTACCTGAGAGGTCACAACACTCACGGAAGTCCCTGGCAATACTTAGGAAATGGCAAAGACTATTTGCCTTTCCCACCCTGAGACTGAACTCCAGACCCTGTGGCTCACCTCTGCCTGGGATGCAGGCTGCCCTGGGATGGGGGGGCAGCTCTTGGGAAGGCTTTGTGGCATGGGGGATGGCCACTGTTGGGGTCTCAGGCAAGAACTCAGGATAGGACCCAGCTGTCACAGTCACAGTGCTTGCTGGAAAACCAGCCTAAAGAAAACGCTGACAAACAACTCTCTTCTCCAGCTTAAATACAGTTCCTTTCAACTTTTCCAGATGCCTGCACTGGGTGCCTGTACTTCCTTCATGCTATTTTAAATGTTGTTCTCCACAGCCACCGGGCTGCTGGATCAGAGGTAAAGCACCCCAGCCCAAATGCAGTAGGAGCTGGGGGTCCTGGGGAGGTGACTTTTCCTCTCCTGCCTGGATCCCTCGTTTGCGCTTCTTCTCAACAGCGTGTGCATCACCTTGCTGCCTCTGCTCTTCCTTTTGGAGAGGACCTGCAAGGGAGTGCACCCTGTGTCCTGAGCTGTACCTTGCTGGCAGTGTGTGTATGGGGAGAAAATGCTGGATATTGGGAACTCATGGAATTGGTGTTAAATTCCTTGTTCTGCTTACCACAGGTCTCTGGATAGCAACAGTCTGAAGGCTTTTATGAGCTTGAAGATACTCATCTATGGTGAGACAAACGCCTGGCCGAAGACTTCTGGATCACCAGGAAACTATTAGCCACTTTAGGGGCTGAAATGCCTTTTTAAATGCCAGTCTTCAAGTCTGTGCTTCAGCTCCTCCTACCAGGATAATTGCAGCAATAGCTGTAAAATGCTCAGATACTCTGTAATGACAGCCACATAAATGGAGAAGCCCAGCCTTTTTCAGGAAGCTTTCTTAAAAAAATTTCAACAAGCTGAGTTTCCTTGCTTTTAAAGGGCCAGTTTGCATGAAGAGTTATACCAAACAGAGCTGGAGGGAGGCCCCAGATCCCAAACTTGCCATGCTTCTGCAGATCCCTTGCCCAAAACAAGTGAACCAAACAAAATGGACAAGGTGTGCTGTCCCCAGCCATCTGACCATCCATCACCTCTCCCAGAACCAGATACAGAAGTGAGGTGCTACTCTGCCAAGGGATTTCCTACCTCACCTGTTGGGATTTACTCCATAATCTGCTGGCAAAACCCCCTCTCTCCATGCAGAGTGCAATAGCCTGCTTCTGTTGGCAGCTGCTGCCAGAAGCCAAGGATGATCAAAGCAATCAGTGTGACCTCAAACACCACATACATGTCCATGAAAAAGCTGCATGTACTGGCTGGGTACCTTGAGTGATTCCTGACTTTTAGGGAATTTTCTCTGTGGACCTGATGTTTACCACTTAGTTGATGGGTACAAGGAAGATCTTTTTGATAAATGTGGAATGCTGCAATGACTTTATGTAACAAAAAACTGTAGAAGAAATTTTGCTCATAGAATCAAACCATACTTTTTTATTTATAATCACATTTTTATTAAAGGAACCTACCTAGTTCCTTTAATTTTTAAGGATTTAAGGATTAAAAATTACCTAGTTTTAGAATTCTGTTCAGTTTAGCTGTTCACTTTACTGGTAACTGATTTTAATAAGGGTGCTATAAAAAGAAAATTCTGATTAGAGAGATGAATATACACACAGGAAAAAAAAGTTAGGAAAACTACTTTGGTCTCAAAGTATGAAATGTACTATCTTAAGCAACATATTTACTACAAGCAGAAGGACAAGATAATGTTTATTGCTTCTATCAGCACTAATGCAGAGTCCCTTTGGTTATTTCTTTAATCCAAACAGCTTCCTGGTAGATCCAAGATGTGAGGCCTTTCTGTAATGACTTGGCAAGAGAAAGGGTCCAGAACTTCTCTGCAAACACAATTAAGTTGTCAAAGACAAGTCCTGTATTTGAATTAAAACTATAAATCTTTCATCTGCACCTACTCTACATCAAATAGCAGGAAAAGAGGCCCTCCCATCTAAGAGTCTTAATTACCAGAGCACTGCAGCCTTTGAGCATGACAGAGCCAATGATAGCTGACCTTGTGCTCCAGCCCCAGAGTGGGATCAGTGTGATGAATGGGAAATCCTGCCTGAAATATCACAGCAGAGGGAACAGCCTCAGATGGCAAATTAAGTGCCTAGCACACTGTTGGGGCTACACAAATATATAATAATACCCTTCGCTTTGATCTGTTTATACTGGAATGAGCAGTATGTTGAAGGCTTCGGTGTAAACACATCAGACTTTGTCTAGTAATGACCGGCCCCTGACACCTCTTTTCCCACACAAATGAGTGGTGGGATGGTGGCTTCCCCCCCTCAAATGCTGCTTCCAGATCTGTTGTGCTTGGAGTAGGAGAGATAGGCACTGCGGGTTAGTTATGGTTGTCTCTAATACTCCCACTTAACTCCCCGTGGCCCATAGTAGGTAAAATAACTGTGGGTCTCCAGGGAGAACAGGACTTATGAGGCTTCATTTTTCTTTTCACAGTATTCAGGTAGCAGGTGAATCAAATACTGTGGCAGCTGGGTGTTAGGTTGCCTTAGAGCAGCTGTTCTCACACTGTGTATTGTGGGTGCTGAGCAGCCCTCAAGATCCTCAGTCGTGCTTTCTCTTCAATTCTGAACGTTTTTTTGCTCACATGTTGTAACAAAGAGGCACGGTGGTGCATGAGCAATACTTACAGTATTTTATTGGCCCAAAACTTGGCAAATGAATGCATGAAGGCAGAGCCACATTTTCTGGTGTCATCTCTGAAACAACTACTTCTTAGGATGGGATCGCTGCACCTTCTGGTGTACTGGTGTTTCTCAGACATTTCTCAAACTCTTTCTTTCTAATTGCTGTATTGACTGCTAAACATTTCCTTTCTGATCTTACTTTTATTTCATATCTTAGGGTTTCACAGCATATTCCTTCCACTAAGGGCTCTTGATAGCTCAGTTATCAATTCTGTCACACAGAAGATACCTTGTTGTTTGACTAGCAATATCAGTTATGAAGGAGAAGAACCCATATCAGGTATAGTATTTCAAATAGAGAGTATAAAATGTTTTAATTGAAAAGATATAGAATACCCCTTCTGTTTTCCTTTTGTTCTCTGGGGAAAAAAAACCTTAAAAAGAAGATATCATTAACTTGCATGTTTAACATCATAAAGCTACAAAAATCTGCTTGTGAAAAAGTTTTGTAGCAGATGTTTTACCCTGGTAGGGAATTCTTCAAACAATATTTTCCAGAGGAAAGGCCAGAGTGTGAAAGCAAAAATTTCTTAGCACACAGTATGTTTATGTGTGTAAATAATCTACACTCAAAATCTTATTGTATGAGGTTTCTGTGATAAAAAGAATATGCTATCTTGTAGCATATAAATATGTGTCTGTGTATGTATGCATACATGTGCTTTTCTTTCTACATTTGTATTCATTACATTTCACAAAGAAATCAGTCTGCATTTAGTCATATGCATGGTATTTACTGTGCTTGCTGCAAAAGCATTTGAAATTCACAACACAAGCATGTTAAACCAATCAGGAAAACAAAGAATATGAACCTCCTAGAAAATTAATTGGAGGCATATTTTGAATCTGCAAGCCTGTCAGATTATACCCACAGGCATTACCCCCATGTCAAAAGGGAACTATCCAGCATAAGAGCAGACAGGAACAACAACAACAAAAAGGTGACAGTGAAGTCTGTGCTGTCAGATCTGCATCCTTCATATTCCAGAGGAGGTATTCTCTTCACCTGCTGTGAGTTTAGGCACTGGTGAGTAGGGGTTGTTGGCTGCTCCAGGGATGTCCTGGAGGAGGCATCTCCTGATGGATGCTACATGGCTACAGCCAGAGGTTAAAAGTGCAGGAGAGACTGTGAGATTCAAAGGATATAGCCAGGCCTATTTGCTTTGAGGAAAAATGATGTGACTGCTTTAGGGTTTCCCTTCCAGTGCAATTAGTGGATCTGCTTCATTAGCAGAAGGGTGTGGTGGGAATGCAACAACCCTGGTGGGAACACAGCCTTCCTGAATGCCTGGGAGGCCTGCCACTAGCTTTATCACAGGCTGAATTTCACCTCATGAGCTTGTAGTCTCTTGATACAGAACATGAATAATAAGGATGGGAACGGAGTATACATAACCACATATTGCCAAAAAGGGACAGAATCCTATTAAAAGCAATCCACTTTTGGCAGGAGAAGAGTTACCATGGAATTTAAACCAGGAAGTTGTGTAATTAACTGCATATTTCAGGGCAATATTATGCTAAATACAATAAAATACAGCATGAAATAAGCGGCCCGGATTTTCAGGATATAAATGAGTAGAAACCCAATTTGCTCTATAGTCCCAATGGAAAAAAGGTACCATTATATTATCTGAATGCTGTATGCCCTGTCCATGCAGCATTTGCAGAACATAAAACTTGCCTGGCTAGGCACAGCTTTGCTTTCATCTATATTGTGAAGGACATATTTTAGTTTGTCTTTTTACAGGTTTTACCAAGTATTTTAGATTTAAGGGCTGAACCAGAAGAGTAACTCTAAAAACAATTTGCAAAAACATCCTTAGAGAGAATGAGCATGACTCTGACTCCATATAAACAGGATCTAGCATCCCTTAAACTCTGTGCATGAACATGTTTTTGCTTCCAGTTCCTGTCCATATTGCTTCTGTACAGAGTTAGCAGGGTCTACATGTTCTGCGTGAACATGACCAATGTTCAGTTTGTATATATTAAATAATATCTCTTGTGTACACAAGGAGTTACTATATTGAAATGGAACTGTCTGGGGAGAACATCCCCAAAACTGTGTGCACTCAGTTATGAAGAGAGCTGAGATACCACAGTCAGCCCCCGCAGAACTTCTGTGCATTATATTTACCCAGGACTGCTTTGATGGCAGGTGCACTAGGAATATTTCTAGGGATATGAATATGCATGTGTCTGTATTTGCAAATACTTGGATCTACCATGGATATAAATCATCTTGCATTATGTACATTTTGTGAGGATGAAAGTGTTCTCCAACATAAAGGAAATTTCTCTCCCAACTGTAACACTGAACTTACTAATGTGTTTTGCACAGTACACAGAATTCTTTCACACAGATTGCTGGTGAGCTGCCATCCTTGCTTTCTGTTTGCCTTACGGAAAAATTACTCCCATAGCTTTAATTATCACAGGTTATAATTGTTCCGTAGGGTATGAAAAATTGTAGTGGTGAGGCTGGGCACTGAAAATTTACAGAGAGGATGTAGATAAGGAAATCTGAGAGGACTGCATAAGGAGGGATTTGCACTCATGAAAGGGCACGCTTTGCTGCTATTTGACTACAATCTGCAGACCTCTTTAGTTTCCATGTTAAAGGATATTAGTAAAAATGAAACTGGAGAAGGCGTAATTTGTTTGTTATTTAGCCATCCCTTACACAAGCCCACACATGCTAGGTGTTCGAGCAGAGGCTAAGATTTGAAGCCAGGCACCCCTCCCTGGACAGCGCAGGAGGAGCAGGAGGCTGTGCTCAAGGGGCAGCAGACCCTGGATCCCCCCTTCTCTCCCCTTCTCAGAGCAGCTGGCCAGGCTGCAGGATCAGCTCTGCCCACACTAACACCAATGTGCATGGCACTTGGCACAAGGCTTGTGCTAATCCAGCCTGCATAGCCTGAGATGTTGAGGGTTTATTTAATGGTATCAGCTTGTGGATGGGCAGGAAAAGAGGGGCCAGTAACTTCCAGTTGCTGCAGGGAGTGGTAACCAGCAGGCAGAAATGGGAACAGGCTGTGAAATGGGGTCAGGCTGTAAAAAGGTGTGTGACTACAGATGGCATGTACAGCCCCAAAGAATTTAAAGCCCTTGAAAAACATTTGCTAAAATAACATATCATAAGGCTCAGATGTCACAAGGCTAATGTTCACGGTGCCTGAAGAGCCTTCAAAAGGCAGAAAGAGAGTACTCTGACTTCTGTGAACAGCCAATATACAGCATGTAGACCCAGTCATTGGCAGCTGTGCCAGACAGAGTATGAACTCCAGCAAAAATGGGGTCTGGCCTATGATAAAGTGTTCTATTCCCTAGGCATGAATGACTAGAACAAACATAAAAGCATAATGATTTTCACAAAGCTCCAAGCAAATTCTTTTAGGGATAGGTAGTGGGAGACGAGTTAAAAAATAAATCGATCGTACTTATCTTTTTCTTAAAAGTGGCTATGACTGAAATTGGAAACCCAGACATACAGGGATATTACTGTGATGTTTCCATTTGCAGCAGAAGGTAGAAGCCTTATAGAGGTAGGATTGTGTGCATGCAATTTCCAGCCTATTCTCTATGCTCAAGAGATACTTACAATTTGGCTGCACAATAGAAGAGCAGTCAAGCTGCACAAGAAAACCTTTTAAGTTTCACTCAGCACTTTATACTCTTGCTTTCAGTGTCCTGGTAGAGTTTTTATTTGAGCTACATACTTAGTGAAGCAAAGTTTGTTTCATCTCTTGTCTTTCACTCTGGCTGTAGTGGAAAAGGCAGTGGATGGCCAGCAGCTTTGCCCTCCTGTTCTCCTGGGGTCACGCTCTTTTCCTGGCTCCCAAAATCACAGCTGGTAAGGACTGAGACCGAGCAGGAAATTGTGAATTTGTGAAAGCTCTTCCACTGCAAGCATTTCTTGGGCTTCTCTTTGTCTCCTGCTGGAGTTCATGTGTTCAAAGGGATATTGTCTGTAAATTAGAAAATGGATAAGGCTCACTCAGTTACTCCTAGTCACTCCACTGTCTACAGATACACCAAGCAACTGCAGAAACCATGCTGGCTGACAGAAAACTTGGTGAGTGAAGGGAAAATGAAAAGTCACCTGGATTTGTATTAAAAAAAGATGACTTTGACCAGCAGCCTGCTTTGGCTCTGTTCTTAGTGAGACCCATCTGTTCTGAGGAAGCTGAGAACATTTCAAATAAAAGCATTTGTAATTTAAAAAAACTCCTTTACACTTTTAGGGCAAAATGTCAGGTCTTACTTCAACAGATCTCTTTCCCCAGAGTCAGAACTTGAGTCTACCTAAAGGACATTAGTCATCTCATACCAAATGCCCATAACTCAGCAATTTCTACCCAAAACAACTGATTAGATACAATTGGATCCAGGTGGAATGGGCAGATCACTTGTGATTTCCCTTTTCCATTACTTTTTGCTTATTGAAACTCTTCTAGAAGATAAAATATTGTTTGGTACCTAAGCAAACTTTCAGCAACAGCTGGTAGTTAGATCTGGAAATAGACGATATGTGATAGGGTCCATATTTCAGGTGACAGTGCCTGGAAACTAATCAAGAACACACAGGTTTGTGTTCCGATGTTATGTTAACATCATTTACAGTGTTATATTTCTAACAGCAACTGGATCTTGGATGACATTTAAGAGCAGTTATATGCTATCTAATCATGGCATGGCAGTCTCAACACTCAGGACAGTATGCCAGGAAATAGTTCAGCTCAGTTTGCAAGAGTAAGTTCAGTAGAAGGTTCCTCCAAGGTTTTCCATCAGGACATAAAGTGCAAGGATTGTCCATTTTCTTCCCTAAGAAAAGAAGGATGGAATCAGTAGGAGAAAGTTGTAAAAAATGTAAAGAGAGTATTTTCTAAAAAGGGAAAAACGGGAAAATTAAAAATTACTAAACACGCTTACAGGCCATTCCCCGTAAGGTCTCAGAATGGCATCACTGGAGCTGACTCCACGCTGACACTGCTGAGGGCTACAGCAGTGAAATTCTACAGCAGCTGAACCTTTAATGTGGGAAACAGCCTTTAACACTAGCAGAAACTGAAACAGATGAGCTAAAGCAAGCTGAAGGGCTTTTGGTAAAAACACTAAGTATAGGCATATGAATGGGTCAGTGTGAATTAGAAGGTGAACTTTCAATTTATCTACTGACCATCTTTAATTGCTTGTGTTACTAGCTCTTACTCTTCATACACTAGGGAGGCATGCTGCTCTTCCACTGAAAGACGTGCAAACTGCAATTATCTGTCTTTCACTGTGGATAAAAACCCATACATTGGCAGTTAGTGGAGGTTGTTCTGATGCTCTCTTCATGCAATCTCTTTTTATCCCACAACTTGTTTGAATGTCTGTACCCACAAACTAGCCATATCCCATAACTAGCTGTTATTCTAGATATTTTAGTCTTGTATACTGCAAATTTAGAGTTCACAGCCTCTTCCGCCTCCTCAAGTTGCTCTGAGTGGACTAATCCATCAACTGTATGTTAACAGAACAGCAGATTCCTGGGGGTCCTCATTAAAGCAGCCACTTCATAAAATGTGTCGCACTAGGCACCACAAGGCACTGACCATTGCCCACAAATTTATTTCAGCTTCCCAGAAGACAGAAGCTAGAGTCCCTTGAACAGGAAAACATTCTTTCTCAACACGCCAAGAGCTTCCATGGCCTGTGAGAGAGGATGAGGTGGGAGCCTCTCAGGCTTCATCCTTTAGCTTTCTGCTGAGTGATGCTGGCTGGCTGGGAAGCAGCATGACAGCAAGCTCCTGCCACAAGACAGTATGAAGCTTCTGTATGTTCCCATGTTCTCTCACTGATACGGGTTATGTTTAATTTTTTCCCCCTCTTGTTTTCTCTCAGAAACATGTTTGTAGTATGCTATCAAATGCGGGACACAAGGTGAGCTTGTTACATCAGCACAGAAGACTTGAAATGGACTGATGTGAAACACAAAAACTGGTAGTGAGGAACTTTGATCCAGAAATATGTCATGTACTAATCCCCCTCTTCCATGTGCCCTAAAAAAGCTCAGCAGGTCCTAGAAACAACATTAATCACGAGACAACAAATGTATTTTTCTTTAAATAGCGAACAATGATTAAAGTGACCAAGCAGCTTGCTAAAAGATGAAACATTGTTCTTGCCAAACAACTTGTTCCTCTATGCACTGTGAGCTTAATCATGAGATCTTTACCTGGAGCCCTGCCCAAGTCACTCCTGAAAACCCATCTCAGGACTGTACAATTATTTGCACATTAATACTACGAAATCCCAAAGGAAATTATTATGAACTTTCCAAAATGCAGCCACTCTGCTTTTTCAGAGTGACAGGGTCTCTGTTCCACTCAAAAGACTTTCTTTTCCAAAAAGTCAGGATCTGGCAGTTTTGCAGAGTACAGGGTGTGAACTGCTTGCTGTGGTCCTGAATTTAAACACTGTCGTAGGTCCGTAAACCTGTCTGAAGCACCAAACTGGACTGAGTTTCTTCGTGGCCTGACCCCTTTGTAACCCAGCTACCCCCGTTGAGATAGACAGTGTATCTACACTGACTCCTTGTCCGCTTAGAAAAAGTTTCCTTTTCCTTCTGAACAGAAGTCAATTCTCATTTTACAATGTTGCATTGCTGAAAAAATGAACTTTCTGGGAAGTGTTTTCTATTTCGAGTGAAGATGTCAGGCTCATTTTCAACAAATTTCGACCCCCCTGCTCTCTTTCTCCTTCCAACTCTTCCAATTCTTTGAATCTGTCTGGTTTAGTCGTATCTCTTTGTGGGAAGATGTCTGAGGAACTGAGCCTCTGGCTCACGAGATCCAGCCTCCCCAGCTGGTTATTGCACCAAATCTCTATGAAGATTGTGCTGCACCCTGTTTTTCACTACAGGAGGACAGAGCTTTTTGCTTAACTAGTGCTTCCAGGAAAGTCTTTCAACACCATCTAATTACCTTAGTGTATCTGTGACAGAGTTCCTGCAATCATAGAATATGCAGTATGGACAAAAGGATATTAAAAAACAAGTACTAAATTCCCACCTGAAATGTAAAGTGACTTCAGTATCATACTGAGATTTATGGCTGCTACAAAAAGCCGGAAAACGGAAACCATAGTTCCCGTCTTTTGTGCTGTGATGTTGTTATATCAGGGTTCCTTGACAAAATAAAATACAGAACTTAAAACTCACATTTCATACAAAACCATACCATTACTTATCATTCTGCATTTCAACATATTGTCTTACCTGAGTGTGAAGGAACAGGTATGTAGTTCAGGAAAGTGTATCCTCTAGGCCTATGAAAAGATAGGATTATCCAGATATACAGGAATGGATAAAGTCTTTTAAAGTGATGGACATAGTAGGATTCAAAAAAGGCACACATAGGGATTAAAAGTGCTAGATTTTTTCCGCGTGAACTGTAAGGAAACATTGTTTGTCCTCCATATTTTGAAAGAAATGGACTTTTTACTGGAGCCTGAACCTGAGGTTTAGGAACTTGTGATCATTATGGGTCTCACAGTGATCTATCATATGCAGAGACTGACTAAGACAAAACCCTGCTATCAACTTAAGTAATTCACTATGGACTAACTAAAATTCCCGCCACAAATTCAAATGCAGGTCCTGGATAGCCTCCTTTCATATCAGTATGAATGCATATCATATTCAGCAAGACTGAAGTTTTTTTTAACCTATGTATGACTCACTACATGAGGAGAAGGGACCTGATTTTAGTTTGGCTTTTCTGTTTTTGTTTGTTNAATTCGAAAGTAGTTCAGATACCAGTTTTCAGCTTTATAACACAGCACCCAACCCAGTGTGGTAGTTTTCAAAAAACCAGTACCTTAATAGTTTTGGAATTTGAAATAATTTGGATCTTTTTAACCAAAATCATCAAAGCTTGAGTCAACAAATGGGAGATATTAAAGAACAGCAAAGGCTTTGGACACAGTAAACCTGTAGCTGATATGATTAAAGACAGATCAGGTTACAACACAGGGAAGAAAAAATTACCTGAATTCAGGAAATGTTTCTTCAGATTCAGAAGCAGTGCCATAAACCTTAAAATATATAGCCCATTTCATACCACAACTGCTTCTATTTATGACCAGCAAGTGCCAAGACATTGAACAATGAAACAAAGTGGTAAAATTTTTCGAGGATCTGTTTAATCTCTTCAGGAAATTTCAGTCTTATTTTGAGATAGTGACTAAAAAGTGGAAAACTCTTATCTGAATTTCATCTCAACTTTCTGGTCTCATTGAAAGAACACTCCACTGTGAAATGGTCACCCATTACAATTAATTGTTTGAACTCTAACAGGAAATCTGAAATATTGAAATACTGAGTATTTCAATACTGAGATGGCTGGTTCTCTAATGAGAACCTGCAAAAAAGACAGAGATCATAGTGAGGTAGTGTCTTTGGTCAAACCCAAAAGCTGCAATATTGCCATAGATGTCTCTAGATGCCCAGCTCCTTCATGGCAAGGTCACATGCTGTTGACTGCAGACTATTTCTAAGCAAATTGTAACCAACACCTTTGAGGGATATCTTGTACCTGAAGGAATGGAGAACAATTTGCCATGCATAAATATGAAATACAAAATAATCAGAAATCTGAAGCTAAGCACCAAGTACTTATGTTATTGTGGCCATTTGAGCATCTTTTTCCCATTTTAAGAGAATGTACCATTAAACCTGTGAAATAATGTGGAACTAAGAATCTTTGTTGATGATGTAGAAACTCAGATATTGGAAGTTTAATGTTGTTTTTTTTTTTTTTTTAAGAAGGCCGAGAGGGTTTTTTTTCATCTAAAGCATTTAATGTCAAGGGCAATATACTTTCCAAGCCCTTACAGAGTAAAATCCATCTTGTCTTATAGGATTTAATTATTTAAACAGTATGTTTTAGAACTGAAGACAGCATTAACACAATACTGTGACATTATGTTGATCTATATATCCAGCATATAAGGTTATTTTATTTAACCTGAGATTCTTAATACAAAAGTCAAGAAGTCTGAATATACATACCAAGATTTAACTAGATTTAACCTGAATTGTGCTGTATCTTACACATTGAAGGAAAAATTTGTGAGAATATGGTAAGAGTAGAAAATCCATTTTGTTTAACTGTTCCTTGAATGCCTGTTCTGAAAGAAGCTCCCACTATTAGTGATGCAGCAGTTAGGGCACTCAACCAAAATAAGTCTATTTATACATGAGCAAACAGCTCTTTATACAGAGCAGAACAATTGCAACAGAAAAGGTGAGGTCCCCAGTGGCCCAAGGCATGGACTCCTGCCTGACAGGAGACTTGGATCCTGGTCCTGAGTAGATTCTTTGACTCAGAGATCTCTTACACTCCAGCTGGAGAGCAGAATCTGAAGCTTGAAGCTGGTGTGCGAAAAAAAGGGGTCAAATTTGATCACAGAGTTGTTTTGTCTGTCTTACAGTTTTCTCTGTTTTCTCACTAATACAGTGGCTAATTCATGTGTATACCAATTACACTGATTTTCTACTTCCATCCGTTTTCTAACCAACTTGTTTGATAAATTAATCCAACACAGATTTTATATACAGGAAATTCTTTTAATTTACATTAGACTACTTAGAATGAAAGACAATATAAAATATGACACAATGTTTTTTATAGTACTTCTTACAGGTCTCCTTGAATTTTCATGAAATTCTAGTAGGCCATGCATTTGCATATGTAGATGGCCTGGAGGTATCAAGGGAGTCTATTAATCACACTGACTGACCCAAAGAGAAGTGAAAACACAGGATAAAACCAGGAAAGCAGGAAGTGGCACACAGAAGTGATAGCTAACTTGGCCAAGGTCCTCGCCTTTCCAAGTTCAATTTGCTTTTATTTTTAACCTCTGAAAACTTATCAGTTACAAGCATTACTTCTAATTTTGTACACTGAAAAACCTGCAAGGAATTGAATATCAATTAAGATTATGTACAGGTGTAAGAGCATTGTTTGTTGCTTCCATTTGAATATTTCAGTTCACAGAAACTACAAAATGCATATTATTTATATCAAAGTGATGTCAGGATCTGGAGTCAGTGTTAATAGAAGCCATCATATGCTTTTGTCAAGCGATCATTTCTTCAGACCAGTGTAAATGTAAATAAGTAGCACAGTGCACTTTTCCCATTTTGATATCTTTTATTTCCTTTGTAGTGAACTGTTCATGCAAAGTTTGTAAAAAAACAGAACAATTTCCCAGAAGTAGTGTAAACAATTTGGAATAAATGACTCAATTTGATATGGCTTGCAAATAGTTTGTGAACAGAGAGTAAGGTGAAGTACACTTTCATGGAGTCCTTACTTTCAGTCTCTCTTCATGCAGACTTGCACGGCTGCTGTCAGACATCCAGCACCAAGTGTTCATTTCTCACTACCATATATTGCTTTGAAGGTGTTGTTTTCAAAGATTGTATGCTATCACACTTATTACATTTTCTATTTCTCAGTAGACTGACTAAATTTTACTGCAGTGGGCTTCAAGCTGTGATTTATGTTACCATCACGCTTAGGAAACCAATTGCCTCAAAGTGAATTATCTAAACCCAAAGCGTTGTAAATTCCAAGTGAACATTTGCAATTGTTTTCTTTTTCTCAGCTGCACAAACCTATTATTCCCCTGGCACACAAATAATTTGTAATGGGCTGCTAGATGTATTTGTTAATGCATTCACTCTCAACTTAAGCAATGTTCTTCAGCAAATCCAATAGATGAAGGACTGAAAATAAACAGAAAAGGTCTTCCATAGTATTGACTTGGGTCTCATATAAAAACAATTTGGATACTTCAGGCTGGAAACAAGTGTTTTGTTACAGAAGCTGATTGTTCCCTGCTGTACTGCATGCTAGCAATTTCTTTCAGATGTGTTCTCACTTGAACATTCTCCTCAACCACATTGCAGCTCCATGGAGCCCATATTTCCTCCTGAAAGGCATGTGTCTTTGACTCCCTGTCATGCATTAGGTATCAGGAAAGTAGCTAAAATCGTGTGGTTTACTCGTGCTCATAATGATGTGCCCAAAGTGTGTCAGCTGGTACCATCTGCAGTGCCTGGAGCAGTGTCTGGGAGATTGTGACAACTCAATTGTAGGCTGGAGGTTTTGAAAAACAGGCAATAATTACTATTCCTGCTTAAGCAAGAGGTCTCCTTTGTGCAGCATTGGGGAGGCCACATCTGTTATAATGATTACTAAGTCTCTGCCCATCATCAATACTACAATCAAAATAGTCATCAATCTGGATAAAAATCACCATTTCTTTTCAGTTCCAGCCCACTGATCTGATCCAGTTGTAACTAATAAATTGATGCTCTGTCACCCTTTCCTTTTGTGTGCTTTTCTTCTCACCCTGATTGTTTTTGTGAGCCATGCAGGATCCTGCCACAAACAAGTGCTTGGCAGTAAAATAAGAAGGCAAGAAAGAGCACTGTAGTTACTCTTGAAGAGAGGAATTGGATATTTTAGAAGAACATTGAACTCTGAAGTCCTAGTTTAAGAATTTTCTAAAAAGCCACAGCGTTCAACTAAGCCTGGTTTTTAGTTACCTTGGATAAGATCCTGACTCTCAATTATCTGGCTGATAATCACTAGTTTGCATTTTTAGAAAAGGTGTAGTTTGTTATCTAACATAAAATTGAGAAAAGTATTGCAGGATATTTTCTCAGATGAATTGCATGTCATTTGACTGTGAAAATTCATGGCTGATTTTAGTCAGCTTCCTTCTAGCCTAACCTAAGACCTAACTGACCATTCATAACTCTTCTGGGGTCTTTCTTAGCACTAAGAATGTGGTTTGACAAACCATGACATTCTTCATGCTTTTTGTCCAGCACTGATGTGCGGAAACTCGATACTGTGATTACTATAAGACAATCCCCAAATACTCTTCCTGTGAAAATTTAAATACTGGATATGATATGGATTTCTACCCAGCTGGTTCAGCTAGTCCTTCATTTCATGTTAAACCTACCAGAAATAACATGACAAAGCTGGGTTTCCAATCAGCAGAAATGAAATTTGAGCTCTTGAGACCATGAAAGAAGATGCATTTTGAAATGGCTAGTGATGGAAAACATGCAAAAGAACTTCTTACATTATATAATTCTGCATTGCCATGAAACTGGTAATCCCTGAAGGAAAGTCTTCAGTGCCATATCAGATATCTTAAAACAATGGTTGCTGCAGTGTTCCAAGTTTTGTTTTCTTCATACAGTCTAACAACAGACATAACAACAGATAAATATCAAGACAAATTTGTTAATATTGCATTATTGGCAGACAAAAAAAAGATCGTTTTACATTGGAATGCTGAGCTCCTGCCAATTGCCAACAAGCAGATAGCTAGCTCTGTTTTAGAACTTGCAGCTAATGGGGAAAAAAAGTGTGTTGCACAAAACCAGAAATAATCTGAAGGTATTTGAAAAGGTTTAGGTTCTGTTCTGGTAGTCCCTCAAAAATTAGCTCCAATGACAGAATTTGAACAATACAGCTTGTGTAAAGGCAGTGGCATTTAATTTTTACATAGCCCTTTGCATCTCTTCCATGCTTTGAGAAAAAGAAGCACAGTGAATCTGGTAAATAATATTTGTCTAACTTAGAGATGCAGAAGGAAATTAATACAAAGAAAGAGCGGCTTACCTAAGACCACCCAGAAGATGATCAGGTACAAAAAAAGGTGGCTTAGGAAGAGACAACATAGAGTAGCAGGGCTGGTTTGAAAAGCCTGAGGGTCTGAAATGGAAAATTAGTTTCAATATATATAATTAAAGGATGAGAAGTATTTAAATATGTACTTACATATGAAAAATGCTATAGCAATATATTTTTTATGTTGCTGCAAATATTTTGGGGTAGTGAATAGAGCCTTAAATGCGAGAAACTCCTAATAATGTGTGGGTCAGGTAAGGGCTCAGATTCATGCTCATGATGCTTCCAAGGAACCTGGCCCTGTGACAGTGGTCAGGGAAACAGTGCCAACAGTGGTCCTGCAGGAAACAGCCTTGGAGTTTGTGGTCGTCTTTTTAGATAAGGGTCTAGGAGGTTTCCTGAGTTCATATGAGACTGATGTTGGAAAGGGAAGAAGTATTCTGGAAAGGCTGTGTTATTGCCACCTCCTCATGGAGGTCTGTTCTCCTGTTTAGGGAGACAGACTGTCCACCTTCCAGCGCACAACACCCTTGTGTGATGATGGCCTTCTTGGAATGTGTGCTGTGACTAAAACCCAGGATTCCATGCCCTTCTTGCTCTGGAGTTCTCTTAATCTCCTTAGGTTGTTTTTCGGTGTCAAGTTTTAGACAGGCCTGTGCATTAGGCACACTAACCTTAAAGGTGGAGAGACAGATCACACACTTTATGCAGGTGTGTACATTCTCATCCTCTGTTACAGCAGACAAACACACACAAAGAGAAAATTGGTGAAATGGATGCATTTTACAGTGATGAATGAATGAACTGAATTATAAAGGGCCTCAGCCCACCTATCCCTCAGGATCTTCAGCCAGGAGACTGGAACAGCTCTCTCAGAGTGCTCTCGTCATGTGGAGTGAATAAAAATTAATCTTATAAATTATTAGATTTTGGCTGCTTTTTTGTTTTGTTTTCTTCAAGCCACTGAAGGGGAAAAAAGGAAACAAAAGTGAGATTTTGATTGATCTGGTAAATATGGATGTGGCTGGAGCCAGGAAGAATACATTAGAGAAGTGACTGATGGCCTTGATTATGGTCAGCATATCGAGAACATTGACTAGCACTGTGGCTGCAAAGTGCAGCTCACTGTCCCCTCACTTTCTGTCTGGCACAGCCTGTGCTTTTTTCCTAAAAAGGGCTGCAGTCAAATAACAATAGAACTGTGAGCATACTGGTTTCACAATGGTCAGTTGGCATTTGCACTGCCAAATTCTTCTGTCAAAGACCCATTTTTACTGGAGTTCAACACACTCATGTAGTGGATCCAGATGGCAATACTTATTTGCCCATATTTGCTTTTTAAAATTGCTCCAGAAAAAGAAGTCTAGATTAATTTCTGTGGGTAAAGAGGAAGATATTTTCTGATCCACTGCTATAACAGTGGATTTTTGTTATATTTGCCTGTTTTGCCACCCTCTTTGACTTTTCTGCTAACATGACTTTAATACAATAGTTTAAAAGAACCTCCTGCATGTATCTTTTTGTGTCCCATCATAAACAAAATGCTTGTCTAATGCTGGGGCTCTGTCCCATTGGAGAAAATTGCTGTACGAATTCTCCTGTGGGAGTCTTTGGCCAGTGAATGCAGCAGACTGGAGAATATTTTCTATGCTCTCAGATAAATGAATGTCTATCATATATAAAGCAAGTGAAGGTCACAGACAGGCAGACTAGATAGGAAAGAGAAATCACAAACGTGCCAATAACAAGAATAGCATTGGCAAGGCATATGGATGGCTCTTTTCATTTGTTTTATTCACAGCCTTGACTGCCAAAAGTGCCAGAAGGAGGTGGTTGTAGGAGCAGCTTTGGTGAGGACAGAGAAAGAGGGGATGGATGATTTTGTGAAACAGGAGAGGCAGCCAGCATGACGGAGTGGAACTAAAGGGGTAGAAAAAAAAAGTTAGATTTAGCAAGAAGAGCTGCACAGCAGATCTTCAAGACTAGGATATCAGGCCTCTTTAGAGATCACGAGCAAAACAGGCCAACATCCAGAGAAGCAGTTGCCACAGCCAGAATAAGAAAGATGGCTTTGGCAGAAACGTCCCACTGGCCCAGCAAAGGGAGAAAGAAGTCCTCTGAGGAAGAGTGTGGTAGCTGAAAAAGAAAGTGATTAGGTGTGTATAAGTGATTTGGCTGCAAGGCTGGAAAGGAAAGGCTTGATAGATAAAACGCTGTAGCAGGTGTGGCTCACTTCATCCTCTCACAGGAGTGTGCTGGGAATCCACAGAAAAAGACTGAAGATCAGTGAGGTGGAGACAGTCAAACACACTGCAGGGGTTTTACATTGGATACTCTGTTGTGCTGTTTCTTTTGCGGCTTGTAAAAGTCAGCTGGGGCAAGGAGTCATTTGGGATGTTTATCAGAATGGGAGCACTGTGACAAAGACTTTGTAGCGTGTCAGCTCATTTTCTAGGCTTGTCCACTTCCTTCATCCCGTGATGCGATGTCACATCCACTACATTGTTGTGCAGAATAAGCTGCTCATTATCTGTGCAGAACATGCACATGTTAAGACTGCAGTGGCATAGTAGGTATCTGACATTTGCACGTAATTGCTGTGACCTGATACTTGTGTAACTGGAGGATGAAAATGCTTTGCTTTATCCGAAGTGGATTTTCCATGTAATGACCATATAACTAAATTAGAGATGGATAAACTTGCTGAGATTTAATATGAGGTCATAGTAAAAAAATTTGTTTAAATAAACTTTATGTTCAGATGGGTTCTGACAACCAGCAAAAATGCTATTTCTCATTCTTCACTAAGATATGATCTCATTACACATGAACAATCCCTGCAACACATGCAGAAAATGGCATAAGAAAACCCCCTTTCTGATATCATCTCTGGTTGTCAAGTGTTAGATGCAAGGCTAATGAGCTTTGATCCAAGTGCCAACCAATTTAATTCTCTCCATTATCTTGGCTGAATGGGGATATTTATTAGGTTTCCCCACACGTGCTTGCTGTGGCACAAAGGCAATGAATCATTCTTATGCCACGATATCATGTGCCTTGACTCTCTCCACCAAGAACCAAAGGTGTGACTCCTGCTCTATTGGAAAAACTCAGAACACGGCGCCCAAAACCAGGTGTTCACATAGGGCCACACAAAAAGGGATCTTATTCTGGTGGTGATCTGGTTCCTGGAGAGAAAGAAACATGACTTTCTGAGGCTACCAGTGCTGCTGCCACAGCTCTGATGCTGTTCTGGTAGGGAGGAAGTTGCAGCAAAACCCAACCTTATCTTTGAATCACAATTTTATTCTTTGGTGTGGAACTACCACCTTACGCAAGGCTGCCCTGTGATCCATGCTGCAGACTCGTTAGCTGCAGCAGCAGTTTCTACTGCACTGTGTTGATGAAGTACACAGACCTATCACCTCTGGGAAATCAAAGCAGGTGGTGTAATCCAAGTTCAAAGGGAAGGTGAAAGAGGAGAGAACACTGTTACCCAAGGTCACCCAGAAAGAAGAGCGAGAAATGGCTTATGTGCCCCAAGACCTTCCTCTGAGAGACTGGAGAGAATCTCAGCTCAGGAGGTTACGAGCTCTCCTAATTAACAGAGACCATCAAGCTCAGCTGATATGTCACAGGCCTCACAAAGCACTTGCGCCTGCTGAAAGTCAGTATATGTAACCCATCAGGTTCACTGCTGAAATAAGAATTTCAGAATACAGTCCTCAGTAACTGGCACAGTTAGTAACTTTTACTTGGCTGGCTTGTACTTGGGTTGTATAAAAGTGAGCATGGTGAGAGTGGAAGTCTAGGACACAAAAAGTAAGCAGAGATTCCGTTACTCAAGCCTCTTGTATTTGTTATATTTTACAAAGCAATGTGATGTCTTGGGGATGGGATGCCAATCCCAGCCTTGAATCTGTCTTCTTTTGTCAGGTTCTGTCAGCTATGTTTCCTTAACATTATTTCAAGATCCTTCTATTCTAGCAGGGCATTTCCCAAGCCATTAGACATGCCTATGTGTAAGTTCACACCCATTTGACGTGCCAGCTACTGTTCGCAATGATAAAGGTTTATTGGAGGCTTTTCAAATATATTCCATTAATCAGATTCAAGGCAAAACCTTTCTCAGCCTGTCTTGAATAGACTTCACAAAGAGTCTGTACCATGCAGCATTGCTTACCACCAGGTAGGAAACATCTGATATAAAAAATGTTCATCAGCAAACCGAACTGGCAGAAATGTATCTTGATTGCATTGAAGAGATAAAAAGAAGACTGTGGGACTTCCAGGACGAGCCCATCCCACGTTATAATCTCTAACCTTCATATTTTCACAGTATTTCATAAAGATTTATGAATACATGATGACTTAATCAATCTGACCTTTAGCAAGAGTAATAAAGCTAAAAGACTGTGTAATTCAACAATTACTCAGAGAGAATCAAAGGAAAAGACTTTTCAAAAAGAAAGGCAGAGAATAACAAATTGTAACAGGCCAAATACAGAAAAAATCAGAGAATATTTTACCTGGGAAATTTGCCTGGAGGGGTCAGGTTAAAGAATTATCCAGCCATTGAGGGAAGGGCACCATATCTATTCACATACCTAAGACCTTTCTAAGACCACAGAGTAGGCCCCTTTTTAATAACCTAAGCTTGGTAACATGTCTAATGTCTTCAATACTGACATGTTGTTTTAAAAAAAACTAAACACAAAAAACAGCAACAAAAAGCAAAAGCATGTCATTCTACATCTTATTCATTTCATGAGACTTGTTACTTTCCAGTTGTTTAGGGTTTTGCACAGAGGTGGAGAGGAGGCTTGATCATCTCTCATCCACCATTATCAGACTGGAGGCAAAACAGCCAAGTTCTGGTCACTGAAAGGAGTCAGATTTGAAAAATACAATCTCTGAGTGATGGTTCAAATTTTCCATTTAAATGTACTATGAATCTTCAGAATTTTGTATGAAACTGCTTCAAATTGAAGGAAACTCAAGCCAAAAATGGGGAGACACTGGAACAGAGTGAGACTTGGCAGTGCGTTGACTCTGCTGGGGCAGGAACAAAGGCTCAGCTAACAGCATATGCTATCTATTAAACTTTGTTCTTTGTGTGTGTAGACAGAGAAAGAGAGAGTGAGAGAGGTAAGAACTCCAGCTCGCTTCTTGATTTCAAACAAAGCTTTTGCCCAGATTATCTGATAGCTAATGGGGTCTGGAGAGAGCTAGACATTTTTGAGGATTATTTCACAGAGTAAAGTTTTAATTTGGTGCTCTCTCTGCTCTGTCAGAAAGTTATTCATCCACTACAATCTAATCAAATTCATTAAAGAACCTGTTAAAGCGGGCACTATTGCAGCAGTTGTCTACTTTGTTTTTGATGAAGAAACCTTTTTTTCAAGCCAGGAAATCTTTTATTGTTAGGAGACAGAAGGTGTTTCCAATTAAGTTCACCTGCATACTAGAAATGTCTGGGAAACCTAAATAGGAATAACAATAATTCTTCAGATCATCCATGAAAATGATAAAGGTTAAGCAAAGTCCTGGAAGAAAGACATTGAGCTCAACAGTACTACAGCCAAAGGTGTCTACAATGAAAAGGATTTTACCCAGTGTCTTTTTCTTGTAGATTGAAGTTCTCTCTCAAACTGCAAAAAAAAAAAGGAGTTTAAGATACAGGAGGCAAAAGCAAAAATCGAGCATCAATTTGAAAAGCAAACCCAAAAGCCTGGCCTAGTAGAAGGAAATGGTAAAACCACCTCAGTTTGTATTATCACCAGTATTTCTCCTGCAATTTCAAATGTTAACACTTAGACAGTGGGGTACTGAGGCCTGTCTTGGCCTTCCAGATCAGTCCCTGAAAACCCTTCTTTCCTCACCTTTGTCCCCCGGACTCATGAAAAGCACTAGACATCAGTACAGCTATAAGAATACTGGAAGGAGTGGCTGATATACCAGAGGGCTGTGCTACTATCCAGAGGAACCTTGACGGGCTGGGCAAATGGGCAAACAGGAACCTCATTAAGTTCATCAGGGGGAAGTCTCAAGTCCTGCACCTAAGGAAGGATAGTTCCAAGTACTGGTACACACTGCGGGCTGGCCAGCTGGAAGGCAGCTGTGCAGAAAAGACCCTGGGAATTCTTGGAGACTATATGCTGCCTACTAGCCACCAGTGCATCCTTGTAGCATAAAAAGACCAGCAGCATGGGGCCTGAATTAGGAGAATGATTGCGACCAGATTGAGGGATGCTATCCTTCCTTGCTACTCAACACTGCTGAGATGTATCTGGAAAACTGTGTTGGGTTCTGGGCTCCATAGGATCAGAGATACATGGAGCTGCTGAAGAAAGTTCAGCAAAGGGTCACCCAGGTGGTTAAGGGACTGGAGTATCTGATATACAAAGGGAGCATGGGAGCTAGGATTGTTCAACCTGGAGCAGAAAAAGCTCAGGAGGTGCCTTATCACTGTCAGTAATCATCTGCTGAGGAGAGTAAAGGAGATGGAGCCAGACTCTCTCGGTGGTGTCCAGTGAGAAGCCAAGAGGCAGAAAATTCTACGATAAGAGAAAAACTATTACTCTAAGGTCATCAAACACTGGAACAGTTTTCCATGCTTGAAGGTGTTCAAAACTTGACTTAGAATCATAGAATGGGTTGGGTTGAAATGCATATTTAAAACTCAACTAGTCCAAGCCCCTGCAATGAGCTGGGGCACTCTCAGCTAGATCAGGTTGATCAGAGCCCCATCCATCCTGACCTTGAATGTTTCCAGGGACGGGCACCAATGAGAAGCCTTTCCTGTGTTTCACCAGCCTCATTGCCAAAGTTTTCCTCTTTCTGTCTTATCTAATCTTGCTCTCTTAAAGAATTACCCCTTGTCCTATCACAACAGGCTCTACTAAGAATTCTTGTCATGGTCCTGGGCAACCTGCTTTCAATGGCCCTGTTTTAGTACTGGGGTTGTACTACGTGATCCCCAAGGGTCCTTTCTAATCTCAACAGTTTTATGAATGCTCACAAATTCAGCAGCATCACCACTACGTATACAGGTATCTCTGGTCTTGCTTGTCCACAAGGCTGAGCAACAGACTCACGAGCTTCTCTTGTGAAAGGCTGACCTTTGAGAAAACATTTCCACAAGGTGCCAATTTGAGTAGACTGGACAAGACAAAGTGCAGTATTGTTATTAAGCCATGCAATAAATTGTGACAGATAGCAGTCTATAGTGCCTATAGAAATATTGTTTCATTTCTTTGGAAAAATTTATTATTTTTGAAATATTATTTCCATGCTGAAGTGACAATGAAACTGCCTACTCTGAGCACAGGCATGATGTGGCACAGCTGGCTATTGGGAACATGGGAAATACTAATTGATTTGAGCTGGAACTAGAATGAAATGCTACATCTCAGTCAGACCAAAGGGTTGGATTTATTCTCCTTTAGACAACAGCAATACCCTGGAGAACCAAGGTAGAAAGCATATAGTTTGGCATGTTTCACACTGAAGTTTTAGGGAAACATTTTCCAAAATACCATTTTGGTGGGGAAAAAAAATTGCAAGTAGTTCTAGCTAACATATAGCTGTACCTAGAAAAGGATATGATGAGACTGACAAGCAACGGTTTAACTTCCTGTCTGGAGTAAGAAAAAAGATAGCCATCATCTCTAATTTTTGAATAAAATTACTCTACCAGCACATCATCAAGAAATACTTGTATTTTTTTTTTAATATAAACAAATGTGTGTAGTTTATATTAGGATGTCAGACATGGTAAAGTGATCCTGAACAATTACTTGCTGCCGTACATCTGCTAGAAATTTTTGTCCTTACTCACTTAAAAGACTCTGTGGATGCATCTCCATAGATGTCTGCTCTCAGCAGAGTACTTCACCCACACAACTCTCTATGCAGCCAAGTCTAGATAAGGCTACCATGCATCCAGCTTTTCCAAATGTGGCTCCCCTTCTCCAAGTTTTTGGATGCCTTGTTGAATCATGGGCCACCACAGAGCTGAAAATCTTGGAGACTAAAGTTATTGCCTATGCTATATGTATATAAAGTTATTGCCTATGCTATGGATCTCCTATCAAGAATTATACCAAACAGGACAGGCACCCTGAGACCAAAGATTCTAGACAGCACTGCTCTCACTATCACATCCACAAGTGTTTGTGCCATGGGAACCTCAGATATGGCACCTTGCTACCTCAGCTCCTTCTAGTGCTTTAGTTACGTTGCTTATACATGGTGCAGGTCTTGCTAGTCCCCATCACCACACAAAGACAGAACACAGCTGCTTTCAGTGTGAGAGCAGATGTGAGCTATTGATCACAGTACCCTGCTTCAAAGTTTGCCCAAATTCTTTTCAGAAAAATGGTTCATAAAGGATAGTAATAGTACTACCTGCCCATAAGCGTAAACTGCTCCTTAACACTATAATTTTGTATTGACTCAAATCACACAGATTTAAGTCCTTTCCTATTTCTTTTCTTTTCCAACAAAATCTTTCTGTTCCCATTGCTCATGCAGATGTCTAACTCACCCATTAAACTTTATACAAATGGGATTGTTTTATTGCTTGTAAATGTCTTGTTATTCAGTTTCATGTCCCGATGCTTTTGTTTTGTGGGGAAGGCAATCTTCCTTACAGCAATAATTATTTTGTACACTTCTGTCATGCTGTCACTTCTTTTTCCTCTCTACTCTAACCATCTCTACACTTTCCACACTTTACTTACATAAAAAGCTCGCACCACATTTCTCTTCCTCTAACAAATTTTTTCACGTATTTCCCTGGACCCTTAGTATTTCTGCAGTATTATTTTCAAGCTGATTGACCTTGAAGGAACAGAGAGGATATGTCACTGGCTTATATAATTATATTGTATTATTTTCGATATTGTTTTCTATCTCTTTCCTCCTACATTCTATCAGTTTGCCAACACTTTTGCTGCTCTCAGAGCATATGGTTTGGCTAAGATGTCTGTTGTGACACTTTTTTTGCTGTGTGGTTATGATTAATTTAGAGCCAAGCAATATGTCATTCTGATTTTTCCTTCCAACTTGTATTAACTTGCCTTTGTCTCCAAGGAATTTAATCTACCACCAAGCCACCTAGCTTGCTTTACTCCAGCAGAAGTTCCTCACTTGGACTATCTTATTTATGTCCGAGTAATTTACAAACCTTATCACCTTATTTTGTCACTTGTTTTCTGAAGTCATTCCTAGTGATGCTTTTTTTTCTTGAAAACCAGAATTTTTATCCCTATTTCACAGTTCCTTTGAAATTGCCTGAATTAGCAGAAGCACCCCATAGAGTGCTGCAGACAAAGTAACATGGTGTGACAGCCTTTTTCCTGAAGGAATACTGTAAGAGAAAGAACAGTCAACACAAATTAAGCAATTCTGATACATTGACAAACCCTATCTTGCTTGCCCCCGTGGAGTCTTAGACTCTGGTGCTAGTTTTCTCATGAGGATGAGAAATTTTCTGCTCAGTTCCTCAAAACAGGAGGGAAGGTCTTAGTCCCCCAGCAAGAGAAAGACTGTGGGGCCTATAAACAACCTCACACAGGATTGGTGGGAAGGATGTCAGTTTCACAGCTACAAAGTCACAGGATTATTGTGCATGTGGCAGTATTTAGTACAAAGAGACTGAGGTTTTATATTGCAAAGAGGAATTGTGCATGTGCAGAAACTGAGACCAATGGCAGAGATGCAGAAACAAGAGACAAGGCCACATGTGGAGATACACAAGGAGCTGAGTGGTGAGAGAGGAATGGAAGCAACAGATAACTTCCATGTTATGGGTCCAGCTCCTCCTCCCTTCTGACACACACAATTGGAGTTTCTATGAATTCCCTTGATTTTGATTCACCTAAATGTGAAGTGATAAAATGGCTTTGTCCCTCCCAGTGTAATCAGTCCATCCTGCAGCTTGCTCACCTAACCCAGAAAGTTAAGTGCGGAGGCAATCCCAAAGCACGCTCCATTTCCCAGCACTGCTCCACAACGCTGAGCTCCTCTCCGGGCTTTCTGGCTGTTTTCACTCAACTTTGCCTCTGTCTCTCAAGAGCTCAGGCACTATTCCAAGTGGGTACTCCCCAGGCCGCATGGCAACAGGGGTATGCAAGGAGAAAGTCTCTGCATGGGTGTGGTTAAAAGCAACACAGACCTGATCTTTTCATTCCATGTGACAAATAAAATATGCATTGCTATTCACGTCCATAGGATAATCACTGATTTCAGTGAAGTCTTGGTGAGGATTTTTCGAATTACCTGTCATAAGCTATTTCTGCCATTGGAGGAAATTCTAAAAAGATTTTGACTTCAGTAGAGCTAAGTTGCTTATCACTGAACATTATGATAATCAACCCATTGCAAACATTACTGCTAGAAGTTCGGTTACATCATTCATTCCTTAATTCCTTTAAATCTCTGGATGTCTTCAGTCCCACTCTGGAAACTTCACCTCTATTTCACATTTCTTCCATTTCACATTTTGACCATTCACTCTGGCATACACTCTTAACTTTTTAATCTGGAAAACAGTAGATATTTCCCTGGTATATCAGTGATTGACATTAGCACCTGTTTTATCAGAGCTAGCATGAGAACAGAAAAATTGCAGTATCCAAATACTGCGATTAGTTGCCTCTGCTCAAACTTCTTTAGCATCTGAGAGCAAAATATGTCTCTGGGTAATCTGTTTCCCATTGCAGTTTTAAAGGTCTGCAACATTTTTATAGGCACAAGGACCAAAGTGACTCAAGACTAAATTGTGTTGGCTCACCCTGGGGTAACCCCTATAAATGACAAACAAATCAGCATTTCACAGTTAAAAAACAACACCAAATGTTCTACAAAATCCCCCAGAAGTTTACTGCAGTGATGCTAACAATGCTAGACATTAAGGCAAGGAATTTCCTTTTTGCATTTCAAGAGAAAAAACACCACAGCTGTTTCTTAGTGGATTCCCAGCCAAGTTGAAAAGGTCACTGACCCAACCATGATGTAACACCAAATACTGTGAATGGTATCTCCCTCAAACAGTTTTTCTCCAGAGCATTATCTAATAACAATTTCCACCCTACAAAGATGATATTTATCTAATGTGCCTCTTGCACTAAAGCCTTACTTAAAAAGGGTGGCAAGAGTCTTTGCTCTTCTACTGGTTGAACAATCTGCAGCAAATATTTGTTAACAGCTGGTAGGGGTAGGGAAAATCTGTTCCTGAAAGTGACATGCATTACCTTTAAGCACTGCGGAGTGTCACTGTCAGCCTCAACACTCATCGTGATCGATGGTGGACCGGTTAGAAACTGCAGGGGTAGTAATTCAATTTTCTCAGCAAAACACCTAAGTTACTACATAGCCTGAACAGGAAAGGCAGAAGCCGGGCGCTGGAGGAGCTCTGATGATGACCCACATGGTGGAGGCCCTGTTACTGAAAGCATGTGGAAACACCTGTGTGCAGATCACCCTCTCCCCCTCTGCCCTCTACAGGGGCGAGAGATGCATGATCATTTACAAGATGGTGGGGGAAACTGGAGGCCTGGGAGGGTTGGAGCAACACAGGAAAGGTTACTAGTACAGCTGATAGCATTTGCACAGGCATCTGCCATCTGCACTGGACTGGCACCACCAGAAAACCATGGAGAAGTGGCTTACTGGGAGAGGATGCGTGTGGGAAGAAGCCCTGGGAGCTGACAGCAGGGGATAACCAGGCTAATGCCTCCTTTAACAGAACAGTGAAGAAAAGCTGTCATTTGCAATTAATTCTCCTTGTTTACTAGGAAGTGAGAAAATATGAGTTTTCGTTCACGGACTGAATATTTCTGAGTAGATTTTCTAATTTTAGCATGTATTTTCTTTATACAGTCTATATTCTGAAGGGTTAAATGATTGTGTCCTTGAGTGGCTTCTACAGCCATGCATAAGATTACCTCAGACCTGCTTTTAGCTGTAAGGGTAGATTCAAGCTGCATGAACCACTTGACCTTACCTCATGCCTTATCCTTGACTGATGCATCTAATAATTACTAATTCTGCAGCACTGGTCCTTCATGTACTTAGGCATAGGGATTTTTGGGGTGCAGTGGCAGGTGGGCAGGCCATAAGGTTTCAGAACTCACTCCAGTGTGTATAGAAGAGGGAGAAAACATCCATTTTCAAAAAAGAACAGCTGTTTCTGGAAAGCATAGTGCTGAACTGACCATGTTCCCATTGGCAATAGTGAAGGAAAATACCCATTATAATGTCCACATTTGCACGTGAACAGGGAGGCAAAATGCAAACCAAAATGTATTTGCCATCTTGAGGGGTTATTTCCAAATGTTCCCTCTCTGCTGCAAGCTAAACAAACCTGGTGTACATTTGCACTTACTTTAGGTGTGCAATGAGAAGCTTTTATTTCAACTACACTCACATTTACTCTCCTTCCTTTCTCAAATTAGAAAAGAATTTGAGGAGGAAGTGTATGTTGGTAAACAGAATACCAAAAGTTAAAAGAAGTATTTTTGTCTTATTACATCTGCACTTGCTCTGTGTCAAAAGCAAATAGCTTGCCCAGAACACAGCTTTATGGGGCAGATGGCAATTTTTGTCATCTTTCTCATTTACAAGTGAAGAAAGACAGAAAGGAGCTTATCTGAAAAATTTTTGCATGACAAACTTGTTTTATTTCCCTTTGCAAAGATTTTAGAGGTGGAAATTCAGTACCCTCCAAAGACAGGATTGAAAAAAGAAAAAAAGCCTGGAGAGATGTTTAAAGGGAAAGATGTCTTTAAGATTTAACTGGCTATGAGTTTGAATCTCAATTTTGACAGGTCTTGGGAATTCATACCCTATTTATACTGTCCACTGCAGTTCTGAGTAGAGATGCCAAAATAGGTATCAGCAGCCTATCTGGGAGCCAGCTGTGATAAAGTTCTGCTGACACAACAAAAACACAGCCCTGTGGATCTTCTCAGACCGATGCAGAGTGGAGGCAGAGACTTCATGCCTGTGTGTGCCTGCCTGTGCAAACACAACTCAAATCACTCAAGTGCTTCAGATATGATATCCTTCATTTCGGGAAAGCACTACACATAGTTGTATCCCATCCACACAGGAATTGTCCAGTAACTCACAAGGCTCTGAAGGGAAAGCATCGTTGTTAATATTTAGGTCAACTACTTGATAAGTCAGGTTGAAAACTACAGAGTAAACACAATCCACATGGGAAAAATAAAACCAACATCAAAAAGATAAAACCAAACTGAAATACTCTTTCATGCCTTTATTATGTACACCATTAAAAACTCCACAATTCCAGGGGGGAGAAAAAAATCAATTTAGTGTCATTTAAGCAACTAACTTGTTACTTCATTAGGAAATTGGATTTTTTTTTCTATTTGCTAGCTGCCTTTAAAAAAGGTACTTACCTTTTTTAAAGTTTACCTTTCCCACAGTTTGTCTATTAATAAACCTTGCTTAGTGACTGATTAGGAGCCACTTCATCGTCATTCATGTTTCTGGATGTAAAGCCAGGAATCTAAAAGGAATTTACATAAATAATCCTGATCATAGTTTGCTCCATTCTAATAACCAGTTAAAGAAGGAAAGACCACTAGCTTACGTTTTTTGTTTTGTTTTGTTTTCATTTTGTTTTTCTTTTTTAAATTTAGACCTCTGCTCTAAAGATGCTGGTGAGTCTCTGTGCAGCAGGCAAAGGATATTGCAGGGCATCCAGGGTCTGCAGTTCTGAAATAACCTTGCTCTGGGACCTATTCAAAGCTGGGGTCAATAGGATTCCCAAAGCTTCCTTGTTCCCTGTTTGGAGCCATCAGATCAGAAATCTTCACACCTTGGGGAAACCTGGCTGAGCTGGGGCAATTGAACCTAGGAAATTCAAAGTTAAGATTCTTTTGGAAAAGAGATCTTTGGGTGGCTTTGAAAATATTTTTTTGTGTAAAATGTTCCTTTCCACAACTACTTTTTAAGTTAACAATGAATATTTTCCCCCACGAATTTCCATAAAATGGAAACTCTCTGTCAAAATTAGTGAAATGTTACAAAATGCACTTTTTATACTATTTACTGTGCACAAGTTAAAGCTACAGTCAAAAGTTAAGGCAGACAAATATCCAGTCTTTCTTGCAGAAGGTTTTTCTTTAGTTCCAGCATTTTGTATCCTAAAACTACTACTTGGAAAGAGCATTAATACTGTTTTGGACACAAAATGCCTATGCACTGTGAAGTGTACTGAGTGACAAAAGGCTCCAGGTCCAGCCCACCAGGAGAAGGGAACCTGAACAGTCGAGAGGTATGAGGAAGATTTGAGACCTTTCATCCTTTTATTTGCTCGTTTACTTTTCAAGTCTCAATCTTTTCAACAACAAAGAGGGCAACAAAGCCCTCTTATGCCCACATGTCAACTTTTGCCCTGCACGAACCTGGAAAAACCCTTCTCACCAGTGTCTCAGGTTTGCCCCACTCCCACTGGCAGTTATCTCATGGAAAGCCCTGCAGCAGACAACCCTGCCCACAGCCCAGTGCAGGTCCATGGGTGCTTCTGCCCATCTGCAAAGCCAGATAAGCCCATCCAGTCCTGCTCTAGAGGCAATGCAGCTGCACATGCCTGGCACTGTGTTAATACTGCCTGCCAGAATGGCTATTGTTTCTAAATATCTCTGAAAATTAAATTTCCAGCTCAGATGAATGAATTACTCTACCTGACCATATGATCATTCCTTCTAAATTTTTCAGCCTCAGAGTCCCAAAGCAAAGGTTTGAAAATGACATCCTTTATACCTGCAGGCATTACAGCAGGCTGAATCCTCCCCTGAGCTGTCAAAGCTTTATGTCCTGCTTCTGAGCAGATAGGAAGCCGTCTCTGGATCAAAACATGGCAGCCATTTAAGGGTACACAGCAGTCACACAGAATAATTTGGCAAAGGAGTGTGGAAGAAACGCTGCATCCAATTGAAATGACAGGAACATTCACAGGTAGGAAGAATGCAATTATCCAGGCTGGAAGCAGACCAGGATGCCATACATATTGCAAACTTGGCATCTCTGAAAATGAAATGGCAGATGTTTTTCTGCACTTCTGTGAAGCATAAGTTTTATTAATTAAATCTGTAAGAACTACTAAGAACTACTCTGCCTTTCTGCCTTCGGCTCTTT
>VWZT01001193.1:969613-994133 GCA_013397055.1 Pachycephala philippinensis
ATCAGTTCAGTTCAATGAGATGAACTGAGTATAGTGCTGACCCTAACTTACAGCCTGGAGACACCCTATGTGAGTCTCAGAGGTTTTGTCTAGCTCGGGGTAGCAGACAAAGTACCAATTTCTTCGGACGTCATTGGAATGGACAGATTGCCAGATGGGGGTAGAAATTTCAGGAGATCAAGTTTGTATGAATATGTTTTGGCAGCAGTCTGGAAGAAATATAGTAAAAGAATTGTCTACTTATGAGGTGGTTCGGTATTTCCACTGTCCATCTCCAAAGCAGCAAAGATGCCCAGAGATGCTAAAGTGAAGAATTTATTTTCTCCAAGTTACAAGAGGCATGCAATCAGAATTGCCTGCCTTTTTTTACGCAGTCAAGACAAATCATTGAACTCAAGACTTTATTTAGTGAAAGCTGTTTACAAGACAGAAGCATAAATACCCAGTCTTATCAGTTGTTCCTTCAGGCCTGAACATCTTCAGTCACTCAGGAGCAGAGATAGGACTTCTCTGGTACAGGCTTCTGACTTTAAACAGGATGTTACCTGACTCATAATCGTGACTGGAGGTTTCAGGCAGAGGAGGACAAGGTAACAAAATAGAGAGAAATTATTACAATTATTAAGCAAAATATAGTACTATACATAATAAAGGAGCCTGGCTTCTGCATATTGGTGCTTAGTTCCAAGCCACTTACCATTTGTAGACTTCCAGCTCCATAGCTTAGGGAGCTCCTGGGGCAAACAGGAAATAGCAAGGTGCAGAACTGGGGCCATTGAGGCATTGGCCTCAAAAGCAGTCAGTCCCATCCTCTTCTATTTGGATTCAGAGACAGGAGATGGAGTCTGATCCAGACCATTGCTTTCCAGTAAACACACACAAGAAAAGCCTTGGTTGGAGTCCCACTCCTGCTGCCGGTGTTCCTGGTTGCTCTGGGGAACCCAGCTGAAATCCTACCCTGCCTACACAAAGTAGGAATATGGACCCCAGTTTCTCCATCCCACTCAGCTGCATTTTCTGTTCTGTGTGAGCAGTGTGGCCTGGTTATTTTGTACAAGAGACAGTCTAGTAGGAAAGTCCCAGAGACACTGACCAAGGCAGGGAGGATGCTTCGCAGTCAGCACAAGAGTAGGATATGTCATGGGCTCCTGGGCAGAACTGGCTGATTGTACATATACTCAGTGTGTGGCAAACGTGTAAGTGCCCAGGAGGTTTCACTGGAGGGAATTAAAGAGCAGAGGAAATCTGGCTTCCTTTCAAGTTAGACAGCAGCTGAACAGGAGGCTGAAGGATCAAAATTTTGGACACAGACAATTAAAGTGTCAGTCTTTGTGAATGTAGCTACTGGTGCCTAGAAAGAGATTAATTTAAATCTGCATATCAGACCTACATTAGAAGAAAGGTGCTTTCAGTTCAGAGCAGGATTTAGAAACTATGCATAGTCAAAGAAATGTTAATGGACTGCAAATATTTTTTGAATTATATTTTAATTATACTGGTGATGTTACTGTAGGTATTAGTGAAAATGCAAAGCATATGTTTTAGAGCAGCAACAAAAAAAGGATGTCTTGTAAAGTGAGAAGTACAGAAGAAGTACAAATATGGGTATTTTTGGACAGTCAGAAAAAACTTGGAAACTTGACACCAAAAAAGAAATTAGCGTGCATTAAAATGTAGGTTGGACAAAAGAGATAAAATTTTTTACATATTTTATACTTTTTCTGTGAGCAGATTACAATATAGTGAACCTCTTAACAGTTTTAAGATAAACTAATTGGCAAGCTATTTTTGCATTTTGCGCATGATGCTAATCATGCTTGTAGCTTTATGAGTATGAGTACAATGACTGTTTTATTTCTAGAATTCAAGTAATGCTTTCATAAACTTGTCTCATGCTTATTTTTTTATAAAGCTGCACCGAAAGGTCAAAGAAAGGGTTGTCTTTTATATTATGACAGCTCCCAGTGGGTTAAAGAATAGAAGTGGTTTATAAATAAAAGCCTCTTTTATCTGTCCTTTGATCCCCCCGTAACAAAACCTCCTTGCATGTACTTTGCTTGACATAGTCATCATTTCTTATTAGTTTCAAAATATCTGCAAGACAATCTCTTGATCATTGGTTTATGGGTACACTCTACTGGGAACGAGAAAAGGCTTTATTGTGCAGGGAGGGAAGAGGCCATACACGACTTCTTTTCATGATTTTTGGCTCCCTGGCCCCTGATAAACTGAGCTGGTGACTAGATCCTATACCTTTCAGGACAGGTTTATAGCTGGACAAAGCCGGAATTACTTCCAAAAATGTATCATCTCAGCCATATGCTTCATCCCCAGCTGAGCTTCCAATATGCCTCTCTGTCAAGGACTGTAAAAATTAAAGTTCTTCTGGGCAGCCCTGGACATTTCTGCTGGGTAACTTACAAAGTTCGTGCCACCAGTTCTCCTCTTGACCTCTAAGACAGAAGAAACAGGAGGTACATCACATTGATGCCTCTGCCTCCAAACTCCCCTGCTCCATTTTCAGCCTGGCCTGACACCTGTGCTGAGGTGTTACACCCTGTGAAGAAAGGTAGCAGATTAAGAGGGTGACCCACAGATCATTTCCAAACTCCAGCAGGGGTTTGTGATGAATGGCCAAAGAGGGGAACATCCCACACCAGGCTTTGTGGGTTGCTGACACACAGGCAGAGTGGGCATCCAAGGCTAGAACCAAGAGTTTCAGTCTCTCATTTCTGTGGGCTGGGAGTAAAAGGGCCTTTGAAATCAGTAAAAATCCCTTCCTTTTAGAACTTTAACTGGGCTGTGTGAAAGAGAAATAATTAATCTCACACACTGAAATAGATGAAACCAGAGATATTTCAAAAGGACCATCTTTAACTCTGCCAATAAATTATTCTTCATATTTAGCATTTGAATTTTTTATCTGCTTGTACTTTGTTGTGTATTCTTAAACTTTGCAGAGCTTGTTTAGTCCCTTTTCTCTTAAATAATTAAAGTTTATGAAAGTATTTCTAATTTTCATTTATTGAAAACAGTTTTCCTGCATAAAAGTAATTCCAACTGATCATTAAAAACAGATTTTAAGAGATAAAGAAAATATATTGATTGCATAAAATTTGAATGGTAAGAAATATGTTTTTAATTATTGTTATTTTATTAATGGAAGAGTGCTATCTTATTAAATCTAAATTGGAGGTGCACTGAGGAACACTAATGTGAACCATTCCAAAGACAAAAATTAAATACACGTTGGTACGTAATAAAGCCCTCATATATAATAGAGGTAGTTTACAAAAAGATCTTTCAGCTTTTGAACAGATCAACATGCAAGTATTTCACCATGTGAGTTCACGGTGAGGTTCCTAACATAAAGTATATTTCTTGAAAGAGCCTGATTCTTTTTTCTGTTGGGATATGTTTACATAGCTTCATTAGCTTTCAGGCCACTGCTTCCAATTTCTAACAGTTCAAAATAAGATTTGGGCTGGAAAAGCTGAAAACATCCAACTAAAATGTAGTAGGGTAGACATAAACAATCAAACATTGACCCTAAAGAAATGCATTTCAATGCAATTAAATTCCTGTGTACAGCAGAACACCACTTGTCTTTACTCCCCTTTCCTTCCCTCTCCAGGCAGTTCTATAGTCACTGTCAGGAGTGAGAGCAGCTAGAGACGATTGCGGTCAGTGTCATGGACCAGCTTCACCCTCTCACCCTTCTGGTGTCTGACAGCAACCTGGGTTTCCAGTAGAGGGAAAAGTCATCTTGAATTTGATTTTGGTCCAACAACATAATAGACCAAGTGGAAGCAGTTCAGGCCCACTCCAGCTGTTTCTTCTGATACACTCACAATGATAAGCTGACTGTCTAATCTTGTCTTTCAACAAAAAACCTAGCAAAGCCACAATACCCACACATGTGTTGCATGTTCCTTTGCTTTGAGCAGAGACAGTTATTTGGGCTTTCAGTACAACCCTACTGTTGCTTCACTCATCTGGTTTCAGAAAAAAACCAAGTGTATTTGGTTGTTCTTTAAATAAGGGAGGTTATTAGATCACTGATCTGAGCACACGTCTCAACCCACAGCAGCAGTGGGTTTTTCCAGACATATTGGAATACCAAAAAGGAATTTCCTGTATTTACTTGGAATAAACTATTTTCTACAACAAGTCTTAAGAATATGAACACTGTTTAGAGTGAGAAGTTGAAGGCATAGAGACACAACAAAGCTTGTGTTTATTTGTTCAGAGGGAAGTTAATGACTTCCAGTTGTTCAGTGTTTCACAATCAGCTCCCTCAAACTCCAAGCTGGAGCTTCATCCTTTCTGATGCTGGGGATTAGATACCAATATCAGGGCACTTGTTCGGTCTAGTGGAAATATCGGTTAAAATTCTCATGAGATCCTGTAGGCCATGGGAGCATGGATACTTCACTGGAAAGTACAGTAATCCTTTTTGGCTCATGAGTGAGAGGACAGAGGGGCGTGTGGACAGATCCTGTTGGCCTGTTGTGGAGATGACATGGGCAGTGGAGAGGACTGCTGTGGCATAGAAAGGAAGGGGAGAGGGTGGCAGCTTTTCACATTTCAGCAAACCCACTCAATTCCTCCTTTGGCAACATTATCTTTTGCTGTCCAGGAAGATGAGGAGACAGGTGGGCAGAAGGGAGTTCGTGCTGTAGACCTTTGCTACAGCAGACTTTGGCTGTAGCACATTTTGACATCATTGAGAAGGCAAGACAGGCTACTGTTGCTTCCCTGGCTTCTTTGCCCCAGTGCCAAGACTGAGTCATGGGCCAGGAGCTAAATGACACTGCATAATGCACTGGAAAATTTCCTAACTCTGATCCATAAACTACATTTTCCAGTATATTTAAAGAATTAGTTTGTTTGGCTTTTTATATCTTCTGTCTTTAGAGGCGTTTGAGAAAGAACAATTATCACACAAAATAAACCAAATTGTGATGATTTCATGCTGGAAAGCATGCTGTGAAATCAGTGAGAAATTTTCCTAACTTAAGACCCAGAAAAAGAGTCTGAATCCTGAAAGACTATACCTTGAGGTGTCTTGGACTGCCTGCCTGTATTCAGGGCACTGAATTGAAGCTTTTTGTAGATGGTATTATACCAGTAATTACAGTGTGTAGTTTATCTACTGAGGTTAAAACTTTGATCAAAGTTTCTAGAACTTCACATAAAAGGCTTACTATTTATATAGAGTGAGGCTCCTTTGCCATTAGCTAAAAAAAAATCCAAGAAACCTCCCAGACCGATAATGTTCTGGTCTCATAGAACAAGCATTTTCCACTATGAAAAACAGTTTTTCAGGTAAGAATAAGCAGCTTTTCAAATTTTGTTTGTATTTCACTACATTGGGAGTGTAGTTCAGTCAGGATTTGAATGTGCTCAGAAAAGAAAAATAGGTATACAAGACGTAAGGTCTGCATGTAAGTTAATGTACATGCATTTGAATTTCATGAAGCTCCTATTCTCAACAAATGAATCACTACTACTTACATTATTAAAGTCCTAGAATGGGTTTGTGTTAGGATGAGGTAGCTACACAGTGGAGCTCTGTAGCTAAATTTCTCTAGCACACGTATCCTTGAAACCTCCATAGAAGAGCTGGTTACACAGATTTCTGTTATGCAGAGGCCAGTGTCAGGGTACTGAAATCTCATTTTGAGTGAAGCATCCCTCTGTCAGGCTCTACATGAGAAATGTATCAAGCACAGCCACAGAAGCTGAGCACAACAGAAAACCATGATGGCAGGCACTGGGCAGCTTTGGAAAGGTTTGGTGCTGTGAGGGTAAAGCTAAACGAATGCAGATGATAAGAGCGTGTCATGCCAAGAGGGATGGGAGGGAACATCACAAGGCTATGGACATCACTGAGTAATTGCTTGAACAAAGAAAGAAGGGGTCTGATGATTTCTTGGAACTGTGCTTTATATGGGGAAGTTTATGACTAACGTGGTTATCTGAACTAGTAGTCATAGAGCATGACTGCTTGAAAACATCCAAAGAACAACAACAGATGCAATCCTTAAGAGAGCGCTTGAGAAACTGAAGGATTTAATTAAAGACGCCCTAGTCCTGAAATACTGTGGCAACAAGCACAAAAGTAACTTGTTCCTGGATGCATCTCAGGAGAATATTGGCACAACACTCTTTCAATAACACAGCTGAAGCTGGAGACAAGTGGCTAATGCATCATGGCCACTAACAAAAACTGAAAGTATATATGCTGAAAGAATGAAGGAGACTTTGGCCTTAAGCCATGGCTGTAAAAAAAATTCCTTTATTTATGGCACACCACTGTTAGCTGAAACTGACCATAAACCACGTACTGCTATTGCCAAGATAGGCCTGATAAACATCTCCTGGAGAGAACAGAGATTGTTTTTTCAGTTACAAATGTATGTTTTACAAATTCAGTAAGCCTGGGTGAGATTTGGTGGTTACAGGCAAATCCACAATCATTTTACAGAACTTCCAGACATTGATCATGGATGTGCCAAGCATCCTAAAAAAACCCCAAACAACCCTTTTCACCTGCAGGCAAAATGTAGACCATGACTGCCTGTATCACTAACAAGTTTGAGATAATGGGAAAGGTAACGCAGGCTTTGGCACAAAGCTGTTAGTGCCATATTTTAGCCCCTTGTTGTACCTTGGCAGTGAGGCCTGAACAGTACATGGAGGTTTTGAAAGGAGCCTGAATGGAGAAAACTGAATATATTAAAAAGAAGTATTTGAAAGCAGTTTTGAAAGAGAGACCAGACACTGTTGAGAAATCAATAGTTACATTAAAACAAGTCAGTATTATCTAAAAACTTTGTTTATGCCAGCAGTGCAGGACAACTCCCTCCAAAAGAACCCAAAAAGAAGTATGTGTAGATCTTTTTGCGATTTTTATTTATTACATTAATAATAAACAAAATACGCTGTTATTGTTATTGTTGTTGTTTCTGTTTTTACAATTACTTCCCCAACTTCCTAGAAGTTCCTGCAATCAAACAGCCTGCCATATGCTCCATATTCTTTTTAACCAAACATGACGTACCAAGCACAATAATATCTGATGACAGTCGACAGTGCAGCAGGTATCATTGAAAGCAATTTGCACTGGAATACAAGTTCAGGTTTATCACCACTAATCCCTTGTACTTTCACACTTTCAAGGCTAATGGAAAAGTGTCAGAAGAACACAGTGATGTCTGTAAAATAAAAAAACTGGAGCAATGAGACTGATCCCCACTTAGTGCCAGTGTAGGATCTGGGGGGAACTGGTGTCTTGCAAAGGCAAGCTGGATCATGCTCTATTGCAGAGAGGCTCTTGCTGCACTGGGCTGGTGGTTCACACTCAGGGCAGTGATGGACAGAGCTCCAAACTCTCTGTTTATCAGTGACCCCTAAATGCTTGCCATGTAGGAAATTTCAGTACTATTGTAGACACATGCACAGTGCTGGTGACACTGCTGAAATACAACTACAAGCCTCCTACAGAAAACCAGAAAAATATATTATGACAGCTCTAGCTGCATCTAGGCAGGAGTATTTGCTGAGATGGAAAAGCCATTTAAAAACTTGCTGACAATTTCTACATCAGGAACCATACCCAGTGAAGGCAGTCCTTAAGGGATAATTTCTGAAGATGTCAGTTAATTCCTGGCTAGCAAACATAATGATTTTTACCACTGTTGCTCCTAAAGTCCTGTCATTACTCAAACATTTAAATGTTTTCACATTTAAAATGGACTTGTAATCCTCACCAAAGAAAAAAATTAAAAAATACTAGGTCTGATGGCAAATGTAAGGAACATGCACACTACTTCTTTAAACTCTTGGGCATGGCAATGGATCTTGGTTCTTTTTATCTTCTTTTTTTTTTTTTTTTTCTTTTCCTTGAATGACAAACTTGGCATTTCAGATTTCCAAATTTACAGAAATCAGATGAAAATTCCCTCTGAATCAGTGGGAGCATTGCAGGGTTCATTTGAAGCCTGATTCCATACACCTTATCGTGAGTGGGAAGCATGGAGCAACTTCAGTGGTTGCCTGGGGAGACCTTGCAGACTCGGGACTGGTTTGGCAGATGGCTGAGCACACCTTTCTCTCACCCAGTGGGTGTCCTGGCCTCTAACGGTGGCTATCAGCGGGTCACTATTCCTGATAAGGATGCCATCATACACAGAGGGAGTTCTTGAAAAAAGCTGCCTCTTGAATAAACAATGGGTGAATATGTCTTCAGAGAGGGCTGGATTCTCTGCCTCTCTTGTTTTATTTTTGTGAGTGTGAAGGAAAGGAAGTGTTTAAGATACAAAGTTACCTACTTGTTTTGTTATCATGAAGCTGCAAAATGCTTAGATAAGATTTATTTCACACTGAAAGTTAAGCTTAAAGTATTTTTTATTTTTGTAAGTGCCTGTTTGAGCCTACAGAAGATAACACAAACTCCATTTGTTGTATTTCCTTTCTCCGGAGTTTTATTATTTCCTCTGTATTTGTCAAGCTACCTCTTCTTTAATAAAGGTGTCTTTTTTCCTAAAGTATTTTTTAGAGGTAATCAATTAAAAACCCCGCAATATGGATTCATTACACTGATTGATAAACACAGAATTGTGTTTTGTATAATGCAGCTGATCTGATGAGAGTAATTTCTGAATTTTCTAGAAAGGAATGTAGAGCATGGATGTACTGTCTTTACCCTTTGTGCTGTTCTACACTTAGTTCACTCACAGATAAACATTTTTGACCTAAAATAAGATCGGGCGTTGCTGCCATTCATTAACGCATGAACTAACACACAAAACTGATGGCAAAGCTGAGCAAGCTTTGTTATAACCTTACAGGTCTCTCGGGTCTCATAGTCATAGTTTAGGAAAATGGATTTCTGGCCATCCACAGGAAATGATGATAAAATGAAATTTAGCAACTTTTGCACGTGAGAGGTTAGCAGGAGGCTTGAGACTGCTTCAGCCCTGGGCTGAGGGAAAGGAATGCCACGCAGCGTTGCAGCACCGTGGTAAGCAGGCAGTGTGTGTTCTTGTGCCTCAAAGCCCCCATGTGACTGTCATGAAGAAACAAGAAAATATAAAAAGGAGATGCAACATTATTTTGTATTCAGTGTGGGCCAAAGTTATCTTTGGTGCAACTTGAGAACACTGTAGAGCTTTCCTTTATTTTTACTGTTAACACATAAAATTCAGAAAATATTTTTGCTGGTATTTTCTCGGGAAGAATTTATTTTCTGGCAACAGTTCCAAAGTTAAGACATATTTATACACTAGAGTCCTATTTTGTATTCCTTGGGTAGAATCCCAAATTCCCTCCACTTTCACCTCCAAGGAGTCATTAGCATTTATCAGGTAAATAATCTGTAAAAGGCAGATTATACTCCTATAAATCCATTATAATTACACTGATTTCAAAAGTGTTACTGAAGATTTATGTTCAGGTAATTCGGCTCACAGTTGGTAAGCTTTCTAAGGAAGACTCTACATATTTTCTCAAGAGAAAACAGCCCTTACAATGTGCTATTTTTTTCTCTTCTATATGTCCTCACCTGCCATCATAATGAACTATTTTATAAAAATACAAGATGAGGTAATGACAGTAACTGAGAAGGAAAGTAAATTCACACCAGAATATCAAGCTGAAGTCTTCCCATCTGCTTTTTATTAACACAGACCACCATCTTAACATTATTTAGCATCATATTCTTATTTAATTTAGCCTGTCTATTCCCTCTTTACCTTGACTACATGAGAAAAACCTTTCTTCTTGGTGCACTTTAATACTAGGAATATAAGTTTCAATTGTCATCTTCACAGACTCCCCAGACTAAATTCTATTAGAGAAAGGCCATTCATCAGCTATTTTCTCCTGCATATCCAGACACTAACGCACGCTTCTGTGCCAATGAATTATTTTGAAGTGTCAGCTCAGCCTTCACTGAAGCTAGGCTGAAGACTGTGATTTACTGTGGATACTGCTTTGGAGACGTTCACAGGAGTCCCAGTCACAGACCCTGGAGCCCTTTGTGCTGCTACTCTATGGACAACATCACATCCATTATTTCTTTGCAGAACGTACACACTTAATGCACTGTAACAATATGAATAATCTAATTTAATGGAGATTGCAAAAGGCATTTGCTCATTGATGCAGAAGTTCTAGTGATTGTAAGATTCGACATAGTCTCAGAAATGTCTCAAATTATTACTCTTTCAATTATAACCTTCTAAGACTATGTTTGCAAAAAGGCTAAGAATTATTGATCATTTGTATGTTTGTTTGTGAGAACAAACTTAACTGTGACTTTTGTGGGAAGAATTGCAAACATGTAGAATACAATTGTTTATAATTCAGATTATTTTTTCATATAATAGAGGCATGCAGAGAAACTGAACTCCAGACCAAGAGTCCAGAGGTGTGGGAAGACCACAATACCATGGAAAGCATGAGTATCCACGCTCTGTTGGAACTAAGTTACTGGGGATCATGCCATGAACCTCAGATTAGCAGCTTCCTTTAAAGTCCAAAATTATTTAAGTAAGCAAAGAAACAAAGGAAAACCACATCATGTTAGGAAAAAGTAAACGCTTGGAGAAGGAAGAAAACAGAAAGAAGAGCGTATGATCAGGTTCACCAAACATTTGCTCCATCAGATGACTGCAGGTTGTGATCTGCTCTTTCTTATACAAATATGCATATTTCTTACTTTAGCTAGTAATTTTCTTAGGTATGTCACAATTCAGAAAAAAAAAATAATTCTCTTTTTTATTTCAGCAGAGGAGGTGGGGAAAAAATGTTTCCACCTTTGACAAGACTCTCTGCTTGTAGAGACAGATACCAAGATAGTGAGTGGAGTATTTCTTGTCCTCATCATCCTGATCAGTCAGGAAGAGGACTGTTTAAGCCTGTGCCACTGATGTCTCCCAGGGGCAAATGCCACCTGGGGGAATAAGGGTAGAATGTCCCCAGAGGATTAGGAGAGCTGGCATCATCAATGGTCTTAAGAAAATGACTGTTGCTCAAAGCAAACCTGAGGTGGTGCATTCCCCCATCCTCAAGGCTGCACTGTGATCTGAAAAACACTGGTCAGGACTCAGCCTTGGCCTGAGCTCCTCTTGAGTTTATGAGAAACACTGCCTGATCACAGGAAACTGTGCTATCTAAAGAGCTCCTGGTTTTTTTTGTTTTTTTTTTTTAAGCAAACACCCTTGGACACTTTTTTGTGTGAGTAACAACGCAAGTGGAATATTTTTGTTCTCAAACTTTCAAAGAAGTTTCTGACTCAAAGTGCAGCCGGCATGAAATATTGTTATGACAAAAATCCACTCTCTTATGTCCCTATAAACAGCATGATCCCACCCCCTGTCCCTCTACCTCCACATAAATAATTCTACATTTAATTTTGGGTTTATTTTGGTTTGGATTGACTGACACTGTTTTGGGTTTTTTTGCTTTTCCTCAGTGTGCCTTAACCACCTACTAAGTAGCAGAGTGAATCTTGACAATGAACTTTGTTGTGCTGCTGCTTTTATATGAAACCTATTTTTACTAATAACTTTGCCAGTGCTTCTTTCAGCGATCTTAAAACACACATTCACAACAAAACTCTAGCCCTTCCTCTCATGAGACAGCAGGTTTACAGAAACATGGAATAGTCTAGGCGGAAAACATCCTTAGGATCATTAAATCCAACCATTAACCCTGCACTGCCAAGCTCACCACTAAACCATGTCTGTAAGAGGCACATCTACTGGTTCTCTAAATCCCTCCGAGGATGGTGACTCAAGCTTTACCCTGGGCAGCCTGTTCCAATGCTCAATAATCTTTTTAGTGAACAAACTTTTTCTAATATCAAAACTAACCTTCCCCTGGTGCAACTTGAGTGTATTTGCTCTTGTCCTGTCACTTACTACTTGGGAGAGGAGGCTGACCTCCACCTTGGTACAACTTCCTTTTAGGTAGTTGTAAAGAGTGATAAGGTCCCCCCGAGCTTCCTTTTCTCCAGGTTAAACACCTCAATGTCCTTCAGCTTATGGTCGTAGGACTTATAATCCAGACCCTTCCCCAGCTCTGGGCCTTGTTGAACCTCACACCACTGGCCTTGGCCCAAGATCCAGCCTGTCCAGATCCCTCTGCAGAGCCTTACTGCCCTCCAGCAGATCAGCACTCCCACCCAGCTTCGTGTCACCTGTGAACTGACTGAGGGCACACACAATCCCCTCGTTCAGATTGCTGACAAAGACAATAAACAGGGCTGGCCTTTGTACTGAGTCCCAGAGAACAGCACTTTCAACTGACGGCCACCTGGAACTAACTCCATTCACCACCACTCTCTGGACTCAGCCATCTTTTTTTTTTTTTCCAGAGAAGAGCACACCCATCCAAATTGTGAGCAGGCAGTTTCTACAGGAGAATGTTGCTGGAAATGCTGTCAATAAAAACCTCTTTGAGGTTCTGCACTACACCACAGGGGTGGGTTTGTATAAATGTTCTTCTTAAATCATCCAAGAGTCAACCCATAGTACACTCAGTCTCAGTACGTGTTTCTTTCCTCAGCCATCCCACATAATAATTTTCCATAATGTCTTGCAAACCTAAACATAATCTCTTATTTACTAGGAAGAAAAACAAATGCTGGGCTCCCAGTGCCTGTTAATGCATCCAGATGTTCTCCCATTTGCCGTGCAGGGCAATATGGCAAGAAGGCTAAGTGTGACTGGTTGTGCTCCTCTTCTCACACAGACCTCATTTCTCAAATTTCAGTTTGGTTCCCATAGAAAACTCAAAGAAAAAAATAACCTTTCTGAAAGGCCTTTTGGCTCCTTGCTAGCTCATCTTTGAAATGACTCAGTCTTTTTAAAAAACATTGGGTTCACTTTCCAGTCACTTCACTTCTCGGCCTTGCAGATGTTAAGAAGTGGACCCAGGACATCTTTATTACCTTGGGGTTTGCTGCAAGAGCTCTTTTTTGTCAAGGTATCCCAGAGGACCAGCTGAAGTATGAGAAGCCAGGATCTTTGTGCTTTGGCTAACATTCCTACCTAGAAGCTCATACAAGTGAAATTGTTAGTGAAAGTTATTAACAGATATTCAGTTACAGGATCATGGTCCAGATGAAAAATAAGATCCATTTCAACAGCAAAACTTATGCTCATGAACCTGCACACACCTGCACAATAACAAGACATACTTGTTTTTGGCTGACTCCAGGTCTGGTTTGGGAATGCTAATCAATCTGTGCAATGCCATAATTTTTGGATTTGCTTCATAGACCTTCATAATTATCTACAGTTAGTTTTTCTCCAGTTGCCTGTAATGCACCTCTCTCTGACAGAGCCAGGGACAATCAGGCTTTGCACTGTACTGGCAATAGCCTGTGTCTGCTGTGCTGATGCTAGTGTATAAGAATAACTACTAAAACACCTCAAGAGTTTATGAAGTCATTGCAAGGGAATAAAGCAGAAATTTAACCAACAGTAACACATATGGGCATGTAACTCTTTGCTGCTGCTGCTGTTAGCAATAGCTGTTTCCATTTTTGTTGCCTGCCCTCCCCCGCCACGGTTCTCAAAGCTTGGTATAAAGTAGAGGTAAGTGCCATGAAAATACAGATGCTTCTGTCCCATTGAGTAGTAACCAACCAGAACAAAATAGGAGAGTTGGAAAACTCACTGAAAATGCTTAGGACTATCAAAATGCAAGCAGCGGGTTTTCACCAGGTCTGTCTGATGATGCCCTTACTTTGATGGGTGTGATGCTGGCTTTGGACATCCCCTGACAAAGCAGCATTGTGATTTCTAGAAGGGGCTGATGAGAGTGTGGGGCAGTCAAGACCATGCTGATGCAGCATCTCACAGTTCCAGCTTTCATCTCCAAGTCTGCAACTCTGTAATTAAAACCCACGCTTTGCCTCCTATTGAAACCACATTGTGTCACTCATGGGTTATTTTGCATTCTTTTCTGAGTGCTTATTATTTTGTTTTAGTTATTCACACTTTCTATGATAAAGCTGCACCAATGCACTTAATAATCATGAGAATAATCTAAGACAACAGTTTTGTTCTATTGAATGATGTAAGTTCATTCTTGCTTTTTTTCCTGGTACATGATAAAGCTTCCCGTAGGAACTGAAGGCACTGGTGGTACTTAATTTCAGTCACTAATAATGAAATGAAGCAAATAACCTTTTTGAAGTTTTACCCTCTGGCAAGGCTCACAGGGTCTGGTTTCATGTCGTTCAAAAGGTTTAATGAGACATGGGTCTTGTATGCATGTGTTTATGCAAAGAAAAAGAAAGAAGGGCTGTCAACAGCTGGGAAGCATGAGACTGTGAGAAACAAAATAGGCTTTGTGGGCTGACCTTGGGTATGCCTCACCTACCCAGGTCTCCACATGGAAAATAGGTGGTGCCAGAAGAAGGCAAATACGCGGAAAGGTTAATGTGCCTCCAAGCTTATCTGTTTTCTGTGACCAAAAAGCACTACCTCTCATAACTAACTGCCTTGTTTATAAGTGTTTTATTATTTTGATCCAGCCCTGAAAGCGTTTGTTTAGAGCAAATTGTAATCAGTTTTCAGCAATGCCTGGGGCACTGGCTCTACTGGGCCTGAGAGACCAGACCTGTAAGTGCTTAAGCAGTACACACCTTGAAGAAGTAGTCCCTGGGAGCAGGAGGACTTCGCAATAGAGGGGGTTCATTTTGGCAGAGAAATCCATGGGAAAAGAAGCTGGCAGCTGGTAGAGCAAGACCTAGCTGGGTTGCCCACAAAAAGACCTATATCCCAGAGAAATTAAATGAATTAAAGACATACAAGGGCTTTGGTCTTTTGATTTGGAAGTCATTCATGTGTGGAATGAGTTTAAGGAGTTACTTAAAATCCTAATTAATAATACCTTGCCTCAGACTTTGCTCAACCATCTATTCAGTTCCCTCTCTATTCCATTTCCACTTTTAGACAGATTTTTCAAATTCTATTACACTGCATAGTGAAACAACAGCAAGCAGGTCTAAAAGCAAACAACGGTGACTCATCAGGGCCCTTACTGAGTAAACACATGCCTCCTAATTACTGATACACTTCTGTTGTGTGATATTCCAGATGACCACACACAGAGCCGATGCCTAATGCTGCCTCTATCAATAACAAATGTGTTCCTCCTCTGGATTTCCAGAGATTTTTTCCTTTTGAATAGCTTAGAGAAACCTTTTTCTACCACTTCCAAGCAGACCATAATGTTAAAAATGGCTTTCATTCCAAGACACTAATAGGTGGTTACCTTTGTTTTCAATTAGTAGTTCCAACAAGGTTTGTAGATCCTATAATGTGAATACTAGGGACATATTTCCAGAGACCTGGAAAAGGGACTCATCTCAGTATGCCAGCTCAGATTAGAAATTCAAGATCCCAGGACAGATGTAATGGAAGATTAGAGATAATATTTCTCTAAACCAGAGCGTTACGGAGCCAACTGAAACAACAAGGAACCTTGGATGATCACTTTGCATAATTCATTATCAGGGATCTTGCTATTTCCAGAGCTGGACAAGTAAATAATAATGTGATTTTAAAAGTCTCTTTTAATCATGGACTTCTAGAATTTAGACACTGCTTGAAAATACTTTCAGAACAATTCTGTAAGACAAATCTCACCCTACAGGGTAAACAAGCTGTTAGACATGAACACTGAATGTATTAAGGACTCAGTTTCCTAAGACACATTGTTTGTGTCTGTGCTCTGACTAGATAAACAGAACTTTTCCAATGAGTTTTTTCTGCAGATACTCATAATCTGGAACTGAATTTCTACTTTATACTTTAAGTCTACAATGCTTGCTTAAATTTTGTTCTACTGGCAAGTAGTTTTGAAACTACTTTTATTGGCTACAAGAGGCATTGCAAATGGAAGCAAAAGAGACATAAGGACATTTTGAGCAACTCAAAGATTGTGAAGAATCCCTCTCAAATAATCTTCACCGCGTGTTTTCATATTATTGTTTCAATAGTATGGAAATAGTAAGGAAAAGGAAGAAAAACTAGGCTTGCAAAAAATAGGCCCATTCAGACGTAAGAAATAGTTTGATTCTATCTTAAAATTTCTTGCAAGTTGTTGCATTACAGAGCTCATAAAAATGGCAATAATTAGCACAATTATTTCCAATCTTTATTTTCCGTAAACCTACTGAGGTTTGTCATCACTTGGCATGATGACATTTGCTAAAACATTTGCTAAAAAAAACATTTGCTAAAAAGGTGTCACATTCTTCAAAAAAAAAAATACCCCCAGTTATGCAGTATAATATTGAATATACAATGAAAGTTAATAGAATAATGAGGATTTTTAGCTTTGCTTAAGAATGAGAGTTGCTAGTGCATGAATCATAGAATATTTCTCTGAAAACATCCTCATATGCTTCCTCTGGTGTTTTGATCCCTACTATTCAGCAAGTATATTTTCTTTATGACACTAAGGCCTGATACTTCCTTATGCTTTACTAGATTCTTTTTTCCGTTGTCTTTATGACAAACATGGAGGAAAGCAGCCCTAGCGAGCTTGCCTCAAAATTTCCAGCAAGTCTGCTCTATTTGTTAAGAGCATTGTACTCTATTCAGGGGATTTCCTTTATTTATTTTACTTCTGGCAACATGGTTTGTTCACAGTTTCCCCATAGCCAAGGAAGCCCCAGGTCTCCCACACTTACTTTAATCACGTTCTCCTTAACTGGAATCAGACAGCGGAGGCTCTGCTGAGACTGTCGCTCCCCACTCAGTGTCTCATTTTGAAAATTATTATTTTAACTCCACGGTAAGGAAAGGTTCCACATCCTCAGCACTCCAGAGAAGCTATCCCACCACAATACCTGCCCACTTAACATGAAAATGTTTAACCTTACAGGTGTATCAGGAAGAAAACTAGTTTTAGAGGACAAGGTTTTTCCTCCACTGTACTGTAGTGAGAAATCTGTGTACTACAAGAACCTGGTGACCTCACACCCAATATATTGCATATTTCTTTACTTGTGGGCGAAGTCTGCTATGCATATGCAAATACTTGTTTCAACAACAATAACTTTTCCCCCATTAATTACAATACTTAAAACACTGTCATAATTACACCAATAATTCATCCTAGAGATAAATAGTAAAGGTGACAAGAGAACAACATGCTTTTTCCCTGCAAATTAAAGCATGTGTTCTCTTACCTTATACTGAACCAGACAAAAATGCTGCATTCTACAGACATTCCTACAGAGGCAGGTGTCTCACAGCTGAATACACATGCTGTGAAATGCTAGTTCAGACACACCAGTTTAAGTTCCTGCTCACCCTCACTCTCTTTTACCAGTTTTTCATTCTGCCAGGACAGAGCTGCACAAATTTCCTTTCTCTTACCCTACCAGTGTCCCATAAGCAATACATATTTTCCTGTCATTTGTGCATAGCAACAGAAGTGCAGAAGGAAAGATGGATCAGTGGGTAGGCCTTCAAAAATCACATGGTCCTTTCCCCACAATTGATCTCCTACATCTATACCTGGTAAAAAGCAGCATGGAAAATACATACATACATACATACATATATGTATACACACACACATATACATACATATATATATATATAATTTTTCCCCCATAAAATAGAAGAATTGCATTTAGCTAGATCACAGGCACATCCTTTACCTATGGAGCAAGTTAACTGAGATGACCCAAGCAACTGTAACAGGCAGCAGCAGATGTCTCTTTGAAGCATTTCAGCAGACTCAGACATGATCAACACTTAAGTAACAAATAAAATATAACTACCATGACAATTCTTGCCTCAGAACTTAGATCATCTCTCAATTGGTTGCTTCAGAACTAATCTAAAGGCATTTTTAATTTGTGGATTTTCTGCCCTGTTTATACAGTATCTAAAAATAACTTGCACCATAGTCCCCAATTTTGCATCTGTCCCACAGGAGAACAGAGCCCGGGTTACAAGCTTTGCCTCAAGCAAAATGATAATTGAGAGAAAGGCTGTAAGAAGTGCTAGTGTCTCTTTCTAATAAGTGGTCTAAGTGGGAAGAAGCCGCAGGCAAAATGCCATGCTAGTTCCATAAGGTGAGCTCATAGAAAATGTCAGCAGTTTTTGTGTTCAAGGGGCTGTGTTTTGTTTCAGTAAGTCTTTACCAAAGCTGATAGAGTAGAAAATACTTTCCATCCAGCACGGTGGAATCTAGTGCTCTATATCACAATGGTGGATCTGTCAAATGGAAAGTGAAAAAAATGCCTTTATTATACTCCTTATCCATTTTCACAAATTTAGAGGATTTCAGGCCAGGAAAAGACAAGATTATCCTGTTTGGTCTGCTCAGTGTAGTCCAAGAATACTTCCTTTTCAAGAATAATTCCTCTGTCAGGTCCATATCTTGTGGCTGAAATACAATGTAATTTCTGCAATGCAACACGTTCTTCAATTAACAGCTTTGAAGTAGCTCATCTTCCCAGATGAACAGGACCAGCAGTCAACTGCTCTCATGTGTGTCTCTGTGAACTTGTTCAGCAGCAGCCACCTGCCATCAAATTTTATTATGTCGTTGTCTACTAGATTAAAGATCTCCCTCTCTCCTATCTGAAAATTGTTTTTTGGTGTAGGTTTGCATCAACTGTAATAAGTCACCTCTTAATCTTCTCCCTCTGCTTGATATACTAAGTAGACCTTCCTACATTTTTCTCCACAAGGCAAGCCTGCCAGACCTTAAGGCATCTTTTCTTTTGTGAGCCACTCCTAAATTTCCAATGCTGTACTGAAACGAAGCCACCGAATTTGACACAGCCTTCTGTTCCGCAGAAAATAACACCACCTGCACAGCCCTGTTCAATAATCCCATGCTTGGATGTGCGCTGTTCTTGAAGCAGAGCACCAGGACACTATTACTGACTCCAGCACAAGCCCAGGCAGGGAGTACAGCCCTCTTTCTGGCAGGCTGGGCTCCAGCCTCAGCTGCTCCGTCTCCTTGCATCTCTGAATGCTCAATAGCACTGAACAAGCAGCAGTTTGTCCCTGAGGTTCATATGTAAGATGATTTACATCTAAATTACATTTACTAAATTTCTGCTCTGGACATCGGCATACTAATGCTCATTAAAAAACTCTGAAACTGTATTACAGCAAGGCCCTAGTCTCTGCAAACACGAGCACAAAAAAGATGCATTTCTACATACTAGTCCCTAAAGGAAGACTCTCATCATTTTCCATAGCATGTTAAGACCCATGGAGCTCTGTTCATGAAGAACATTTGTAGAAGGGCTTTACCTAGCAGTTGCACCATTAAAATCAGTTAAACTTTGGATATAGGTGGAATTATTCACATGCAAAATTGTTTGCAGTATCAAAGTCCGCACTGCTTGCCCTAGCTAGGTACAGAAAGTGTAGGAAAAGCCTTGACAGTTTTCCTAGCATGCAAATCCCTTTTTTTTCATCAGTAGAACTAGTGATGCAAAGGTCTGCCTACATAAAGCTAATCATGGTATTGAAACGGAAGTTAAGAAAATGGAATCAGAATATAAAGAGAGGTAATCCTCCTTTTCCAGTGCAGGACCATGTTTGTGACAGGAGATGCGTTGATGCAAAGGTCTGTGAAGGCGAATTGACACTGAGACACATACAGAGCCACTATAAGGAGAAAACGGCATCTGAGTAGGAGTGAAAAGCCTACTGACATTATAAAAAAGCAACACAGTCTTCACCTCAATGAGCTTTAGATCAGACTCTGAATTACACCATTGATTTATTTCAACCTGAAAAAGTAAAAATGATACCATTCTTTGAAAGACTGATGCAATGCAGTGGGATATGAATTTCAAGACAGTGCTAGGATTGTTTTGCATATCCTCTCAAGTGTCTTTCAACACTTGAAAAATGTTTTCTTCCATAGAGGAGCCCTTGAAGCCCCATGTTGTATCTTGCCATGGGAGAGTGATCGCAGTATGCTTCACTTGGAGGCCTAGTGGGGCATCAGAGGCCATCAGTGCAGCTGTACGCCAGTGTTTGCGCTGCACAGCTGGGGAGGCTTTGGGAAGGACTCAGCAGAGGGTTACTCTATGGAAATAGCTGTCATTTCAAAAGCATATGCCTCCATTATAAGAAAAGACACTTGTAAGGAGTCTCTCACAAAAGTCATGAAAGCCATTATATGTAGGATCAGCATGACACCCCATACACAGCATCTTATGAATCACAGATTACTCTTCTCCAACAAATATGCCTAGCTGAAGTACACAAAGCCTTTGGTGTGCTTATACCCTATGTACTGCGAGGTGCCATTCAGCAGTGCACTGAGAGGCTCTCCCACGCATTGGGGCTCTTTGGATTGGGATCTGAACACAAGTCTCCTCATAAAGACTATTCCCAAATAGCAGACCTATCTGCATCCCACCACTACGTATTTCACTGTAGGAAATTCCTGTGATAATGGAGTAACATACCATAGCTGCCACAGAACATATCTTTCTAACTTGTATCAATTGCTGAGAAGAAAATTATTATTTGCTGAAACAATTTCTGTCACCTGGCTCTCTAAAATGGAAATTGCTGTCTATCCTGCTCAGATTTCACAGGCTGGGAATTTCCTTCTAGCACTAAAGATTTTGAAAGTCCTGCTGCTTTGATAACAAATTTCCTTTTACTATTCATGCATCAGGTCTTCAAGATAATGACTTATGAAAACATTATTGCAACACTCAGGGCATGTAAAAATGTTGGCACCTACCTAGAAAGCAGCATGTGTGATTTACAAATATTACCTTCTTTGTATTTCCCAAACTCTTGCTTCTATGCTTGTAGGACAGGCACACACAGAGGTCTCAGATATGATTAGGATGTCTTTGGGCTGGCTCCTGTACAGAGAAATGTATAAGGACCCTATTCCTTAAGAAGATACTCACAGAAAAGACACAGCAAACAGGAAATCTTTTCATAGTACGTATTTTTGATGCCTTCTGTAGGACCCTGACATAAATAACCCACAACCTCCTCATCATCTCAACTGTTCAATACAGCTCGGGACCAAAACCCTTTCCAAAGTGAGAAATTTGATGTGACACAGCACATGCTGACACTACTAACTACTAGCTGTGAGGTATCCCTGCTCCATGCATTAGTTGGCCAGGCACATGGCAGGAAGGGATTTATCACCCCTAAAACCTCCTAGGCTGCACAGGTTATTGATCAAAATTGCAAGGAGAAGAGAAAAAATGAGCATTATATTAGCTTCACTGCTATGACAACAGATCAGTGAGCAGTAACTGTCTGTCATTTCACCCCCCTTGCAGCCGCCTCCATCAGTGCCAAGACTCAGGCATTTCCTCTAAAAAGATGAATCTCAGGAGGCCGATATTGCAGGTTCACAGCCAACAAGGAGGCCAGTACCTCTGCACCATTGCTCATGAATATGCTGTGTAGAAGTGAGTAATTCACCTAGTGCATGGTCTGCCCTGCCAGTGTCTGTACCCTGGCCAGACACGGCTCAGGACCTTGCCCATGGTTCATGCAGATGCTGTGCACCACACAGCTGATAACTTTCTTTCAAGGCAAGACCAGAATACCTCTTGTGGGTCTTTTGCTGGGTGAGATTTCAGTCTCTCAAAGGTATACCTCACAGCCATCTTCAAGTCACTTAAGGCATTAATTAGTATTTTTCTAACTGTCCTGGGATATGCCTTGCTGCCCATGGCAATAGGAGATATGTAAAGTCATCATAGGATAAAGATAAAAGGATGACAGCCAACACCATCATTATCTACATCAGTTGTGCCACAAAGCGCTATTATAGGAACACAGGTAAAAACTGTAACAGTAGATTTTCCATAGCACTCTGTCTCAGCATTAAGAAACTTGCCACGACGTGGAACAAACAATGTGGGTTACATTTACCAGACCTTGGCATGCAGCAGATAAGTAATACTTCCTAACAATGAAGTCTGAGGCCAGGTACGGGGTGTTAGTGATAAGACTGTTATTTATGCCTCTACAAGCGCAGAGCACCACACACTGAAAGCCACTCCATTAACCTCTGGAAGTTTAATGAGTTACAAACTCTACAGAACTTTTGAAATAGTTGCACACTGCATGGAGCATGACTGAACGTAAGAAAGGTCTCCCGTCCACAACGCTCAGCAAAGGTCTTGGAAGAAATTGCCTGTGAGCAATGCCTGGGAATAAAAGGAAAGTCACCTCTTTGTTCAGCTGGATTTGGACTGACAAAATGACATGGCAAGATCCTTTTAATACAGTTTAACTTTCCTTCTGTGACAAGTGCAAAGAGAAAGGTAAACGGTACGCAGACTGAGAGAGCACTTGTGAGATTAATCACTTCTGAGGTCCAAATTTACCAGTTTGTTCCTGAAGCAGATTTGCAGTGTGGAATTTTTTCTAATGAGAAAATATCCCTTGAAAATACTAAGCACTCTAGCACCTGTTTAATTAAAATAGTCATTTTTACATGTAGATAATAAGTCAGCTGTGAGCTGGAGGTAAATTTGCTCAGATTGAATTTGCAAAGTTTTGTTCCCTCTATTGAGGAAGAATCAGGTGTGCTGGGGAGGAAGTTCTTCAGAAGCTAGAAAGGTGTGTCCTGCTCACACATACTGCCTCTGAGATCCAGAAGAGAATTGGGCCAGTTGTGTTGCTGCTACCACTCTCAAGAGACCTCTTAAAGTTAATTGCTAATTTTCTGAGTCATTAAAGCATGCGTCATTGTTGGATAAAGTCCTAATATCAACCAAGTGTGTTATCCAGCAAGCCTTGCTGGCCTGGGACAAACTAGCTCAGATTCATATTCCCAGATTATCAGCACATTGGAAAGCCCTTCATTTAGGTGCAATTTTTCTCTATTTCTGTTTTGCAAAACCTTTATAATCCCTAAACATCAGGAAATTCAAATGTTTATTATCAACAGTCGAAGTTATACTTTAACTACTTTTAAATAGATTATACTTTTCAGAATTATTTTCAAGAAGCAATAGAAGGAATTATGCAAATATTCTATAGTTGGCCACATCTCTTTTACTCTTTTACATGTGTGACATGTTTTAAAACCTTAGTCTGATCTTGGATCCATTCACCTAGATCTTAGGTTGAACCCCATTAACATGTCAGGCTATACGACCACTGACTGGGACCTGGGACAATTTCCTCTTTCAATGGGGGTCATGTATCCCCTTGCAGCTTCTTACATGAAATGGATTTAAGGTTAATATCAATCCCTTTCAGAAACAAACCTCACTTTGCTGACACACCTCTGTTGGAGGACACATTAGATTTGGAAGTCCTCCGTGGCTGTTTTTTCTTTTAAGATCATTTACCCTGTCATGCTACAGCAACCTAAACATTGTACCCCGTATTCTTAAGATGGCATTTTGAAAGTTTCCCCTTTTTTTCTGGCTACACATCTTGAACTTTGACATCTTCATGCGGAAGAGAACAATGGGTGAAGGACCAGTAATTTCTTAACTGCTTTAGACAGAGGTCAGGCAGGGCGATAAGCTGAGAGTCAAGGTAACAATGCAGCTGACGGTCCCATTGTGAGCGCTTTGTGTGTCAGTGAACTTGATTCATACTTAGTGTGAATAGAGGAACTCAGCTATTTCAGGAATGTCAGCAATTTTGTCGTAAAGAAACTTTGATCTTGCTCCAGTTTCCCAGGCTCATTCATTAGCTGAGAATGTGGAGGCTAAGATAGGCTCTCTCTTCTGGGAGACTGACTGCCTGATACTTAAATAAATCACCTGCTTTTTCTCCCCATCCTCCTCGCAATAAAACAGTCCCTCACAGGTCCTCTTGGCATAGGATGAAACTTTTGACTCCAAGGAAATCTCTCTCTGATGCATGGGCTGAGAGGAATGCCTTTGATTTTTGAAACTGAAGGTCAGATTTTATAAACATACCACCCCAAAGCTGATCAGTCCCCATCTATCCCTCCCCAGTAACATGAGATATGCTAGTGACCTTTTGATACTTCTGACAATGTGGAAGTTGAAGAAATTTCTAGCTTTCAAAAGAAAAGCACTTGTTTTGTCCTGCCAGCTCTGTGTGTTTTGAAGTGTGGAGCTCTCTGTTCTTTCTTCCTGGACAGGCTCTCTCTCACCAGGGCTGTTGAAGTAGTCTCTGAGTCTCCCTGAGCACCACGAGCACCAGCCGGGCTAAACTTTCATGTGCTATTTGCTCTCTCACTCTCTCTGCAGAGATAGAAGCATATGCAGAGGAACATCTTTCTGGGCAGGGTTTGGAGCAAGGGGCTTTTTTGCTCTATTCTAATTTGGGATAAAAATTAATATTTTAAGCTATCTTCCATTTTCCCTGGTATTATAATAATAATTTTCAAACAAAGACACTTTTCTCCAAGGATCTGCTTTTGTTTCTTTCAAAAATAACTAAAGCTCATTTTCCACCTCCTTTTGTCTCCTGTCCCTGCTGTGAAGCAGGAAGTCACCTTTTAAAAAAATGTTAAGTGGAGAGAAGCT
>VWZT01001193.1:994151-1019453 GCA_013397055.1 Pachycephala philippinensis
CTAGCCTTCAGAAAATGTGCTCTGCCTCAGGTTTCCTCTACAGTTCATTTTATCTCAGATCCCAGTTTTTCAATCTTTCAAAGTTTCTGGCTTTGCAAGCAGCATTCATATTGTCAAACAAACAACACCCAGAACTCATCAGCACAGTTGTTAAGTCTCCTAATCTTACGAGTACTTACCTTAGGAAAAGAAATCACAAGCACATTTGTTCAAACAGTTTTTGTGCCAGCTTTCCCCACATTCAATCTTATTAAAATGTTTCCACTATACAAAAGGATTCAGAAACATGTTTAAGAACATTTTCCAAACATTTTTTAAGATTACACTTAAAGCATTAAAGTTGCCAAGTGATGAGATTTTGAAAGCAATAAAGGCAAGATTCTAGAGCTCCATCTCCTCAAAGCCCACTCTCCACATTTTCCCTCATTTCAGCAAAGGTTTGGAAATGGAAGCTCTGTGTGAAGCACAGTTGCTGAGTTTGCCAGTCATTTTAGGAGTGCCAGGGCTGACTGGATGCAGAACATGTGTTGGGGTCCTCACAAAGCCAGTCTGTTACGATGTGGTGAAGGCTGGCTCTGTGGTTATCCGTCTATATATAATATGGGTCAGTACTAATGGGAGAGAAAGCCATATTTTCTGCTTACCTCCTCGGGTAAAATCATCCCTGTGGATGCCAGAGGCATTATCTTTTGCACTCATTTTTATAGCCCTGCAGTGAAAACCATGATATCTTTTACTTGCTTTCAAGTCCAAAATGTTATAGTATCAGCAGAAATCATACTTTGTGGTCCTAAAAGCAGCCTCTCCCAGTGCTTTGTATGTGTAATGAGAGGTGCTGCAGGGAGGAACAAGATTCTCTTCTTATCTGCACGCTGCTTTTGAAATCACTTAGCATACAGCTTTCTTGGACAATGAATGTATTTTCCCCTGTTAGGCAGGGGGATCTGCTACAGTCTTGCTCTGATGCACAATAAATCAAATCATTCAAGTATGCTATAATAAAAATACTTGCTTTGAAGTACAACCTTAAATGTCTAATTTCCTAGTGGTAACAACGATGCCTTATCATAGCTTTTTTTTCCTTCAGCCTGTTTTCTCTGTCCAGTTGTTTTGTTAACATGTGTGGCTGTCTAACAACTGCATTTTTGATTCCAGATGTTTTGGCAAGAGAAAGCATTAAACAGTCATATACATCCCAGAAACCTTATACCACCCAAGTAGCTGTTATGTCAACTGACTAGTGTAAGCCTACCAAGATAATTCCCGCCCCCCTTTCTTCCCCTACTGCTAACCCTTTAGTCATCAATACAAAATGACAGAAATTCTTTTCCACAGCTACTCTTACAGAAACATCCAGGGTGGGGAGTAAAAAGCCTCATGCAAATAAGATCCATGTGGTTTTGATGGAGGAAGAAAAAGGTATTTTAATTAAATAATTAGCTCAGGCTCTTTCACGGTAAACACAATAAACAGCTCAATGATTAAAGTTATATTTGGACACAGAGACACGCATACATGCACACATATGCGTGCAAAAGCACTTCTTTTGCAGGCTGTTTGTGACCAGTTTTGAACAAAGCTTTTCTCCTGCAGAACAGAAGTAGCAAGAGGAGGCCATCACTAATTTTATGTATATGTTTATGGCAGAGGTTTATTTTTTGAAGAAGGTAACCCTATGTTTTACCACTTACCACTTACTGCACAATACAATTATCACTTGGTATGGACTTTTCCAAGGTGTTCCTTCACTGCTTGTAGTCATGAGTTAAAAGAGCAATAAATTGAGAGATCCTCAATTACACCCTAATAAAGATTAAATCCTGAAACCAGCCATTAAAAATAGAAGGAAAGGTGCATAAGAAGTCAGAGAAGTAAAAAATTACAGATTATTTAAAACAATTTTCTATGTCTCATCTCTCATGGGAAATATGGATGTGTAAATTACTGGCCTATTTCCATGCTTCCTCCTACATTTTCTCCCACTCTGAAAACCTTATCATATGTTGCAGTAATTTTCCTTTCTTTTTAGCAGAGTTGTGGTCCCATCATAGCCCCAAGTGCTTTGGATTAAATTGGGCAAACTGTAGCCAGATTTTCTGCTCTGTGTTTTTCAAAGGATCTATCAGTTTTACTCTGGATGGTAGCCACAAGGGAGTGATCAAAGGCATTAACTCCTGAAAAGAGTTGAGCATAATGGCGTGTCAGTTCTCCCATTGCCTGTGAGGACTAGCAAAAGCAGATTTCTTTCTCTCACCTAGCTGAGTTACAGCAAACTCCTGGCAGATCAAATGCCAGATCTTCAGATTCAGCGAATGGCAGGGAAAACATGGCTTTACTGCCTTTAATTACTGATAGTGTAGGACATCAGGGGGAAGACATGACCAGAGCTGGATTGAAACAGTCAGAAGAACCGTGGAGTAGGAGAGAGATGGGTAATGAAAGCTGAGACTGGGCAGAGACCTTGGAAGCGAGGAGCCTAACCTGAAATCTTATCTAGAAGATGCCAATTCAAAGAGTAACGACTAAGTGAAAGTCACAGGCAAAGAAAATTATTTTAGCCATTACATTTTTAATGGAGTAAAAAAAGAACAAGACTGAGATCATCTGCAGGAGAGGTAAATGCATTACAAGAGGGGAGAAGCAGCAGAAATTACAGCTAAACACTTGACCAGAGAGGTGGAGGGAGAGAGACAGATATATCAAGAGAGGGTCAGTGCTGGTGTAGAACAGACTAGCCTGGAGTTTGCCAGCCCAGTACTTGCACATGGCCCAGCACAGTGTCACAGGGCACGGCAGCTCCACCAGGCAAGGCTGCTCTCAGCTTTATATGTTTCAGGACAGAACTAGCAGGAGCTGGATATTGACAGAAAAGGAATAAACATTAAGACCGTGAAAATGTGGGAGAGATGAGGCTCAGAGACTCTTCCTGCTCTCACAGGAGTCCTTGCCCTCTGTCTGTCTGAATCTGGGGACCTCCTTAGCCCAAATGCCATGCCCCCCTAAACTTCATACTGCTCAGCTATGGCATGGAGATTATAGAGCTTTTCAAGAATTTCCAAAATCATGTAATAAAGGAACTAATTACACAATGCTGAAAAAAAGAGACAGGTAAAGCATGGCAAGTGGCATTATTTAAACTACTGAGAAAACTACAGACACTGTTTTCACAGTCCTTTTCTTTACAAAGATGATGACCAAAGATGGCCTACATAATAATAGACAACATCCAGACAATCTCTGAGCAACACATAGAAGTAAATTTATCCAGTTTCAATGGTGACTGACACCCAAATAGCCAAACTGTTTATTGTCAGATAATCCTTCTGGCTCGACTCAAATAATATCTGAAGTCAAACTAAGCATTGTGAATTACAGCTGCACATGTAAGGCACCAAAATGTACCATTCTTGGTAAATTACACAACATCTGGAATTCAGCCTCACTCACACAATTTTAAGCCTAATTCTGTATCTACAGATATATGAATATGAACATGAACATGAACATGAACATGAACATGAACATGAACATGAATATGAATATGAATATGAATATGAATGTGAATGTGAATCTCTCTGGTCAAGGAGATCTGTGACCCTGAATATGAATGGTGAGTAAAGTGGCATTGTCAGTGCTATATCTGTAAGACTGACAGATACAGTCATGTCTATGGCTAGAAAGATGTCTTCTCTGCCTGATGGAAAAAATGTACAGGGGTCTATTTTTAAGATCAGTTTTTCCTCAGAGTCTTTCTGACCATTTAGTGAACTCTTACCATAGTAAGGAGTGTGGAAATAAATGTCTGCAGCTTTAAGCTTTGCAGACCCTAGAACATAGCTCCAGGGCTAATGTGTAGCAGTAATATTTCAAGGTCCTCCTTTTGTTCCCCAGTGCCAAATTCATCAATCTACTTTCTTCAGAGTGTTTTTTAAAAATCTCCTTCAGTTTCATTCCTTTTTTTTTGGAAGATTCTCTGTAGTTGAAACTCTAGTATTTCTTTAGCCAAGGAGACTGACATGAGCAGAATGGGTATCTGAAGTTCATTAAAAGCAAGTCATGTGGATAAGAACCTACAAAGAAAGCTATTAATAATGCGTGAGAAGCCAACAAGGCGTCAGGATCTGGCCAACTTGTACAGCTTTCACATTAAATCATAGAATACTGAGCCTACTGAATGAAGGCCAGTTCTGGGGTGACAAATGATGGCAAAAGATGTACTCCTGTTTTGGTTTGTACAGATGCCATCCCATTTGTCTCAAACTGATAGGGACTGCTATAGAGTGATCACAAACAAAAAAGGAAGACTGGTGCTTTATTTTAAGTAAAATAATACTATACTTTTCCTTGAGGAAACCATTGTGATACTGCAGGGTAAATAATATGTTTTTTCATGTCAATAATTACAGAAGTAACGCAGCTAATGATTTCTAACCAGTCAAACTTAGCTGCTACTGTACTGCATCCACGATTCTTAAAAACAAAAAGGATGATACTTCAGTTAGGTTGAAAGGTCAAACCCCAAACTAGGTCTTGTTCATTTTTACACTGCTCCTGAATATTAAAATACTAAAAATTCCAAGCTAGAAGAGTACATTCACTGTCTCTTTACAGACATGCATATGCATGTATGCATACAAGTATATTCAAGTCCATTTGTATTTTATCTTCATTTGTTCAAGAAGTCCACTCATGATATTCAGCCTCAAAATGTTAGAAAAAATGATGTGTCAAAAGTTGATTGGAAGGCTTAACATAGATAATAGTGCAAGTTTTAACCAGTTGTTTTTTCAATTTACCAATAACTATGGTAAGTGATAATGACACAGTCCACATGGAATATATTCCATTTTATTTACCACACTAAAAAAACCAAGCTTGAACTTCCCCATACATCCATCATCAGATAATCTGCACAACTGTAAATGACAGGCAAACTGAGATTTCAACTGGTGAGACACCTGGGCAGAAGCTCAGACTCCAAGTTGTTTCTTCTCTTAATTCTGAAACAAAAGAAAATGCCCATTGGAACAAAGGGGGCCCCAAACTTTCCCCTCAAAGGAAGAAAACTCTGGACCAAAACACTGCAAACAGTCAATCAAATGCCTGTGGAGGCCAAGAACATTGAGAAAGAATCTGAGCCCCTGGCTGCTGGAAGCTGCAAGAATACATCAGGGGATGGTTTTCCCTGTATGAAAAAAGGCCTTTTGCATATACTGACCACTGTCAGCAAACAAGGGATGCTGGATAAGACAGGCCTTTGTTCAAACCCAATATATCAACATTTACACTCCCGTGCCAAGCAAAAATGGAACTACTGCAAGGCAAAAACCCCAGCAAAATAAAAATCATTTATTTACTTCCACAAAGGTACCTACCATTCTCTTTTTCAGTATTTGCCTCCAAACCTGCCTGAAAGTATTCTGAGGAAAAATTTTTGATGGCATCATTTATTGTTGGGTCTTCCTCCACTGCAACAGTCAGTCAAGAGCAAGACAGTTGGCTTGAGCGTTGCTCTGTGGTGAGACATCTTCCACTCTGCCTGCCGTTGCAATGACAGTACCTGCCAGATCCTCTTCTCTTCTTTGGTGGCTTCCTGTGTCCTCCCTCATGCTTCTACCTGCCCCACTAAAATTATTTACTGATGCTGTGAAATTTGGTCCTGTGAATAAAAGCTTAGGTGCTGAAACATAGAGACAGAAATATGCCTCATCTGAGGCCTGAAGTAAGGTGGGCTGATCATGTGCATGTACCTACATGTGTACAATATATGTACCCTCCCTTTTCAACATCCATTCTGTGTTTCAGGTAAATATTGGTATCTAGTGTGGATAGATCACAGTGAGCCCAGACCTGAAACTTGGCAGGTGTCTACCTCTTTTTTAGGATCCTAAATTAAGAGTCACTAGGGATTTAGATACATAAATGAGAGTTTGGATATGGTAATGCAGAAAACAAGGCATTCAACTCACGTGCAGAAGTATTTGTCTTTGTTGGGATGTACTGAAGATACCTTTATTTCATGACACTTGACCAGGAGATAGCCACCACTTAAGGTCTCATATTAACTCTCCCTATGCTGGAAGTTGAACTTCTCTAACTCTTGCTCTGAGAGTAGCATTTAGTTCATTTTATATAAAATGAAATGGATGTATTCTTTACCCTGATTTTTAAAATCTATTTTGCTTCACAGGAGCATTAAAAAACTCTGATTGTCATTAAGCAATTTTAAACAATGTGTTTTCAACTCTGTCTCCAACCTGTTGCCTATAAGTCAGAACATATGAAGTGTCACTATTAGTTTTCGAATGTTTTCCCAGCCTACTATAACCAACATCATTAACTTGTTTCTCTAATTAGCTGGCTACATCTATTGGCAAACCAGACTGCTATCAGCTGTGTCCTCTTATGTCCTTAACATGTTCTGCTTATTACCAAACCTTATTTCAGCAAAATATAAACAGCTAAGAGTTTATCAGTTATTCCAGAGATGTCAGGTTATTTCTAGGATGATTACTCTGGTGTCCATGTCACTAGCAAGTGTTAATCCAGCCATGTGAGCCCTGACATTTATACCTATAGATAAAGGATGGCTTTATCTATTTAGATTACTAAGTTATACTGGGAGCTATTTTGACATACTCACGGGACTTAAATGCAGTTACCTTTCAGAAGGAGAGCATCTGCAGAAGACTCTGAATTTTTAAATCGATTATTAACCTCAGCATGAGATATAAAAGTAACTGCAGATCCTAATTCTTATGGTAATTAGGAAAATAAGAAAGAAAAAACCTGAAACAGCTAGAAATCCCCTCATACCTGCCTCCCCTCCATCTCTTAGCCTCTCAATAAAATAGTTAAAGAGATTGCAGAATTTCTCATGACTCTGACCAGAACTGTGGGATCCTCGGCTCTGGAAATATGTACAATATGTATTTCCTATTAAGTGCTAGCTTGATTTTTCTTATGCTTCTAGCATCATTCAGTGTATTCTAAGTTCTCAATCTCTAAATAACACAGCCTGGTTTCCTTTCCTACTCCTTTGCGTTTTTCTGTAGTGATTCTTGACCTGCTCTATCAACAGCTCTATAATGTAATACTTATCTGCCTTCTATAATAAGACAAAGTGAAGCTGGAAATCTCTCCTGGATTTGCAAGACATAAACTGAACATATTAAAGAGCCAACAATAGCCAACAATATTAGAAAAAGTCAGTCAAGGAAGGCTTTTACCAAGATATTAATCACTACAGTATCAACCCAAAAATTAAAAAAACCACACAGATATAGAAAAGAAACACCCAGAAGAAGGTGATGGAAGCTTCCCATAGAAAAAAAAAGTTTAGGACAAGTGCCAGCTAATGTCAGAAAAGCCACAAAAGACTCAGTCTAAATCCAGTAGAGTAACTTAATAAAGCACTGTGGAAAGATTTAGCTGCATGACTCCTGCTACAATCAAAGGAAACTAAAAGGCTAGAGAGCTTGCAAAGTATCTTAAAACACAGTATCTCTAATGTTCTTTTCTCTCCTCCATCCACCCTCATTAAACTTCCTATATTCAGTGTTCTTCCTAACACAGTTTAAATAACAGTTAGTCTCTGGTTGAGTTGCCAGCATGTAAATCATAGTTTGTGTTTGGGTTTGTTCTTTTTTCCTGGAGCTTTCAAATGGTAGTGGGGATAACACACAACAAATAGCAGGGTGGGTCCATCTCTGCTGCAGGTCCTCTGATCTGAGAAGCCACAGAACCAGCGCAGCTAGGATTCAAGCACAGGCCACCTTAACTGATCAATGAGTTTTATCCTGGGCACAGCCAGTCTCCTCCTCAATTTCTTTGGCAAGCTTTAGAATAGCTCATGAGTTCTCCATGCTACTGGTTTGATGCTCAGAGGGTTTCTTTCTTGGGAACTGTGGATTGGTGAATAATACAGGCCAGTAGCAGCATAAGCACAAAGGTGAGGTCAGCATCCCCATTGGGTGTCAATGGCAGCCCAGCTGACATGATTTTTTCACACTTTTTCCCAACTTAAAGCTTTACAGTTCTGCTCAAATGGATGCATTTTTACTGGAGTGGAGGGAGCTTCATCTCTACCTAACCATTTGATTTCTTACAGTTTTACAGTCCCTGTAATAAGAATGAAACACAGTCTTTGAAGACTAAAATGTAGTTACGTACTCCGAATGCACTTCACTGGAAAACACTTTGTGTGACAAGTCAGTGCAGCTGGATGGATGGCTTCCTCTCCATTCGAGGACAAACGGAAACAGGATAATGCAACGCCTTCTCCAGCCAGAACATGCCTTGTACAGAAGCCTCATTGTATTCAGGTGCATTTATAACTGTGGGCCATGACACAAAGTCACAAAAGAGGTACAAGCTGCTCCTTACAATGGCCTGATGCCTCAAGCCGTACAGAGAGAGAGCTATTGGCTGAGCAGCACTTGGAGCAGTCCATAATTGAATTCTTCTCAGCTTTGGTGTGAGTGATGTGCCTACTAATGATCTCACTGGCTGGTCTAAGCCAGGGGCAGTCTGTATGTCATAAAACTCAGAATGGCTCAGAAGCTCAAGGGACATGTTATCTGATCAAGAGATCTGGAAGGGGGCTGGGGGCCCTTCAGGGATGAATCACAGACAACAGATAACATTTCCCATTGCAGTGCAGGGCTAGGCTGGCTGAACATCTAAGCCCTGAGGCTCACTTCCCGAGTCATCTAGGCTCAGATAACTCTGGCCCAGCAAAAGGAAGGGCACCACAACAGCTCACAAGCAGTCTGTGGCCACCCCAGCACAGTGCTCCTTCCACCAGACGAAACACCACTTCCTCACTCTCCTAGCTCCTGAGCAAATGACACAGTGCTCTATTTGATGAAGAGCTTGGCTATGTGAGAGGATTCACACAGCCCGCTGCTGTCATATAGCATAAGCTCCTGCTGAAAGATCCCCAGTACAATTTATGGGTGTATGTATCTAGAAGAAAAACTGAAAGGAAATTAAAAAATGTTCCTATGGGATGCAGTGAGAAACTTCAACTCCTCAGAGATCCAAATCAGAGAGCAGAAGCTGGTTATTTTATTCCACATCCTACAGAGATCTCAAATCTCCCACTTCATAGATTAACAAATTCTTCTAAATTAAACTTGGTTTCATTAACTGGAGATTAAGTTCTGCTGGCTTGCCCTCTGACAAGCTACAGTAATGCCAACCAAAGTGTTCTTGTCACATCTTGATGGCAGGAAAGCTCAAACAGCAGACCACCTGAGGGGAACGGGATCTCATGAGGACACAAGGTCTGCATGAGTGGTCACTGGCCTTAGATTGAGGTTCTGGACCTTCCAACATGTCACTAATCATCTCTGACTAGATACCCCCATTGCAGAAGCTGCTTAGCTGGATTGAACTGCCCGAGTGGGTGATGATTCTGGCTTGCATGCACACCAAGACACCAGCAGAAATCCAGGAGCTCAGTGAGACCGCTTCTCTCACAACTGCAGGGAGAATCTCTGAACAGAAAGAGCCAAAAACACACAGACAGATTAGGCTACAGTACAGAGGAACATGCAGAAAAGCATCCCAGAAAAAGATTCACTCCCGTATCCTCTGACCCTCACTCCATCTCATGCCAGCTCAATATGCTTTAATCTGGGCTGAAAAGTTTAATGGAAGAATTTCAAAAGCCAACCTCCTTCTGTCACCATCACACATGAGAATAGATAGAAAAAAGCTCTGCCTTTCTGATCATGTTGTTGTAGGCTGTTATCCCTCAGGATGACTTCAAGTAATTTACACAAAGGGCCCTCATACTGCTCCTCCTAATGGAAGGCCTATTGGTCTAAATGAAACTACCTGTCATTTTGTCCTGGAAATCAAATTCATGTTGGATGTTACAGACTGAAACCTTACTGAAATAAAGACGCTTCAAATACTCAATACTTACATAATGCAGACAGGTATTGCTCTTACATAAAGCAGGAGGGGCTGTATGCATATTGTTGTAGTCTCAAAATGGCAGCTTATTATCAAAATGGGACCAAGGCTTGAAACATTAAAAATACAGCTGGAAACAGCATTTTCTGAGAAAACTAGATTCCTCTATGACAGCTACTGCACCCCCAAGTAAAACCTAAGTAAAACTCCAAATTACAACAAAACACTGAGTTTGTAGTGTTGTCTTTAACACTCCCATCTAAGTATATAAATGTAAAACTATGATTTTATATGAAAAACAGGAAAGGAAGGGGTTTGGGAGTTTGTTGTTGTTGTTGTTGTTGTTGTTGTTGGGGTTTTTATTGGTTTGGCTTTTTGTTTTTGTTTCTGTTTGTATGTTTGTGGGGTTTTGGTTGGTTTTTTTGTTTATTTGTTTTGTTTTTTTCTTTAATGTATTCTATAAACATGCTCCAGGGCTGAAATAATGAGACAAATTTTGAACTTTGCTCTTCTATTAGAATCCAAAAGGGAAAATTTTTGTCTTTGAGATTGTAGGAAGTGTTGCTTTATGTTCTTGTGTGAAACTTATAATTCAATTATAAAAATGCTCTGGGCTTCAGAACAATTCAAAGGTGAGAAATAAGACAGAAGTTGTATTCCATTGAAATCCAGAGATACGGCAGACTTTCCTAGGAAATCCAATTCACACAGCTGTGGCTTTATAAGAATTAGACACACCTAGTAGAACAAAGCCAGACGCCAAGAAAATGTTCCCAGGGCTGAAATGATAAACATGCTGACATCATAGTAATTGATTTGTTTTTAAAATGCAAAGGCTTGTGCAGAAAGATTATGCTCTGATAAAAGCCCCATCATTTGAAATGTATAACTATTTTCTATAGATTACTTCCCAGAGCAGCTGGAAAAACATGATCTACTAAAGATAAAATTGTTCCTACAAACACATTAAAAAGGACTACAGGGAACGAGTTATAAGCCATGTGAATTTAGAAAAGGATGTAATGAGTTAGAGTAGTAGAACAATGTTGTTCCATCCCAATCAAAGACAGTGTCCCCAGGTTACAAGAAAGATCTGTGTGCTGGTTTTCACTAAGTTTATTTTCTTCACAATAGCTAGCATGTGGCTGTGTTTGGATTTGCATTGAAAGCAATGTTGGTAACACAGGGATACTTTGGTTATTGATGAACAAGACTTGGACCTTTTCTACTCCTCATCCCAACCCAGCAATAAGGAGGCTGTGGATGCACAAGCAGTGGCGAGGGGACATAGCTGGGACAGCTGACCCCAACTGGCCACAGGAATATTTCATACCGTATGGCACATTTCTCAGCATATAAAGCTGGAGGAAGGAGAAGGAAAAAGGGGATGCTCAAAGTGATGGCCTTTGTCTTTCCCAGTAATGCTGTGTGTGATGGGGCCATGCTCTCCTGGAAACGGCTGAACACCTGCCTGCCCACAGGAAGCACTGAATGAATTCCTTGTTTTGCTTGGCTTGTATGTATGGCTTTTGTTTTCCCTATTACACTGTCTTTATCTCAACCCACAAGCTTTTTCACTTTTACCCTTCCAATTCTCTCCCCCATCCCAGCAGTGGGGAGGGAGCAAATGGCTGTGTGGGGATCAGCTAACAGCTGGGGTTAAACAAAAAAAATTGAAACAAATTTTGGATCTGAATTACCTTAAATAACTCTTTTTTAGAGACTCTCACATATTCAGAACCAGATCTGACTTCAGATTTCACATATCACTTCTGACTAAATAAAATACAGTGTATAATCGTCCACACAGTGTGAAATTTAGATCCACTGAGAGACAGAAATATTTTCTAATCAGGATCAGCTGTATGGTCTATAAAGGTAAGGAAGCCAACATGCCATGATGAAGTTTACACAAAAATAAATAAGATGTGAATTGTTTTGGGGGAAAAACTTATTTAATGGAAACTTCCCATTCATGTCCTTCCACCCACTAAGAGAGCTAGGTTCACGCCAAGGCGCTGGCACGTGGAAGAGAACAAACTTAGATAAATCTTGGAATATGTTTTTGGAGAGGATGCTGAAATCCTTTTGCTGTTTTTTATGAAATTAGGACACTTTTCAGTCCCAAGGTGACCAACTATTCAAATTTCAAACACCATAATTATTCATCACAGGTTTTTGTGTAAATTTTAGGCGCATCAAATCAATCAAAATTAAAAACAAAGCCCAACTGTAAGTATACTCTACTTTTTAATGATTGAATTATGGGTGATAAAAATATCTGCACTATAATATCTGGAATAAATAAATAAAGGATAAATGTTACAGTATATTATAATAATATATGCTGAAAGATCAATTAAGAGTCACTATATTTATAGAAAGTATAAATATTTTATGTGAAGAAACAGGAAGAGAGTGGCTCAAGGTCATTGGATGAGCCTTCCTATTGCATTAGTACAAAAGTGGCAATAGAGAAGATATGACGTTTTAGCTAAACAAGTACTTTATATGCCCACAGTTGAATAAACTGTTTTGCAAGGGGTACTTCAATTGGATAATGCTCTGGTAATAAAGAAGGGCAATAACTTCTTTACAATTTACAGAGCTCTATTATCTACTCTGTAAGTGCTTCTCTCCCTTTTTTCCCAGAGGGTAAGGGGTGTGGAGTAGATTCAGTCACTGTTCATTCTAAAGAAGAGGCTCTTAATTTAGAGAGATTATTAGGCATTAATTCATAGTAAAGAATCACAACGACTGACATACAACAGAAGGGTAACTAACTCAGAAGCCATTTCCTGAACAATACTTGACCTTACCATTGTTGGTCAAATAGCAGTCTTGCAATGAAAACCAAAGTTGTTTTACCACGGAAATTAACACAAAGAGAAGAAAGCTTGTCACCAGGATTATAAAATAAAGTGAACTGATTTGATAATATATTTATAAATTACCACACTTTATCTACACAAACAAAACTCATTCCAAAAAACATTTGTCAAAATATTTAATCCCCAGTGGTCTCAACTTATACCTTTGAAGTAAAAAGGCAATTTGATATCTTCCTCTAATACTTACAAACAGAGTCTCAGACTCCCTGAGATATACTGTGTTGGGGCCCTGGCCCATTTTGAAAACAACAGAAACTTGCCCTCCTCACCTCACAACCACAAGCAGCCAGTCTGGACCTGTTCTCATACCCACACAATTACTGACTTAATAACCAGATGGATGTAATTCAGAAGTCTGTCAATATGCTAATGTTTCATACACAGCATGACTCCAAATTAGTAAGATAGCCCACCCAACCCCATTCTCTCAGTCTACAGCCAGCTGCAAGTAGTTTGGGAACCACTGCTGAACCACAGAACAGTTTGGGTTGGAAGGGATCGTACAAGGTCATCTAGTCCAAGACCCCTGCCATGGCCAGGGACATCTTCAACTAGATCAGGCTGATGGTTGAGCTTACAGTTCCATACAGACTGAACTCCAGTGTTTCCAGGAATGGAGCACCTTCCACCTTGCTGGGCAACCTGTTCCAGTGTTTCACCAGTCTCATCATAAAATATTTCTTCCTTATATTTAGCCTGAATCTACCCTATATTAGTTTAAAACCATTACCCCTCGTCCTGTTGCAACAAGCCCTACTAAAAAGTCTGTCCCCATCTTTTTTATGAGCCCCCTTTAAGTATAGAAAGGCCTTAAGGTCTCTCTGGAGCCTTCTCCAGACTGAACAATCCCAACTCTCTCATCCTTTCTTTACAGGACAGGAGCTCCAGCCCTTTCATCATCCCTCCTCTGGACCTGCTCTATCAGATCTATGTTTCTTCTGTACTGAGGACTCCAGGGCTGGATGCAATACTCCAGCCGTTAATGAGCTGTGGGTCTCATTTCCACAGGAGACCAAGATTACAAATGGGTTCAGAAAGTAATCAGACATATTTATGCAAAAAATCAGTCAGAAGCTAGCACACACCTACCATTTGGTGACCCTCTGACTCAGGAAGACCCTAAACCACAGATTGCAGTAAGTTTGGACAAATGCAAAAAGGGCAGCATTCCTCAGTGCCTGCGCCATGCCTTCTTTCTTTTCCCTAAGCATTGGATGTTTCCTACTTCCAGGGGTGGGACAGTTTGCCAAACCTATTCTTTGGCTTTAGCTAGTACAGTTTTGCAGGTAAGCAAGGACACAGAGGTGAGGACCAGTAAAATCAAGGATACAAGCCTACATTTCTAGCAACAGAAATGTAGGACGGAGCAGATGGCAGGTAAACAGTGTTGGAGCTTTCCGAAATACCAGGATTCACTTTTCTTGCTGTTATTCTGCCTTCCCTTATTCATCTGTTTTCTAGATACTTAAAGAGGAACGACATTTAAAATTTCTGAGCTTCATCCCCCAAGTGTTTTTCTTATTTCACTTACAAAAATTCATTTTTGACAACTTGTTCATACTCTCTCTCAAACCTAGGTAAACCAGGAGCAGAACCACTGCTGTCACTGAGCTAGAGCCACAAACTGGTCATAATAACAGGTTTCAAAAGTTATTGTGACATTTTACAGCCTCAGTACTGAGCCTGATAGTGTGTTCCTATTGAAATATTCATTAACTGAAGAGAATAATTTGCACACAGATATTACAGACAAAATAAATAAGAAAAGGTGCAAACTTATTTTATCACTAAACCCAAGGCCTTTAAAATACTTGAACAATGCAAGTCAAAGCTACTGAGAAAACTAAATTTATTTTTCAGAGAAATGTTCTTTATACTTCCTTCAGCAGTCAGGGTCTAGGATCTCCCACAGTGATGATCAGAAATCGTCAGTTCTATTTTGCAGTGGCTCTTCAGCTTTGAGATTTGGTTTGTTTCATTCTAAGTGAAAAAAAAGCTTTCTGAGCATGATCTAACAATGGGATTGCCTAATGACTGACGTTTGACTAAAGGGTTACCTTTTCATTTCACCTCCTCTATAAATGAACAGTGAGACAGCCCTAGATCTCAAAAATCCTCTTATCAATATCACAGCAGTTCTGAGAAACAGGGTGTTTCAGCGGAGCAGCATATTTCCAAGAAATGTGTGTGTTCTGAAAGTGCCCAAGACAGCTCTGCTAAGTGTTATTTTTTGCATAAACCAAGTGGAGAGCTTGCACCCACCATGAGATTAATTTTCTTTTTCAATCATTCGTTCCAAATAGCTCTAATGAACTTTATGAGAATGAGCCCCCTTCTCCCCTTCCTGCCCGCAGGCTTTGTTGTCATATAAAATTAAATTTTTTTCATTTTGGATGTGCTTAAGAAATACCTAAGTGCTATAAATAAACAGATAATATGACACAAACAAAAGCTGAGCCTCCCAAGTCCCAACAAGTCAAGAAGATGACATAGTTTGTCCACGCTTGAAATTACGGAGCAGTGATTGCAACCTGAAGTGAACATGCTATGCCAGTACAAACAAAAATCGGTACATCCACATTTCTGACATGCTCCCCTCACAAAGTTCTATACCCTGCCACCATGGAAATTTATTTGGCATGTGGTTTGGTTGCTTGGTCAAATGGTTGAAAATTAACACCATAAAGAGGCTTAGATGGGTGTGGGTTCAAGATCTTTTCTAGGTGGAGCCATCCTTTGTAGTTCTCTAAATTACACCTTTGCGTGTCTAATTGTGTAACATCGGGGACACTTGGTGCACAGAGCACGACTCAGATGGTCACTGTGAACAGACTCAACATGAGCGAACAGACTCACTGTGAACAGACTCCTTGCAAGCCTCATTTCAAAACTCTTCAAGAATTGTAGCACTGACTTAAGTGTGTGTGCATCACTACAGCAAAGCTGAACTTTGTCATCTTTCCACCTTCCTCAAAACCAAAGGTTTGCTTGAAAACCCACATTGTTAGCCTATGCACTGGAGAAAGGGATTCTCAGGGAAAACAGCAATCAACCTCCTGTGAAAGTTTTCCATTATTTCCTGATACCTTAGCAATGAAATGATATTATAGGTGCCTCATGCTTTTATTGACATGTCAAATATTCAGTTCCCTGCTGTCTCAAGGAAATGCTAAATACTGTGATACCCAGTGATGAGTCACTGCAGTGGATGATTCCCTATTTAATTCTTTGTCACCTTCTGTAGAAAGGATGAAGTTTGCGGTTCAACTTACAGTCTTTTTCTCTAGCATCCTTATTGCTTACTCTTTAACTGACTGGGTTCTGTAAAGAAAAACTGCTTCTGACATAAAGTGAATGAGAAAGCTTCTTACATTAGCAGGAACAAGGGAGGGAGTTCAGAAGATGAACTCATGACAGCATGAGCCCCTGGAATTGCAAAAAGCTGGTGCAAAGAAAATACCACTCCGGTTTCTAAAGCTATTTTTACTATTTTGTGTGACTTTTACAGATAGTTGAAAGGGAATTAGAGACATCACTTTGATGATGATTCATATCGAGATACAATTTTTGATGATACACATTGTCTTATGTCATACAGTTATTTTCTTAGGATATATATTGCCAAATACACAATCACATTTTCAAAGTGCTGGATCAGCAGGTGGCTTTTTCAACACAAAGGTAATACATTTATTTAAAGGATGAATGTTTAGTTTTTGAAACTGTATTGTATAAAACCCCTGTGCAAGCTCAAATCTATGTTTCTATTGAATAAAGTAAACAGAGAGAATTTTGAATCAAAACAGGAATAAAAAAAGGCAAGGCCTGGGTCTACCTTTGAGGAAAGAAGAGAAAGGAAAGATGTGCCCCAGAAGGCTCCTCAGGGCAGGTGGTGGACACAGCTCCCAAGATGAAGCTGAAGGTCAGCTTTGAGAGGAGGCATTCAGGAGGCCAGTGGTGTTCAGTCACTTCCCTGGCTTGCCAGGTGAGACATTCAGTGACATCGAGAAAAATCAAATACATAGAAATTCTGCTTGTGAAACACTCTTTCATTCTAAGCTGGTTAGCAATTTTATCCTAACACTTTGGCCAGTCAAAAGAACATTGTGTTCTTTCATGTCAGGTCTCGACAAACTTGTGAACTCTAGGAATCTTATGATCACGGACTGTATTACTTTCTCAAAGCCAGTGAATGCCTGTGGAATTCTCCATGCCAGCAAAGAGCAGTGAGAGTCTCATCAGTGAGGACAAGGTCAGCCCAAAGACTGGCATTATCAAGCGTCAAGCTCCAGAGGGAACGGACACAAGTACCTCTCTTCCATGGTGAGAACAGTGTAGCAACACTCCCGACAGTGGGTAATGCCAAATCATCAAAGTCAGTGACTGCTGAAACTGGCACTTTGACATAGCATTTCCTCAGTGCTGGCTGACAAGGTGCAGTCTGGAGGTTTGCCAGGAAAACAGGAAAGGTGGCTGTTGTTCCAGTACAGGATGCTATTACACATAATTTGAAGACATGCAAGTGCTTTGTGTTTGTGCATACAGGGTGGCCATGGAATTCTCGAGTGGCCTCTTTCTTTTGACACTCCTAATTAATACTTATAAGAAGTTCTGATGAGAAAAAGTCAAAACACACCTACAGGGCTATATTTAGACACAATCTTTCCTTTGACAGTGGAATCATATTTGGCCTATTTGAAAAAGAAAAATAATTCGAATAGGGTATAAATATGCTTCTAAGATGACTAAGCATAAGAATCATACTGGGATATCAGTTATAGATATTAACAGGGCATCTGAAATGTCACAAATACCTGTTCTTTGATTAAAGTACTTGTTTTATTTTTGAAAGATAAAACCAGAACCTTCCACTTTTGAATTTATATTCCTTTGGTTATGATTTTGATAACATATAGTGCTTTTCTTACCAGTAAAGTAGCACCACAGGCCCCCCGCCAAAAAAAGGAGAAATATATATGAGGAGTGCTAGCCAGAACTTGTGATAAATAGTATTACCATCCATGCCATGAAGCTAGATATTAAATCCTGCACATCCTTCTGTCCTGACAGGATTACTCTCTCTCAGGGCTGAAAAGTGTTTCAACCTCAATACTCACTGAATAATCAGCTGTTATGTGGGAGAGAGTGACACCAATGTGACAGGTACAGTGTATAACCACAATCTGACTTGGATTCACTCTTATTTGGTGATTTTTAACTGTCTGAGGCTCAAATTCTAATTTCAGGCAAACCCAGCGATCCTGCTGACATCCCTTTGTACTGCTACAGTTTTGAAACTCTGACCAAAACTTAAACCTGAAGTTTGCTTGTCCAAATGGGCAATATCAAGAGGCTTAATTCAATGGAAAAAAAAAAAAAATTGCAAATGAATCAGTTGAGAAAATAGCATTTTGGGATAAAGATGATAGTCTTTTTAGTCCAAAGAGTATTTGGACAGCATAGACCAATTTTATGTAAATTAATGCCTCTATCTAATCGTAAGCCTTTAAAATGTCTATTGATTGTCTCAGCTGTGGTCTTATAAACAGATAGTATAAACAACAACTATCAGAGTCAGTAAGAAGGTTTCCTGAATCTGGTGAAGGCCAGAACAGCCCACTTTATACAGCATTATTGTCCTCGCTGTTGGAGAGGACAGCACTCACAGGGGAGCAAAAAAAAGGGTGTAGTGTCACTCCAACACAGGAGTGAAAAGAATATCGTTGTCACTCACTTGTGTTTGAAGTTTTATTTCTCATTTTACTAAAAATACAACTCAAAGCTCTTTGGGACACATATTTGTTGCTTCAAAAAGCTTTTCTCACTGAAAAACCTTAATCAGATTGTTTCCTTTATAGAATTCGTAACCCAAATTCAACAGTTGGTCTTGTCTCAGCCAGTTTGGTCTTCAGTTCTCCACATCTCCATCAAGAGCTTTGTCTTTGTTATCCCTGCTTATGCATCTCACCCTATCCTAGAGAGTGTTACTGAGTACATGCAATCTTGTCTCATGGGAGAAGTGCCATCATTGGACAGAAGTCAGCATAAATGATTATTCATAAATTCATAGAAGTCACCATTGAATTGACTGGCAAAGATCTCTGTGAATTAAGCACTAGACTTCTCTATTTGGATTTGGTTGTGGTCAGGCCTGGGATTGTAACATCTGTAGCCACACAGACAAGGTATGGAGCCCAGGCTTAAGAACAGCCCAGCATGCACTGGAAGTCTTAATAAATGCCAGTTTGAAATTGTTTACATGGTTTTGCAGAACTTGAAGGACTCAAGAACAAGTGAGTTTGTGTGATTTCCTGGATGGCAGTCAGAGAACATTTCTGTTTGGAGAGTGGGACTAAAAGCCAAATGATTCTTTCACAGCTGCTTGGCTGAACCTCTGGGAATCCTATCAAGGGCAAAACCAGACAAATCCCAGGTGATGCTGTTGGATAATCCAAGGATGAAGGAAGTGACATTACCTTTCACTGAACTATGCTGAAGTGAAAACCCAGAACAGGGGACTGTCTCTGTCAGTGGAGAAGCTCAGGTGAAGAAATGGCTGAAGGAAGAACATCTACCTAATGGAGCAAAGCAACTGAAGGACTTACCTCTCTCCTCCAGGCTCCACCACTGTAAGGGCAAGAGAAGAAAATGTGCCTCTTTTATTACAAGTGTAATTGCACTGGGGATTTGGGACTGGGACATCTCAACATAGATAACATAGGGTTTGTAAACTCTCACACCTAAGCAATGCATGTATGCGTGTGTTTGATGTACACGTGTCTATAGGAAATACCTTGCCAACAACCAAAACTGATCATCATTGTCACACAAAGCATCTATCAGGATCCATAAGGATCTCTGTGCAGGATCCAGTATGAGCCCACCTGCAAAGATATTCACAGATAAGCAAGTTGGCAAAATCATAGAATATATTGGGTGGAAGAGACCTGTAAAGACCATCTAATACAAGCCCCTGCAATGAGCAGGAACATCTTCAGCTAGATCAGGATTCTCAGAGCCCTGTCCAATCTGACCTTAAATGTTTCCAGGAATGGGGAATATACCACCTCTTTGGGCAACTTGTCCCAGTGTTTTACCACCATCAACAAAAAAAATTTCTTTTCTTGAACCTAGTCTGAATCTACCCTCCTTAGTTTAAAACCATTACCTTTGTCCTATCACTACAGGCAAAACAAGCCCAGATCTCTCAGTCTGTCCTCATAGAAGAGGTGTTCAAACCCTTTGATCATTTTCGCAGCCCTCCTCTGGACCTGTTCAAACACATCCATGTCTTTTCAGTTCTGAGGATCCCAGAGCTGGATGCAGCACTTCCAGCGGTCACACCAGTGCAGAGCACAGGGCCAGAATCACCTCCCTTGCCCTGCTGGCCACACTTCTTTGGATGCAGCCCAGGGTGCAGTTGTTTTCTGGGATGCAGGGGCACATTGCTGGGTCGTGCCTATCTTTTAATCCACCAGTACCTCCAAGTACTTCTTGGCCGGGCTACTTTCTGTAGCATTCATCCCCCAGCCTGTGTTGATACTGGGGGTCGCTTCAACCCAGGTGAGGTTGGCACTTGGCCTTGCTGAATCCCATGAGAGCCCAGTAAGTCCCCTCCTTGAGCTTGTCCAGGGTCTTTTAGATGACATGCTGCTCCTCAGGGGTGCCAACCCTATCACAGCTTGGTGTCTATCTGCAAACTTGATGAGAGTACACTCAATCCCATTGTCTGTGTCACTGATGAAGACATTAAAGACCAGTCCCAGCACAGACTCCTGAGGGACACCACTTGTCATTGATCTGGAAATTGAGCCATTGACCACTGCTAAGTTAACCACTCCTAATTTTATACAGGAATTAACTTACAAAAGAATTAAGAATTTGTACTCATCCCTTGCAATCAGCTGCCTTGTTTATATAGCTCTAGGTGATCACGTGATAAATGTGCCTGCACACAACTGATGAGCCAGGATCATCTGCTGGATGGGCCATTGATGAACAGGGTTTTTGCCACTGACTTTCACAGAAGCAGATCTGAGTCTTCCCGGCACTCTGCTTTGTTGCTGAGGTTTTCCTGTCTCCCATTCTGCAGCAGCTCACACACTCTTCAAAGATGAAACTGTCACAAAATGAGACAGCTTCAGACAGTGAGAAGAACTGAAAGTCTCTTCCCCATGCCGCTGGGGAAATGTCTGGATGTGGAAATTCAAAGGCACACTGAATGACGATAACAAGCCACTAAGAAAGCAGGGAATAGTTCAGTTAAAAGTAATCACAAATACCACCAGAGCAAATTCCAAAATCAATACCTTCACTCATCAAAAGTCATCTGTATTGCACATTTTGTCTCTTTGATTAGATTACTGACAGTTCAGGAGCATGGCTTTGATTTATAATTCAATCTGCTTGTCATCAGTAGCAGGCCTGAAAATACGTTTGCAAAAGGAAAGAGTCAATCAGATGCAGAGGGCAAGCTGCCAAAAGGCAGCCAGCTATTAATTCTGAGCAGAATTTGGTCTGATTTAATATTAAATAGCTGACTCACTAGTTTCCTAGGATGTAAAGAAGGTAGAAACTAATCATAGCTGAATCAGAGAATAATGAAAGTATTTTTGTAATACCATAATTCTCTTTCATAGTATTTATCAAAGCTTCACCCGTCTTGGAAGAACTGCTATCTCATTTATCATGGGATTTAAAAAGCACTCTTAACCTTGTCTTGAAGATGGTTAGGTATAGTCATAACATCATCTTACCAGCCATTAGGTACTCACAGGGATGCATTTCCCTAAGGCAGTCAATTTTAGGGCATCTACTCTAAGCAACAGAAAGACAAGGCAGGTTCTTGGACCACCAGCAGTCTCTACCTGGAAAGCACATGGGATAAACTCTATGGATGTTGCACCCTGTTTTCATCCAGAAAAAATAAAAGGTTAGACTCCGTCAGACATTAGGAACTAAAATATTTTAAGCACTCTCTTGAAATCACAAATGACTGGGTTATTTGGGGCCTTTTCTCTGCAGAGTCGCCTTGGTGTGTATCACATTGGATTCTATCCTGTGGGCTTTCTCAGCTGTGCTGTCTCCATAAACACATGTGGATTTACTACCAGGTGCAGTGGCACAATTGATAGCTCCACTTTGAACTTTACCACGGACTTGAAACTTTCATCTTAGAACTGGGCCTTTCTCAGGAAGATTGATTGTCACAGCCTGAACTTAAGAACTTGGCTAATTGTTGTCTGGAGCCCTGCTGAGTTTCAATTTAACTATTTGCCTTAAATTAAATTCCTTTTTTGTAAGAGTGTCACATTCAATCAGATTAGTCTTTTCCAGTATAAACTTGTCAGAAACCAAAAAGTAGCTCCACTTCCACCTGGGCTTTTGTCAGTACAATGGAAAAATACATTTCAAGTGATGTATTTATACAAGTCAATTACATTCCAACCACAACATTTCTGTTTAAAGTGTCAGATTTAGTCCCTGAACAAATTAGAAAGCTAATGTTTGTATTGTTTCCCTAAGTCCCATGCAGATTTTATTGCCACCCATGAATGGAGAGAATACATTCAGCATTTCCTCCACCCTAAGTAGTGCAATTAAATAATAAGTACTAATGACTGCATTCTTCTTGAAAATATATTTAGGTTTTTTTAATTGAACATATTCCCCTATGATTTGAAAAATCTAGACTACTTCTTCTAAAGAAAATTTAGAGATAAGCCCAGAAGCAACCAGAGGCACAGTATGTTTTCATCATAACAAACACGAGAGAAACAGAAAACAGTGTTGAAAAAGACAGTTAAAGATTTAAAATATATAAATCCTATTCTTTAGAGCTCTGCCTAAGCACAGACTACAAGGACAGTGGAAACAAGATAAAAGCTGATAAGCATTCTTGTAACCGGTGTTTATTCTGTTCTCAGTTTCTCTTCTCTCATCATTCTTTAATTCCATCTCTCATGCTCTTTTTGCTATCTCATCCCCTGTCATCCCTTTCCTCATGCCTTCCAGAACAATGTTCTCTTCAGCTCTGTCTTAGGTGACAATATAAGATGCAACCAAAAGTACATATTCTGTCACCATCGGTTAAAACCACGTGGGGCAGTGTTCTTTGTCTCTTCCATGACACATCCCTGATAACTCCCTCTGGGGGATATCTTCTGTTAATGGGCCACCCAGCCTCACTGTGTGACTCATAAAATTACATCATCCCATTGTGAGATGCTCCGCCCAGGGGGAGGAACAGAGCATTCCTACCTGGATATAATCTGAGGTTTGGAACACCACGGTGAGCCCTTACCTACTGGGTTCTCAGAGGACAAGAGCTACATAACCACCACTGGACCATCAGAGGAAGACCAGACCCTTCTACAGGATCACTGCTTCAACAGAACCCCATCTATCACTTCTGGAGGACTGCAGCCACCACTTAATGGGACTGCTACCACCACCCTGCCCGACAGGGTGTCAGGTTGTATCCTGACTCTGTCAGTGTTTCTGTACTACAGCATTTTTTTTTTTCCTATTAAATTGTAGTTCTGATTTCGAGTCTCTCACTGGTTTGTTTTCAAACTAGTACAAGCTCTCTTGCCATCTGAATAATTTTTCATCCTCTCCAGAACCACAGTCTTGCATTTGTGCTGTGCCACCCTCTTCCTTTTCTTTCTTCCCTCAAATATCTCCAGCCACAACCCAGCTACAGACTTTTCTCTCCTACTAGTGCTTTTCTCTGCATCTTCCCATACTTTTCCCCTCCAACTAATTTCCCTCATTGTTTCCCAGTTGGCTTCCATTTTCTTTTCTCTTGTTTTGACCTTGTTTCTCCTATTGTCTTCTTTCCATAGGTACTCCAGATTCCCATTTCTCTCATTTCTATAATTATGACCAATCCTATCCTTTCTTCTGCTTCTTTCAGGACTCTATGTTCTCCAAGATTCACACTCTTCTCAATTTCAAATATCCTTTCTGTACCTTCTTCCATTTCTCCATCTTCTTCATTTCTTTCCAAATCCCTTTTCTCTCCTCTTTGCTTTCCCTCTCTACCACCTCACTCTGTTCAGGTTCTGTTTCAGCATTGATGTTGTAGTACTTCTATAGCCGCCCTGGCAGGCTATAGAGGGTAAAAGGCAGCATGTCAGTCCATGGCAAGGAGCTCAGAGTAAGTCTTCACCCCAAAACTCATCAGCTGAACAACTAAGTTAGTTGAAGGTGCCTTGAGAACTTCTTCCACATCCTTAGACAGCACAGAGAGACCCAGATCCCTGGGCTCCTGCTGTGTGCACAACCCTTTGGACTGTGGCTTGTTTGAATAATCTGTGTAGCTCTTGGGACCATGTGCTCAGATGGCTTACTGGGCTTCTTTTTTTTTTTCCTGACCCAATACTGAGGATTTACAGAGAATCAAAGAACATTGCAAGGGACTTTATGAACCACAGCTAGCCTCGATGTTGTATCAGGCTGCTTGATGACTCATTCGGATACTCTTATTTCACAGTAATCCTGCTTCATGAGCACTGTACTATGCAGATAAGCCCTCTGCCTTGCTACATCCCTACTTGTGGTGCTTTCACTCCTTTCCCGAATGTTTGTCACTGTTAGTCAGAGACATGCTTGACCATACTATGGAGAAATAGGCTTTCTCCCCATATCTCAGCTCTGACAAGACTTGAAGGATACAGGAAAGCCAAGTTCTGCCCAGTGCCAGCCCACAGAAGACCCAGAATTCATGATCCTCCTAACACTGCTCCTGAACTGCATGATGAATACTTCACAGGACAGCAGAGTTATTCCCACTGCTCAACAGTACTGGTGTGAAACAAGTGGTTCTTGCTTATCCTGCTATGTCTCTTGTAGCTACTGCCCCAGCTGAAACTTTGCTGCTGCTAGGGTAACTAGAGTTCGTACAGATGGTCTTCAAGCTTGTCTCTGCTTCTTCCTTTATGGGACCATGGAGATGGTGTGTGAAGCAGTCAGAATGCAAAGAGCATGAACATTTCTATAGCCATGGTGACAGCTGGTCCTGCATAATTATTAGTGAAGCCAAAAGAAATCTAATCTTTATTGAAAAGGGGAATCTCTAACATGCTTCTTATATAATTCTTTTCAGTTTAGCTCTTTTAATGATTTTCTTGCAGCTGCTGCTGTGTGATGGTGTTTGTGGAAGATGAACACAAACAGTAATGGACTGTGGATGCAGGGGGCTAAATCAGGTGCCTTTGATCATTCCCTGGATGGTGAGAGCAATTGCCATGCATGATCAACTCTCTCTAGCTGGCTGAGGAGCAATATTCTGATACTTAAACAAGCAACTTCTTGTCTCTCTTCCTAACTATACGGTAAAGGGTAAGATATAGTCAAGTGTCAATGAGAAAAAAACCAAGGGATTAAAAGCAACCATTTGGTTTTTGTAGGATGAGTGACTCCTCTCCTTATTGTGATATTGCTTCCCATGCCTGGTAGCCTTTCCCTGGACTTTAAAGCTAAA
>VWZT01001193.1:1019511-1064166 GCA_013397055.1 Pachycephala philippinensis
ATCTGCTTCCGAATTCTCCCTCACCAGCTGACTTTGCTAGTCAAGGGGAAAAGAAAAAGAGCTACTGACTGGCTGTTACCTGTCTTCTTATCCTGGAGTATTGTATAATTATCATGATCCAAACTGTAATGTCTCTGTAATTTGAAGCTGCTCCTTTCTGAGGCTCAGTTTTGGTTTGGACTGCACCCCAGTCTGAAGGGAGAGGAGCCACCCATATTCCAGTACATGAAGCTGGAATGATGCTAATTTCCTCTGAGCAGAGGGGTCTACAGAGTTTCAGCCTAAGACACAGCAGCACAGATTCAGCTCCAGAGATAAAATTAGGGTAAGAAGGGAAGCGTATCTGTTAGAAACGTCAGTTCTTTTGTCCACTGCTCCCAGGAACCTGCTCTCCAACACCTTATTACCACCTACAGAACAAAGCAGACACTACGTGAGTCAGTAGTGGACTCTTAATGAAAAGTATAGGGGTTTTTTTTATTTTTGCAGTTTTAGCAGTTCTCACACCTATCTGTAATGAACACTTCTCAGTGACAGAAAATCATATGAAGGGACATTTGATTCTGAGCTAACATTTCCATGAAAAAAGATACTTAATTAAAGCAAACGATTTTGTTAAAGCTGCTAAAGAGGTGTGCAGGTGGCCCTTTCCTGCATATCCTTCAACAGGAAACCACTGCCTGCTGTTTGACTGCTTTCTGAGCGGACAATGTGTCATTCAGCATGTGCACAAAGCCAGGCATCAAACCTCAGTCTTTGCCAATTGAACAGCACAGAAGAGCTACGTCAAGCTACACTTGGGGAGGGAAGGATGGTATCACAAAATATGCTGAGACACCAAGAGGAAGATGTTGCTTCTTTGTACAACTGAGTGCTATGGGTATCAACTCTTTCCTCAGCTGTTTTGCTCTACAGAGGAGGATGATGGTAGCAGTTCTGGGGATCCACACATTGCAAGAAAGCATCAATAAGGCATGAAATATTTGGTACCCTTGCAAGAAATAATAGGATTGCTACCAGCATTTTCCATTCTCAGCATATCTGACAAAACTGTATGAGGAGCCAAAATGCAGGAGGAGCAGGTCTACCTTTCAAACTGGATTAACGGGCCGAAGGGGTTACTATGGACTTAGATCTAAGAAATGCAAAATGCTATAATGGAAATGAACTCCATGTTTTGGTGCAGGCCGGAGGCTCTGCAGAAAAGGATCTTGCAGTCCTGGTAGGAAAGAAGTCGTTTTGAATCAGCAGTAAGCTCTTGCAGCAATGCTAAAGTATCAAAAGTAGGTCAAAGGAAATGATGATTCACTTCTACTTGGCACTTGCGAGGCTGCATCTGGAGTAGTCTTCAGTTCTGGGAGTGAGTCCAGAGGGAGGTCACTAAGATGGTGAGAAGCTGGAGCACATGACTTTTGAGAGGATAAGGGAAATAGGGAGAAAATAAAAAAATTCTAATAACTCTCTTCAGCCATCTAGTCAGGGCTATAGAGAAGAGAGTTCTAGAGAACACAAATCTTGCCTCTTCTGAGAGGTGCACAGTCAAAGGACAATGGATAGTGATCACAGTTTGCAGGAAAGGAAGTTCAAACTGGTCATAAGGAAAATGCTCTTCTCTATGAAAGTGATTAAGCACTGTGACAGGCTGTCCAGAGACAGAGACATCATGCAATCCCCATTCTCCATCCCTGGACATTTTCAAAATTTGACAGGGAAACATTCTGAGCAACTTCATACAACATTGCAGTCTGCTCTGATTTCAGCAGGGAGACTAAAGACCTCCTGACATCACTTCTAACCCAGAGTATTCAATGATATGTATGAAATGGCAGCATCTGGAGAGGTATTACACAGCACCTAGCAGGTTTGGGGCATGGGGCTGTTAGGTACTGTAAAAGCTGAAAAAAGATGGATCCTGTTAATTTGGTAAAAAAGGGCTAAACTTGGAATGGTATCCATGGCATCAACTGTCCTCTTTAGGATCTTCTTTAAAACAGGTTTGCAATGACTCCCTAAGAGGATTACTCATAAAGCACAGCATTTTATAGCTTCCTCTTCACCAAGTCTTTCCTCATAAGTAAGACCTTTTTTAAAAGGTTCTTGAAGTGATTTGGGGAGATTTTCAGGTTTTGTGTACAACAAAAAGTTGTGGAAAAACAGTGTGGTAAATGTCACCATGAAAGACAACTGATTTCCTAGAAGACAAGTAAAGACCTCAGAACATCTTAAAACCAAAAAGGAATGTCAAGATTTTTGAGTGAGTCTCATGATTTTACAAAGGTGGACTTGTGGTTGTGTGATACCTATGATCAGCAATACTCTCCAGAGAATACGATTGAACAAAATTCATTTTGGAAATGTGTTACTGGAGTTCTTCCATCTCAAGAGCATGAGGAAACAAACTGCCCCAGTGGTGAGAACCAAAGTCTAATGCAAGGTCCGGAAGGGAATCAATAAATGCAGGCTCACCTCCAATGTTGAGGAGTCCTGTGTTTGTATCAAAGTTGCTGCTGTGACTCAGAAAGGTCACTTGAGATTTAATGAGGCTGGAAATAGAGCAAGAATCATTGTCCTCCACTTGTGAGAGCAAGGGTCCTTGTGGCAGTGTTCACTTGAGCAGTGCAGTCAGAAGATGTTGACCTAGGGTAATTTTGTTCTAGCAGAGAGTGCTTCAGCAGGTAGGTGAGCGGGGTGAGACGAGAGCATGTAATGGAAACACTGTAAAGAAAGTGAGCTGATGAAACACTTCCAGTTTCCCTTTCTGGAGATAGAAGGACTATCTCTCACTGACTGCTTTTTCACCCTCTGATATTAAAAAAACAGAAGGACTTCATCAGCAATCTTGAGATTAGTACAGTATTTAAACCCATTTAATTACTGTGATGAATTACATGCCTGCCACTGATCTCCTTATTTGCCCCAAAGTACTCATAAGATGTTCATTTTGCCTCCTCAAAGTATTAAGTTTGGAGTGAATTTCTGTTTACTTATGTTAGTAACTAATCACAGGAATCAAAATGAGCAGTACATGACTAAATGACCAGTTTGTTTTACTGTCCTCCATGGCAGTGCTGATAAGGTTTTCTGACACCATGCAAATCAAGCTGCTATCAGCAAAAGACATTCCCTGCATAAAAAGCAAATGAAGCAGGCAAGCTGCAGTTATTACCTAGAAAAAATAGAAGCTGCTCGGGAAAAAGGAGCTGCCTTTCGAAGGAAATGTCAGGTCAAGGAGGGGGATGGGATTTAATGAGATAAGAGGACAAGAGACCTAAGGCATAATTAAGTCCCAGAAGATCTCACTGAGTGTTCAGCAGAACCCCCACTCAGCAGTCCTTCCACCTTCAGTGGAATTGAAGTTTAATTTGGTGTCTAAAGGGAGAGGAAAGACCTGCATTATCAAGCGTAGAAATCAATGAACCGTGTGAAGGAAAAGGTCACACCCCTGCTTGCAGCACAGAAGGTTGAGAAGGAAAAGGTGAAGACATAAGACAGCACAACCCTTACTCTCAGTGTTGGGAGTGGGAGGGGTGGATGTCACCCCATAGATTTGTCACTACCTCTCTTCCCATAAAAGAATTTCCATTTCCATTGAAAAGGGTAATGAAGAGGTTTTTCTCTGTGCTTGTGGCCATTGTTGCTGTTTTTGAAGTCTAAAGAACTGCTGCAGAATTTTTTACCTGGTTTAATGCAGGTATCTAGCAGACAGGTGAAACATGCATTTCCATACACAGTGGACTTAAATTTCAAGACATCTCAGCTCAGTGTGTTCTCCAGGTGTCACTGGGCATTTTATCCTCCCTTCTACACCCATAAATAGCTACCATCAGACACCCAGTTTCCATATGGAAACAGAGTAAATTTCTGTGCAGAATCTTTCCTGAGTAACAGCTAGCAACCTAAATCAGTGCAAGTCATGAGCAGCAGACAGGAGCAAGAACAGCAGACAATGAATGTACTTCCCACTATCAACTGAATGCAGATTGCCTGAACCCCAGGTTTTCCCCAAAAAGTGGAGCTCTCTTCCTGAGGAGACACTGCACTGAGAACAGGGGAAACTCAACAAATTCATCTGCAAATTGGTCTCTTTGTTGGATGACACTGCCATTCTAGTGAAGCCACTTTTGCTCTTCCTGTGTCGTTCCCCATCAGCCACCTCTCACCTCTCGTCCTATGTTGCATCAGCTCCAGATACCTTAGAGGCTGTTCTACTACCTGGTATTTTCCCAACAGCATTCCTGGGTGCACCATATATAGTATTCTCATTATCACCATTTTTGAAGCTAAAAAATATTTTCACTCATCTTCAGAATGAACAGAATATCAACAGAAAGACAAACTTATGTAAAACTGGTAGGCACACACAGCCTCCCCAACAGGCAGGTTGCTCTTAGGAAAAGACATTGGCTTGATCCACATGGTGGACTTAGATATCATCTGCATGGAGTCACTTGACGGATTACCTCACACAAGGGTGAGTGGCCAACACTCCACTTTCCATTCATGCAGAAGGTGGCCTTGAAATCAAATAAACTATAGTATCACTGCTTGTTTTGCTGGTAAAACAATAGGTATGGTTCATCCTGCAAAACATGTGTGTGTGCAGAGTGCAGAAAGAGTAGCTTCACATTTAGCTCAAAAAATACCTTGTAATCTTCTTGAAACAGAAGGGTTTCCTAAAGTGTTTTGTCTTTACAGTTTCCAAGTACTTTGTCATGCCCAGGGAAAAGTGATAAAAAAATGGGGAAATCGTGCCTCCATGTAAAAGGATTTTTCTGAGCTGAAATTCACAGCCTCAACAGACCATAGTTTGCAGGATGTCTGCAGCTGGTCTATCAACTTTGGTTGTATTTTCAACTATTTACACTTGTGCCTCATCTTTACTAGAAGGCCTTTCCCTTCACACTTGCTTCACAGCTTTCACCATGGCAATTTTTTTGTAGCCACAATTGAGCTTACCTGGCCAACACTGAGCTTTAGTAGGCATTCTGCTTCCCTCTGCCAGATCATATGGATCCTCCATTCAACAGACTTGCTACTACAGTTGATTTAGATGCCCAATGAAACTTTTGCATCAAATGTTCAAAACGTAACCTTTTCCTGCCCATCCCTCATAAAATACAGTGGATGCTGCTGTTATTTGTAAGACCAAGCTGCAGATCTCACCCAAGCAAGTTGGGCACCTGACATAACTCCACAGTAGAGAGCTGAAATAACTCCTATCTCACCCTGCCCAATCACCCCAGCTCAGGCATAGATGGTTCCCCCCTGATCTGTCCACTGTCTGATCAAATCAAGCTTTACTCTAGGAGCAGCTGAGCAAGCCTACACCTTTTCAGCTGCAGTTAATCAGAGTTCATCAGCCAGCCCCACTCAGAAACCAGTGGAAGCCCATCTGAATTGCTTTCAGAATTAAGTCATTAGTTTCCATTCTCTTGAGCAATAAACTTGGAATTAGACCCAAAGAAAGCACTAATCCTGCTACAACTTTTACACCCCAAAAAAACCCCACCAACTTCAGAGCTCTTGATACATGATGGATTTCTTGGGTGATGGATTTCTTGGGCGTAGATAAGGCCTTCATAATCACTTCACTATAGACGATCTAATGTTTTTTTCAAGTGTTATTTCAACACTTCCATGATTATTCAGATTCATTCCTCCAATGACAAAAATGTAAAAACTGAAAGATCAGCATCCATTCTCAAATCTTTGTACAATGATTGTTTTACAATGGGAGCCATTGGCTTACCAAAAAGAATCCCCAAAAACACAAACCAACTCCAGCTACTACTTTGACTTCCCTGAAAATTCTTATTACAAATTTCACTGCACTAAATGAGATTTCAGTCTTGTACGATTTTTTTGTGAGCCGCAGATCAGTAACAGAAGCCACAGGTAACAGAAATACTTTCAAATCTCCAGAAATGTGTCTTCATTTTCTTACAACAGCTGTAGAAAAACTGTAACTTTCCAGTGAAATACACAGCATGTGCCAGTAGGTTTCCATAATCTTACAGAATAAATGAATTTGGGTACACAAAGAATTTAGCCAACAGCAACAAACCATATGGCTAAGCCTCAAAAGTGTCTATTTAACTAAATAAAGGAAGTTTCAAAGATGTTTGTTTGACAGACCTGTATAACTACTCTTCTGTTGAATGTGGCTAAAGTGTGAATTAAGAGTTAAAATTGTAATAAAAAGAGTCATTTTCATTAGCATGCATCCAAACTGACTGTGTTACCACAAGTTGCTTTAATGGTTTTTATAATCTCTGCTTGCTGTCGGCACTGTTTGAACTAGCAAGATCTAATTCACAAGAATATTCCCAGAAAGGTTTCTGAGTTAGCTCAGGTTATAAATGTTTGCAGAGTCACTCCCATTGCAGAGTGCTGGTTTCAGAGGCAGACAGTTCACTGCCAAAAGTGCTCCCATGTTTCTTCAGTGCCCAACATCCCACACTGAAAATGAACAACCAGTAACGCACCGAACAGGCTTGGCCAATTGCCTATGGACAGCTAAAATGAACCTGTAACAAATACTCACTGTGTATTCTGGAGCATTAAATGTTTTTAAACCTCTATATAGTTATTTTGCAAGTAGGAAAATGGGTGAAATTCAAATGAAGGGGAGTAAGAACATTTTAGGCCGCCATGGGTGGACTGGGGCATGTGGCTGGCCAGCTACAGAGGCAGAGTGTGGTATGACAGATCTCAGTTACATCCTATTATGTGCCCATGCCCAGATTATTTGCTGGAAATACTGCTTTCATTATCTATCCGTTTAGTCTGTAGAAATTCAAGCCAGAGCTTAATTTACTTTTGAATTTTTCTACAGTGAAATTTGATCTTCTGGGGTGCTAAATTGCTTCTGCAGTGTTGAATATCCCAAAACCCTCCAAGCCTCAAAAGACAGCAAACTCCTGTCTTGCTCCACTCCCAAGAGGGTCTTACAGTGGGGAAAACTGATTTAAATGACAATGTAAAACTTTGCTGGGGGCAGGAACAGAAGCCTCTGCAACCAAGTGTGAATCTTAGCTTGATGCTAAAGGCAGAAGCACAGCCAAAAGAGCTGCTGTCCTCAGAGAGGAAGACAAATATTCCCTACCTTGATTCAGCTGGCACAGCCAGCACCTTCATGGGCCCTCTGGGACCCTTCTTTGCCCCTGTGTCTTTTCTCAAGGCATAGTATTTATAAGCAAGTCTTAGATCAGTCCACAGAGAAAAGAAGCACATTCAAGCGTTAATGGTGCAATACATTCCTCAACAGAAAGCAGGACATAAGGACACCACAATTCTACTGATGGACAATTCTTGCCTACCGAGCCTCCCCATTATCCTGACCAAGTGACAAGAGTTAACACAAGATGTAAGACCAGGCCTGTGGCACCAGAATTGCTGCCTGTGCTGGGAATTTCCCAGGTGAAGAAAGCTGATCTCTGGCAGGAGGGAGCTGGAAGGTTGGCTGGAGCAGGAGTAGTAGATTTTATATCACAAATATGTTTCCTTGTGTTTCTCCCAACATAAAAATAGTTTTCATAGAAAACACTGATGTCAAAGCTGGTCAAAGCCAAGCAAATCCCTATGCTTGGAGTGTCAACCTTGTGATGTGCTACGAAAGAATGAAGACTGTTGTTTGCAAGCATTTAGCTACACCACATGGTCATCTACATCAGTCCCACCGCTTATGTATTAAAATGAGCACTGGCTAAACTTTGTCTGTCTTCAGTCACCAGTGTTATGCCAAGATAAATGGTCTAATGCTAACTGTCCCTGCAGGTGATGAATCTTTGTGCTTCCTAAGGTGTATTTCTCCATTCTCAAACACGTGTCTAACCACTAACAAGGAACAAGTAGTGCACTGCTTAAAAGAATGCTGGACCAAATAATAAGTGGAAGAGGTAATACCTTGAGAAACTTGTGTCTGGAAAAGGAAACCAGCAAGAAATCTCAGGCTACATCTTGAAAAGAGAAACTTGGAGGAAACTGTGTGAACTAACATTTTTAGTAATAAATTTCATAGACACACAAACCAAAACTTTGTTCCCCAGAGCTCATTGCACAACCACTCTCTTAAAATACCTTCCACAGCCAAGTGAAATTTACTGACTGGAGGAACTTGTAGCAACAATCAAAAAACTGTTCCCCCAAATACATCCAGTAAAATTAGTAATGTGGAACCTGATACACCATTCACACAAGGCAGTCAGAGCTTCAGCCCTTCAGTGGATGAGTCCCTCAACAGCACGTGTGGAGTGAAGTGGATCCTGTCTCTAAGATGGAGGAAGGAGATAGTCAACCACTTCCACCCAAGTAGGTGCTGTGAAAAGAAGCACACCAAGTATTACAGCAAGCACACTCTTACTCTGTTCGTTCCCTGCGTGGGAAAGAAGGCTTTCTAGACATGCCAAGGCTGTGCAGTGAAACACCAACACAAATCCTGCAGAGTCAAGCTGAATGCAGTTGCTGATGGAAAAATAACAGAATCCCAGATAACCTGAGACACATTTTGAGGGCTCACCACAGGGATGCACCATCAGTAAGAACTTTTGTTTATTCATGGACTCTGTTACTCCATCTGCTGAATACCATTTGAGACATGCATGCCACAAAGCAAGACAAACTAGTGCAGCAAGATCACTGGAAGCACTGCTGATGTCAGATACTTTTAGTTTCTTGTAATTTCCAAGCATCAGATGTGGTGTGTGGCAGAGCTGGGGTGCGAGTTGGAAGACAGCACTATCTCTCTCCAGAGACAACTTCTGCCTTCCTCACATTGAGTCATATGCACTAGGTGATGTTAACACTGAACTGGTCAACGGCCTAAGGAAAATTGGCTCCTAGGTGTAAAATAATTTCAGCACAGGCTTTGAGGTATGCACACTTTCCAACAGAGCAGTTAGGATTAAGCACTGGCCTTAATAAATAAACAAGTTCCAACTTCAGCTGTTTGTTCCACGTTGCAAATATTTCCATTCAAAAAAAATGGCTTTGTGTCTTCAAAGAAAACTGGTTTCTAAATAGAAGCATCTTTGTCATTAATTATCACAGCCATTCCAAGAAGTTCTCTGAATGTTAAGTAATTAGTGTAACCAGGTAAAAGAGGATGAGACCTGTCCATAACAGAACTGTTAACGCATAAAGGATAAGACTTAGTTTTGTCATCTGAAAACCACATTACTTTCTCTGGCTGGAAGTAGGTCAAGTGCCCTCAGGAAATAGCTATTTGGTTCTCACCGGGAAGTAATCTGATACTCACACATCTCCAGCCTTATTAAAACCTCAGTATGAGGTAAAGTCAAGGATGTCAGCTTAATTTCTTGTTGCATTGAAAGGACAAGGGTGATGTTTGAAAGGAAAAGGTTTATTATTTTTAATCAGACACTCAGGCAAATCACACTGTCAGTGAATCACACGCAGAGCTGTTTAGTTTTCCAGCAGCCCACACAAGACCAATAATGTGAAGAAAAACAGAGCAGCTAGAGGATGGATCTCGCAAGGTGGTATGCACTGAAAAGCCGTGCAACAGCTTAAGTATGTGCTTAATTTAAAGGCCATGAGCAGTCCTCACCACTACCTTTTCAATAGAAGCATTGCTTCTGCGGCTGGCTGAGAATGGGATGGCATAGAGGATATAAGAAGAAACATCCCTGCATGTTAATAAAAATGGTCATTACTATGAAGGTTGCAACAAAGGGGTTTTATGGATGCTGTGTGTCAGGCCCTCAGATTTTGCTTCTCCAGCTAGAACTGATGTAATGTATCAAGCATGTTCTCTATCTTGAGCCATGTTTTTACTATTATTAATCTTTACTTCTTCAATGCTTCCTTTTCTTCCAGAAGAGGCATTGAGGACCAAAATCAGGTGAGGGGAGTTAGATGAATTATATAACTATAGTGTGTGTTTCATCAGAGGATTGAAAACTAGGCCAAGTGAGCTCCCTGCCACAGGTTTTATATTTTGATTTGCCAAGAGGAATAAAAGGGTTTGGCCTCTATAACTCCAGTTTCAAAAGAAGGCAGAACTACTCACTTTGCTTTCAGATTTCACGAAAAATTCATGTGATGCTTATGGGAAAACAAAATCCTAGGAGAGGCTCAACATAAAGCATCTCCTAATGAAGATTTGTTCAAATTTTAATTGTTTCGGAACATAAATATTATACTAAAATGTAGCAGAAGTCACAGGGGAGGCAGATGCATGGTGTAAAATAGTCATTGCCTAAAAGGGCAACTGTCACAGCAATTCTTATTTCCCATAGCACTTTGCCAACCTACCTTGTCTCACTTGTCTTGCTCTGAATGTCTTCTCTGATCCATTTTGAGAAGTTCAGAGCCCTGTTGTTTGACAATTCAGCCTTCAATACTCTAGCTGAAGGCTGCCATGAGGATGTCACAAGACATTTATAGTTGAGGACTTGTATGTCGCCCATTCAAACTGAGCCACCCACACCCTCCTGAGGAGGAAGTTCTTCCTGGATGGCAGACAGAGTAAGCCAGTGGGGATCACAAGGGCTGAAGGTTCCAATACGGCACATCCTACACACAAACTGATTTATAGATTTTCTGCAAAGCCCCAGCAACCAACTCAAACAAAAAGTGAGGATCAGGAACCATTCCCCACAGCACATGGTGAGGAGTTGCTACCTGCCCTGCCCTGGGGCTTTGCAAGTGCAGCCCTGCTCATGGCCACACTCAGTCTGGTGACTGCCCCATGGCTCTGCAACAGGAAGACCATCCCCATTATCCAAGCCTATTTATTCCCATTTTGCAGTCCCATTATACAAGTTCCTCATGTTGAACCTGAGGGATGAGCCAACACCAGAGACGGGGTTAGTGCCAGAATATGGGCAGAAAGTTCCTGGCTCTCCCTATGTCCTTTGACTGCATCTCTTTATCACACAAGGGCTGTTTTTTGTCAAGCAATATCTGAGGCGGAACAGAAAAACAAAAAAGACAAAGAGATTTCAAAATAACATGCACTGCTTGTCAAAGCCTTGTACATGTCCACAACTGCCATGCCAAGAAACTCTCCGTACCAGCTTTTGTTGGAAACAATTAAAATTGAAATTAGCTTAACTTGATAAAGTTGAAATCAACATTTCAACTTTATCCTTTCTCTCCTTTCAGATAGCTATGAAAAGTTTGTCAAAAACAACAATACCAGCATTCACTGAGGCTGGCTCAGTCTGCTGTGTTTGAGTCATAGCCAGCACACGCCTCTGCTAGGAGAGGGCAGCTTGAAAACTCGAGGAGTCTAGTTCTCTTGAGTTTGATATTCCTAATGTCAGGAGAGAAATCCACCAGTTAGAGGAAAGCAGGCCAGAGCAGGCGTGATGGAGCTGTGCAGACAATGTACAGAGGCTAAAAAACAACCTAACTGTTTCTTAAATGACACATTAAGTCTGATTTCCAGCAATAGTGCTTTTGCCCATATTAATACAAGATGCTTTTACGTAGGCGTCAGCCCATTTAACAGCTGGCATCTGACATTACTTCCAGGGAATCTAGTAAAGCAGTGAGGCTGTTGTTCTTCAGCTGGGGTCAAGAAATATGAAGAGGGTGAAAACAAAACCAGGGTGCCTAACTCAGTGCTTGACCTCATACAGCTTCTGAAATGTGTGAACAGAGTGATTTGCTATTACTGGTAGAATTAATGCCTATTTTGCCTGCTAAAGTAGAAGTCGAAGTTGGTTTGTATGCATGAAATGCTGATTGTCAAAGCCAGACTTTGTTCTGCTCAGCTTAGCTATGGTGATGAGTGCCGGGCTCATCTTCATGTGGCCAGGTCCTCATCACTGTAGCTTGCCAGGGACAGCATCCCTTTGTGCTTGTGACTCCAGTGTCATGTCCATTGTGTTGTGATTGTCTGGTGTGAATCTGAACTTTCCTTACTATTTCAGGGGCACACTTAACAACTGCAGCACCTTGCAATGGGAGACACTGCTCTTAATGACTGTGTCTGGAAGCCATTCTTCTGCAAGTGTTTAATTTCTGTAGTTCCCATCATTCCAATAGTTCCCATCATTCCAATAGTTTGTCATGGTCATGCAATAGGAATGAGATAGATACAAATCTGAGCTCTGGGACCCAATGACCTACCAAGCGAAACAAATGGCAAAAATGGGACTTTCCTCTAAGAACATCCTGCCATCAATTCTCAAGAATTCAGATTTGGGGACAGACGGGGTAAAAATATCCAATATGAGAAAAGGATCCCTGTCTCTAATAGGAGGACCTCAGTGATCTGAGCATCTTATCACCCTACAGTTTAATCAAAGTTTAAATGGTGTTTTCTGTTGCAGGCACATTTTCGTCACAGATACAGAGATTATGGTGCTTTTACCTGAAAATTAATCTTTTGAAAAATGGGTTAAACCAGCAGTTCTAGATCATGTGGAATAAAAACAAACACTTGCAACAGCAATGGCCACAAGAACAGCAGAAGCTCCAATTTCATCAGTACTCAGCTAAGTCAGATTAACAAGTTCCCCTGCAATACAACAAGATGCTCTGGAAGGCAATAAGGAAGCCAATAGAGAAACCTGGATTAAGGTACGAGATGCACATGGTAGCCTGTGCCACTCAGGAGTCTGGCAGAGAGTTGTGCCAGAGCTACAGCTGCTTAGTGTACTTCCCTATAGGAGGCAGCAATAATACCGCAACTGTCAGAGTGAGGAAACCATGAAAAAATACAGAAGTGTTGGTCACGAGAGTAATGGTTGCAGCCTTTGGGCTGCGTGCATGCATTGAATGAGAGTCTGGCAGCAGCTGTGGGTGCAGCAAGATCCCATTCTGGCAATTGGCAACATGCAGCGGAGTGAGAACTGCATCGTACAAAGACCCGTGAGAGTACACACTTAGGGCTGCTTGGATTGAAGCAAATATGTTAACTTCCTCCCTTTGGGAGAAAAAAAAAAGGAATGCAGCCAACATGTAGCAGACAAATCATTAGCATGCAAGTAGATTTTGGTGCACTAAAGACATGTACTGATAAATATTATATAATGCTGAACTGAGTAGTGTTATGCAGAGCTCCCATTTACTTTATTGTACTAAAAGGACTCATTTGAAGTTCTGTCTATTACCCGAAACAGAATGAAAAGCTATACATCAAGAAAAATAAATGCTAAGCTTTGTCAAAAAGCTACAATGGCAAATTTTATGGGAAATTATATTAATAAAGAGCCTTGCTGGTGATATGGGTTATCATTTTATATTAACAAAAACTAGGTACTAGTGAGTGGGTGAATAATACATGTCTCAGTTTCTTTCAGGTTTAAATAAATTGATGAGATTTTAAGCCGGTAGTTAAATCCAAAAAAAGTTTCAGATTGGTCCAGGTGGAACTTAAATATTTAAGGTTTGATTTGATGAATAAAAAGTACAGCAAAAGAGATCCTATTCCACACATTTAACAAAAAGCAATAAAAATGAAAATGAAGTGGTAGTCTTAGGCCCCATCTACTAAACCAATGAGGTAGAACAAGTTTCTCTAATTAATCAATAACCTAGAGGGCAGAGAGTTAACTTCTGTATATTCCCTGAATATTGTTTTATATGACATTCAGAAGCGAAGGTGACATGATGCATATATAGAATTGCTCTGAATTTATCCTACTGGTATTCCATTTTGCTATAAAATACTTAAATACATGGAAAACAAATAGAAATAAATTTACTATAATTCATGATAAACTGGACACCCCTTGGAGAAGTGGGATATGGACTTCTATCTTAATTTCGAGGAACATGCTCTGCAGAGTGAAAAAGCATGCACAGAGGAGACTCTGAGTGAAACAGAAGAAGTCTGAAGAAAGATCCTACAGGTCCAGGATTGAGGGCACCCTCTTAAATGCGAGGGAACATAGCGATTTGAATTCCAGGTTCCTGTATCATGGACAAGCATGCTGAAAAGAAAGGGGGATCAACACCTCCCCTATTTCTTGAATGTAGAGAGTGGGGGGGAAAAACCCAACAAAAATTTTTCAGCCTGAAAAATTTAACTCAAATGCATAAATAGAGTTTCCCATGAAGCCAAGAGATTTGCACCGGCACAAAACTGATTAGTCACACTGGAAAATGAGGCTTTCCATCTACTAAAGAGATTTTACAACTGAGATTGACATGCTCTTGGACCCATGCTGTTTCTTCATTCTCTCCTGATTGCATCTCCTGGGTTGTACAGTGGGAAGATTTGCCCTTCCACTCTTCTGTCTAACATTCAGTGACTCTCTAGTTCAATGGCAATACTTGATCACCTCTGAGGACTGGACTATCAGACTGGAATTATACAATTATACAAATTCTCTTACTTCTTCGTTGAGACTATAACTACAGGATGTAGCTTAGTGAATCTCATCTTGGGACAGTCTTCAGTCTTCAGAATTCAGTAGAATTCACTAAATAAACGGTGACATGATGGTATTTGTCAGGAGTGGCACATTAAAGGCTAACAAATAAGCTTATTAAACACATAATTTTTCCTCACTTGACAAAAAAATGTCAGGCAGTATGCAAAAATTCCTTTCCACAGTACATATGTTGATTAGTCAAAGGATTAATACCTACTAACTCTGTTTTTACAGTGTGGACAGCACTTGATAGCTAGATGTCACCTGAATTTCTTGAAAAATTGGGCCCTCGTGATTTTGCATACCTTTTAGGATTATAATCAAACTCAGTGGAGGTTCAGACATTGGGCTGATATAACAAGATTTGGAATAAAATCTCCCCGAGTATAGTAGAAGGGATGTTCCAGCCTGCATTTGAGGCAAGGCCTTACGAGAGAGCTGTTACCTCCTCTCTAGCTACAGTCAATTCACTGATTGATTTGTGATCTTTTTAAGTCACAAGTCTGGTTCTGGGGTATCTTCCTAATAGTAATGGTATCTCTGGTAATAGGCACCATTTCCTGAATATGAGCAGGAATGAGACTGAGTGACTATTCACATTATGTTCCATGTTATCCAGGAGAACATCAGTATGTGCTTGGCCCTCCAAAGTCAAAAAACACCTTCGTTTTACTCCTTTCTTCTTTTAACTTCCTCACTCACCACTTGAACCTATTTACACTCTTGGTCTCCACAGATCCTTGTAATAGCCAATTCCATAATATAATTAGGCGCCGTGTGAAAAAGTATTTATTTTGCTTGCTGCAAACCACTTGTTTAAATGTTATTTTTCCCTTTGGCAGTACTTCATGTGTGCAAAATGGGATTTCATCTGTCACTTTAATATTTGATCACTCGGCTACCTCAGATCTTCCTGCAAAAAAGCTTTGCACACAATGAGGTTCTACCTTGGGTAAGGGTATGCTAATCATTTGTAACCAGACATAAATAACTCCAGTAAAGCAACAGTGCAACACTGTTACATCAGCTGAAGGTGACCTAGCATCCTTTTTTTGGCTGTAAGGGGCCAGGACTACTGGGAGTGTCTTGGTCTCCTGTCAAAAGCATTTTTTGGATGCTATTTTGTTCTGGATTTTTGCCTGACAATATTTTTTTTCCTACCTCTGTCCCAAGGCAGGGCTCTGGGAAAAGGCCTGTAACAGGCCTTTTCAGTTACACTGAAATAATTTCATCCTGTTTACAGCCCAGTCTGCAGTTAACAAAAAGCTTGTGTCTACTGGGGAAGTTTAGCTTTACTGTGGACTTTAATCACCTGCACTTTTTGCTCAGGAAAGAGCCTCTGAGTGAGGCAGAAGGTCTCTCATGGGACACCTGTATTCACTTCAGTGCACACACCAATATCTCTCAGTTTTCTCTTTACACCAAGTTGTGACTATAAAGGAGCACAAATTATTTCCTGTGCAATGGGAATATCCACCCAGAGCTCGCTGCCTAGATGCCCATGACAGCAGTGCTCATAATATGGGCATCCTATAGGTACACTCACCCCAAGTGGGAACAATACACACTGCCTGTTGTCTGTCATTAAAACAGCCTGCATTTGGTAAAGGTGGATCATCTTGAGGTAAAATTGCTCTTAAAAGCAGCTGAAGAATATGCTTAATTTTCAGAATCAGAATCACTTTAAAGACCTTTTGGTTTCAACTAGAATCAGCAGGTCTTCTTAGATAGACTGTGATACTGCCCATAGGAGGTAACAAGGCCAGGCTCCAGAGCTGCCAGCAGACATCTCCCAAAAGGTAAAACAGGAGAAAAACACATTTCAGCTTGTGTTTACAAATGGGCAGAGAGTACACATGAATGTGCAAAGCACCAGCAAGCCAAACATCAAAAGGGAGATACCTGAAAGCGTGAGAAATGTCATTCCTACTGACTATGGTGTTAGTTGGCAGTGTTGGAACTAAATGTAGCATCATGTGTTTGCAGACAGACTTGCCTAACTCGTACATGCATCTGTGGCCTAAGCAGGTTTCTACTTAATGAGGTGCCTATTTCCATAAAAACACAGACGCTGCAGTAACACAAAACAAGAATGTCATTAAGTTGGACAGAATCGTGTCTGTTGTTTCAACACATACATCAGTGGAGCCTGAAGGGACTTTGCAGTGTTGTCACAGGTGATCTGGCTGCAGGGACACCGAAAAGTTGAGTGGAGCAGCCACAGCACATTGCAATACTTGCTGTCATTGCAACACCACCAGCAGCATTCACACTTACTGCAATAGCTGGGGCAGAGAAGTGGTGACCATAAGATGTCTGGGATACACCAAGTGCAGGTCACTGAGAATGAGATCCTGGCCAAACACATGTATTAACTCTTCAGGTCCTGGCAATGTCTGAATTTCTCAGATACACTTCCACAGACGTTTTCAGGTTTACCTGTATTAACCTTAAGGGGAGAAAAGGAAGAGGAGAAAATTCACAGAGAACTTAAATCAGAGAAAACAATCAAATGCATGCCAGCCTTAACCTTGGGCCTTTCTTGTACCCAGTAGTTCAACAGGCTTTTCCCCCAGCCCACTGGTGCATTTACTGCTAGGAGGAATGCAGGAAAAAGAATAACTGTTTTGTTTGCTGAGGAAACCCAGAGGCCAGGAATACCCATGTGATTAGCACTGTGCTGAGACCACTGTTTACTAGAGATGGTAACAAAGCAATTTAAGGAATTTCAAGTGACATAAACAGGCAGGAAAAGATCCAACTCCAGTGACACAGGCACTGATGGGCTGCAATGGGAATTAGCCTCTTTTTCTCCATGGCCTAAATCACAAACGCAACCAAATTCTGTCATATTTCCCAGAATGATGTAAGAATGCAAGAACAGGGTACAACTGTGTTGGATATTCCTGAACAAACCTACATTCTTTTGCTCCAAGCAAAAACTAGCAAGAGATGATCTCCCTTCCCACAAAGTAAACCAAGAATAAAATGCAACTATGTTTACTTTATTTCATCTGAGATCCATTTTTGAGACACTAATAGCACTACAGTTATCCTTGTCTTTCTAAAAAACATCAGCCCTTCCCACATGCTGGTCTAACATTCATGGGGACAATTTTCTGCCAAGCAACACTGAATTTTTATAGGCAGTCATAAGTGCAAGTTGCTAAAGCAGAGGCACATGTGTAGTGCTGTAACTATGGCTATTTATTAACAGTCTTGAGAGCTGAAACATGCCATTTTTAAAGCACTTTAATGCCTAGGGAGGATTAGATGCCTCTTTTCACTAGTGCTTTTCTTACTTTATGTACTTTCCTATTTCCACTATATGCTGCATGATAGTTTACTCCCTAATCCAGCCTCTCCTTGTGTTCTCCTAGCTCTCTGTGCCCTCTTTATCTCTTGTCATTTCACTTTCTTTTCCCAGTATACCTCTAAGGTATACAATAAGAGCAGCAGACCGTGTACATCCTCCAGATGGGCTGTCATCATGCAGAAGAGAGGGAGAGACCCCTGCCCTGCCGTGCCTGGAGAGACATTCTCGATGATGGAAAGGTCCTGAGGAGCACTTTGCCACCCCAGCCTTGAGAAGCAGCTCTAGGACTGCCCATTGATTCTTGTGTGGTGCCCTGGCTGCTTGTGGAAAGCACCTCAGTGGCACCCTTGTGCCATGCAGGCAGCTCTTTTGGTCATGCAGGGGTCTAACACTGAAAATAAGCACAGCGCAGCAGGGGGCAAACCCCTTGGCTTAGAGAACATGCTCTTCTTTCCCAGATGGAGTAGGGAGGGAGGGAGAACAATATGTGATCACAAGGTTCATGGATTTCTTCATGCTTTAATGAAATATCTGGCATTTTTCAGAAACCTCCTCGGGATCTCCTTTTCCTGCAGCTTGCCCACACAACGATTGTGTTTACTGTCAATCTCATGTGATTGTGTTTAGTGTCACCCTACTGTTCCCAGCACCTTGACAGTACAGCACTGAGCCAGAATGCTTGAGGAGGCAGCTGGCAGCATGGCAGCAATTTGTCGGCTCCCAAAACCCCTTGCTCCACAGACAAAACACTTTGTAGTGGATACAGACCTGCTCTTTTTTTACCTTAGCTGACAGAAAGTTTATTCTGCCCTAGGCAAACTCAATGGCAAAGGGGAAGGTGGGAGACAAATATTTTGAGCACACTTCTCATCTTTCCCCATTGGAAATCAAGAATTACAGAAGACAAGGAAGTAACAACTCCCACCTCACCCTGTGTGGCACAGTTTAGAGCCCTCTTTGCTGCAACTTTAGTTACACACTGTCAAGTTCTTGAATGTCACCAATGTAATTCTGGTCCTCTTTACAGCCGTATGGCTGCCTGTGTTACACACGACAACAAACCATAATTTTGCATGCTATATCAGCAAAATGTTGCTTTTCTAAGTCTTCTCTTGTTCCATCTAGTAAATGATGCTCCATTTCTATGTCTCAGGAAAAGTATTTTTCCCTTCTGCAACAAGAGGAGTTTCTTTTTGAAACCTCACTCTTACAGGAACTCTCTACACTATACCTGCAAATCAAATCAAATCAAATCAAATCAACACAAATAAGTTTATTTTTTCTACTTTCTACAATGAAATGTGACCAAAAAAAAGTGTTGCCAGGAAAAGCAGTTTTTTTGTTTGAGAATTTTTTTTAAGAGAAAGTAAACACAAAGCTATCATGTTCAGGAGAATGAGCATATTCATATTTCACCGTAGGATAGATTATTCTTTGCTAAGTTTAAATTCCATTCCTTATTACCTCCCATTAAATCAATAAAACAAATTTTAAAACAAATTATGGTGTCAGAAATTATATCTGTTCAAAGTAAATTGTTTCTGCTTCTCTCCNGATTCATCCTGCTATTGAAAAATTTTCGTATACAAGTACATACACCCAGGCACCTGTATGAGATTATATTGGTTCACAATTGCATGTGCATATACAATTGCTTAGGCCTGGAAATAAACACTTAAATTCCTGCACTGCCCACAAAGAGGTTTCATACCCTGGAAGGTCAATTGGTTTGTATGGTGATGGATTCCTTTACCAAAGGTTATTTCTGCAGGAAAATATGGCATTTCTGAGATTATGAGGTGATATTCAATCGGATACTATTGTCAAGGTAATGTTTTGAAATTTCTGATAATATTCAGGCTGCTTCCTCCCACCATCTTCAACAAAGCTTTGCATTGCCCTTTGCTGAATTTGGAGAAGAAGCAATAGTTTGTTTTCCTAAGAGTGAAAGGTTTGTGCAGTTGCATTGCCTATATGTGCTCTCCTAGATGAATAACTCCCAAACTCTGTGAAGCAGTTTCAACACAAGAGCAGAGCTCTCACAAATGTTGAGTCTCTAGGTTTCGGGAAAATAGAAACCAGGGTTGCAGTTTGCTTCCACTCTCATTGCTTTCACTGTTCTCATTTGTTCACTTCCCTGCTTCTGCTGTCTCGGTAAAGAGGCAGTCAGGAAAAGGTAAGAGGGGAGCACAAATTGAAGACAATGGTCTAGAAAGCAAAAGGTGCAGCTAGCAATCAAAAATGTGCACATGCACTGTTCAGCCCACGGCTTCCATCCACTTTACATCTGTAATTTCTCCTGACAGACCTGACATCACACACAAATGCAATCACTGGCACAGAAGGTACACCCCAGATGCACAAATGTGTTAACAAAAGGACTGATGAAGGAACAACAGATGAAAAAAAGAAAAGAAAAACCCTCTTACTTGTTGGCATTAAAAAATATTGCTCCCAGGAAATTTAGAAGCTGTATATAGCATAAACTTGGCTGGACACATGCAGGTCACTTTGGCAGTCCAACTGGATCGGGATTCTGACACTCTAAGTATATGCCACTCTACTCAGAACCAGATATTTAATGAAACCTTCCAGCTGCACAATGAAGCCATGTTTTAGTATCCTGTGTAATCATTTGTTTTGCCTGAATTGGAATGCCACACAAATGCACAAACATAGACGCTTTTAATTGTTAAAATAAAATCTAGCTTTGCTGCTTCTCAAAAAGAGACTAAGTTAATACATAAATTTTAAAAAATGGGAACACTTGTTTCAGCCAAAACCATGGCTGCTTACTGGGGCATGGACACCTTTGCAGAACCAGAAGTAGATTTTACAAGAGTCACTTTTCTTTGTTTGCATCATTAAGTTTATTCCCCTTTAAATACACACTCCAAAATTGCACTTGAAAAAAAGGTGTTGCTAGGTGGTAAGTAAAGTAAGTAAACATTATTGCCCATACCTGTATTGTTCTTTTTCACTGTATTTCAATCATGTTTTCAAGTGTGGTATACTACTGACTGGCCTTACATATGCAGTCAAGGCTCAGACATGAAAAGTCCCTCTGCCACAGATTCCTGACTCTAGGTGCAGAGACACAGATGAAGAAACACTCTATCTTCACACAGACAAAACCTTGACTGCTTGGACCGTGTCTGAATACACACCACCAGGGCTCTGACATGGCTTTTTTCCCACCCTATATTCTCAAAGAAATTGTCTGCATCCCTACTGTCCCAGAGTGCCTACACCTACAAATAAATGCTGGTACATAAAACCAAACTACAGCTCACATATCAATCCCAGATCCAATAATTTCTATACTGTAGCTTTTTTATGGAGGTTCCAAGCAATCTACCTACCGTAGTGCAACTGTCAGTGCCTACATTTTAGCTATTTTGTCCTTGGTATTGTCTCTGAGACAGAGGTGCATCCAGGGATATCCCCTATGTCCATTGCAGCCCTCTGATCATCCTACCTCTGCTGAAGCACTAAAGGTTTTGGTGAATGCCAAGTGCACTCAGTTTCCATTTACCTCAACTTCCTCCCAAGCACCTAGCAGCATCCAGCCTCAAAGTTCATTTCTGGCCAGTCTTGGCCAGTCTGCATCTAAACTTTGCAACTAAGGCCTAGGCTCACCTGAAGTTAATGCTCCTCCTTCGTTGGTATAAACATCAAGTAAAATCTGAGATGAGAAAAAACCTTGCAGCAGAATAATTTTCTGAAAGTTTATGGTTAAAAGAACAGAGAGGTGCAATTTGAAATCACTGCTTATGTAACAAGAGCCTGAGAACGGCACTAATATTTAATTGAGGGAAAAGTAACTGAAGGAGAATTGCTTGGAGATCTGCCAGAAGGATTTAAACAGCTGGAAGTTGAAAAGTGATTAATTTTGACAGCAATAAACACTCCATGTTCATAAGCAATTATGGTTAGGTTTCTGAGCTGTTTGAATTCCTTTCTGTGTACTATTAACATTTTGTTATCCAGATAGGAATTTGAATTAATGTAATTTAGGAAATTAATGAAAACCCACTTTTTCCGTAGGAGGTACCCACTTATCTTGGGAAAAGAAAAGTGAATGCATCCTGGAATGAATAATTCCAAAAACTGATCTCAGTGGAAAGTGACCACACTTAATACCATGTCTTGAGAGAAGACAAGGGATGACTGCCAGAGCAAACCCAAGAAAAGAGAGAAACACAGAGTTTTTCTTGAACACGTGGTAGCTGCAATATGCCTGATACCTAGATTTGTTATCTCTCCTGACATAACAGTGGCTACCAAAGCCACCGTAGCTACAAAACACAGTCTCCTTTGAGCAGATACAAGCCTAACTCTGCATCAAGACAGAAAGCAAGGGAATGAAGGGTAAGCTAAAGTAATTTCTTGAGTTTACCACACAATTAGACACCAGCATTGGAGTGGTCAAAGCGAAATACATTGGCTAGGCTTATTAACTTCATGCTGGATCTTGAAGATGCAGTGGAAACAAGATATGGGAAATGGGAGGTCTAAAAAGGTAGGTTTAGGGGTTATCAGGTGAGGGGAGGACATTCTCAACCATGGAACAACCTGTGGACATTTGTGAGTGGAAGATGTGGTATGGTCCCAGCCATACAGAATATTTAACCAATAAGCAAAGCCTCCCTGTACCTTAAGCACAATCCAGTACAAACCTCCAGCCAGCCAGGAAGGATAGCCAGCCCCATTACACCCCATTACAGGCAGATACCAAGATGAACAGATTCAGCTCTCCAGTTGTAGATGACGATCATCTGAAGCCCATCCTTGAAAAAGGACAAGGTACCATTGATAGCCCCAGTGGAAGAAAAGACCAAAGCTAGCTCTGCCCTCCCTCCTGTGTCTGAATGAACTTCTCCAGATGGCTGAAAAGAAGAGAACCCAGAGGAAACAGATAAAATGACCTCGCTTAGGGAAAAACATGACTGGGAATTTTTTTTCTTGTAAGTGTTATGGTTACAGCTGTAAGAAAGCCCTTCACAATTAATAGCAAGGAAAGACTGGTGCAACAGCCAGTTCTGAGGTACAGCCAGTTCTGAGGTACTGCCAGTTCTGAGGTACTGCCTGTTCTGAGGTACTGCCAGTTCCAAGGAGCTCACAATGAAACCCAACCTCCTTCACCTGCCTGTATTGTCTATGTGAAACAAAAGCAGCAGGCTCAATTTGCAGTGGTTTTCACAGCGAACACTCTGCACTGATAATGAAAACACCAGCCCTCAGGTCTGCCATTAGTGAAGCCTCCCCACATGTCCTGTGGGACTGAACAGAGCAAGTGGTGGTGCAGCCCCATGTGCAGGTTGGGGAGCAGCAGCTCACAGAAAACAAGGTGCAAGGTGCTGCAGTGGCAAATGCACTAATAAGCACACACCACCTGTTAGACAAACACGAGTGTGATCTCAGCGTGGAAGGGGAGACTACTTCAACTAAACCTTCTCTCTCTGCTGCAGATCGCCCAGCCTGTACAAAGCTCAGTAAAGGCTGATTTGTTGCAGTGCAATTTTGTCCTAGCATGGGAGATTCCCAAGTTCGCATATAATCTCCTGGCTTTCTTCCTCATTATAAAAGGAATTTAAAATATTTGCCAAGCCCTTGGCATAGTTTTCGAAACAAAGAACTAGTAAAACAAGGAGAAGAATGCAGTTGCAGGAGGGCAGTTACATTTAGGAAGTGGCACTTGGGAACTCCCTGGTGTTACTTTGATTCAGGCATTTGATGGGTGTTTAACTGGTCTCCAAAGACAGTGATTAACTTAGACTAGATACACTGTTCTCAAACAGCTTTAGTTCAGGAAGACGAGTTAGCTCACAGGCTTGTAGACAAGGTTGCAACTGGATGTATGTCCTATGCCAGTGAACTAAGAGGAGGCTCATCACCAGTTTTCTTTAGAGTGGACTAATGCGTGCTTATTGGGCCTCCATCTAGTCAGTTTAAGATAGAAAACTCCTTCAAAATGCTTACTTCCATCCCCATTTTGCTCATTTCACCTCTAGGTGCTCCCAGGCTCAGAAATAACTAGAAAGAAAGGAGGACATGGTGAATGAAGCAGAGAAGAAAAGAACAGGTGAATATTTGGTTTTGTGGGGTCACACTTCATTTTAATGAGTGTGTTGAAATCAGGCAGAGATCTAATACAGTGCCTATCACCAGGTTTTTCCTTGATGGGGAAAATTACATGGCCCCTGTCATCTGTCAGAGACTTTCACAGGCAGAGGTTGAGAATAAGAGCATCAGGCCCATATGCGGAATGTCCGACGCACTAACCACCTCTTTGCTGAGCCAGAGGGTTTATTGGGTGAACCTCCAGACAGCTCCAGTGTCAAAATTAAAGTTTGTTTAAAAGAGAAATCTGAGAAGCTGCCAAGAATGAATGGACATTTCTTTCCCTGTAACCTCCCACGGTTTTATTTCAGGAAGGGCTAAGCAGGGTCTTGGCATTTATCCCCAGGAAGCATCATACTTATCCAGTCCCATCCAACCCACCACATCCCTGATGCACGGACATGTCTTCCTTTGTAATTTCACAGTGTTTTATTTCACTAGCTTACTGCAATCTTAGAAAAAGAGGTTTTAACCAGGAAGATGGTTACAATAAGCATCGTGTGCTATTAAGTGCTTCTGATATTTAATGTCATGGCATGTATAAGCACCATGCAAACTGGATTAGGTTCAGAAATAGCCTTCTTTAGAGTGGACTAGTGCATGTTTATTGAGCCTCCATCTAGTTAATGTAAAACAGAAAATTCCTTCAAAATGGTTTATTTCCACCCCCATTTTGCTCACTCTATCATCAGCATTTTCCATTAGAGGACAATTAAAGAAGGAACATTTGGTTACAAAAATGAACCACAGTTAATTTGAAAACCCAGTTAGATACCAGGCTGAAGATCCCCTAATAAATACTTTGTCTTCTCTGTGTACTTTGGGGATCACAGCTACAAAGAGGGTATCATATGAAAAAGGGACAGTTCTGGGTTTCCTACTTGGACAAAATAGTTTGAGGAAATATTTAGGCTTGCCCAAATAAGTGCAACAATTTACAGTGGCTTCAGGATCAGAGAGAACTGAATCACAGTCCCGATACTTTTTCGGTTTGCATTGATAAAATGTACAAGACATGTATCTCTCCTCTGGCAACATTTCTTTCCTTCCTCCTTATTAATATAGAGTCTCGTTATTGCAACCATCTAATAATCAGCTATCAGCAAACTACTTTCACAGCCACTGCAAAATGCAGCTGCACAATTGCCTTGCAGGATTCATTAGGACACGGCATACAATTGCACTGCTTTCCTCACTGGCTGTTGGTCATCTTAGATGCCACATAGTGCTAGCTAGGACAGCTAGCTCAACTGCTTGGTGCAGCTAGTGGGAATTTTGACGTGGCCTTCAACACAGCGGATGTCTCAGGCCAGCTGCCAACAGAGATGCTGCAGGATGTTAAGCATTTGGTCTTCTCGTTTAAGAATTGAGACTATTTCATACCTCCTAACAGCAAAGCATCTTTGATGTGTCACATTTTTAACAAAACCTATGTATCTGAAAATCCTGTGGTCAGTTTGGCACTTGTTCTCACAGAGTCACAGAACCATTAGGGTTGGAAGGCACCTCCGGAGATCATCCAGTCCAATCTCCCTGCCAAGGCAGGGTCACCCAGAGCAGGTGACACAGAAACACGTCCAAGTGACACAGGAACACATCTGAGTGGATTTTGAATGACTCCAGAGAGGGACACTCCACAACCTCCCTGGGCAGCCTGTTCCAGTGCTCTGCCACACCGCAAGTAAAAAAGTTCTTCCTCATGTTGAGGTGGAACTTGTGTTTTAGTTTATGGCCGTTGTTCCTTGTCCTGTCACTGGCAACCACCAGAAGGAGTCTGGCACCATCCTCTTGACACCTGCCTTTGAGACATTTATAAGCCTTAATGAGTCTCCTTTTCTCTGGACTAAACAGACCCAGATCTTTCAGTCTTTTCTCATAAAAGAAATGCTACAGACTCATCATCTTGGTGACCTCTGCTGGATCTCCTCCGGTAGCTCCTTGACTTTCTTGTCCTGAGGAGCCCAGAACTGGACACAACACTCCAGATGTGGTCTCACTCGGGCTGAGTAGTTCTCATTCTACCCCTGACTTTAAAAGGACAATATCCATTCACACATGTTTAATGACCATGAGCATTTGAGTGAACACCAATAATACGTAAAACAGGCTATCACTGGGAAGCCGTCCATCTTCTTTCTAATGCTGTCTCTCAGGGTGCAGAAGTGTCTCCAGTGCCTCCCATGCTCTGCAACTCTGTTCCATCTTTATTACTGCAGAGATATTTTGTCTTTCTCCATGAAGGCAGTTAATAAAATTTATTGTTAGCTACAAACTCTGTAAATCCAGCCTCTGGAAGATAAGCCAAGGCAATATGCTGGCTTCAAAGCTGGCAGGATCAAACTAAGCAGGATCTTTGGTGGATTTCTGCCTATAAGGGAGCTGAGTGCCAGGTCATGCAGGGTTACCAAAGGCAAGTTATTTGTCTTGTACTGCAAAGCAAGCATAACTTTGACTGAGGTCTCCTTTAGTTCTTGAATATCCCAAGGTGAGGATGGGGTTAAAAGAAAGGATTTTCTAAATACAACTCTGTTCCAAAAGGTTAGGGATAAAACTAGCAGCAATTATGTACTGTTATTAAAATAGTACCTAGAGCTGAATGCCAAGAGCCTCACTAAACACACAGAGATGATTCCTGCACCAAAGAATTTTCAATATGAACAGACAAGACAAAGACAGTACTGTTATTCTCATTTTGCAAACACTGAACCTAGGCACTGAGACTAAGTCACCACAGCACAGCGATTAGGTCACTTGCCAAGGTCATATAAGGGCTCTGTGCTAGAGCCCAGACCTGAATCTATTTGTATGTCTCAGATATAGTTCTGTGCTTTGGAAAAGCTTACTTATCCTGAGTTTCCAGAATTATGTTGATCCAGTTTTGATTTCCAGAATTAAAAGTCAGAAATCTCAGACTCCCACTGCACCAAATCCCCTCAGTGATAAAGTTTGAGTGCAGGAAGAATACATTTCTATAAACCAAGCCATGCTTTTTACAGGCCTAGGCTCACATCTTAAAGAGCCTTTGATGCAGTCAGACCTGTGTTGCCACCCTGCCCACTGTTACATGCACACAAAATCCCAGCAACAGGTCACCTAATACTTGCTTGTTGGGTGAAAATGCCCATTTTTTTATTGCTTGCAAAATAGTGGAAAGAATCCTATCTAACAGCAGCCTTGGGCATCTGGCTTGGCTAAAAGCTTTTGAAGTTATTTATTCCAACAATTTCATAGCAATTGTTTTAATGACTGTCTTACTTCAAAACAAAACCAAAGCCAAACTCAGATCTCCATTCTAAGCCAAAGTAATGAACAGGAGATTTCAAAGGTAGAAATGCCAGTGTTTAATTCTCAGTTACTTTCAAGGACATAAAGAACTCAATGACTCTTTGTGCGCCTAAAAACTTTAAATATTGTGGGTCTTACATGGAGAATACAACTGAGAATTATCCACATCTAGAATGCTATTGGACTATTGGGAATTACTGAGAAGTCTTTCACTTCAAACTCAAACTGAAATACATTATGTGTAGTCTACAATAAGACATTTCTTTGTTCTGAAACAGATTTCTTATCTCTTCTGGTTGATACTGTCTTCTACCATACCATTTTACAGGAAATGAATGGGGATGAGAGAGATGTTTCTCCCCCACCTGCATTTCTTGCTTAAGAAGCAAAACCATTTTATTCCTATCAAGTATGACAATTCACAGCAGTAATTTCTGGTGAGACTTGTACATCTTGCTGACGTGTCATTCCTTACTATAAAGAGGGAAAAACAATTTATATTACCATATTTTGCAAATGTTATTTCAGGTGAATTTTTGACCTCCACTACCTCTCTCACCACCATCTCTTTACTGAGAGGTCAAGGTTATTGGTTAATTTATTTCCAATTAAAACTGATAGCTCTTTTTTGATTATTCAAGCTAGTAGGAATAAGAAAAGGTTCCTGCTTTTCTTCTGGCACTCACCCATGCCTTTAGAGTAGCTACACTAACTTTCTCAGGGATTGTCTGCCCCCACTTAATGGAAACAATCCCTGAAAATCACTTATTTCTGTCTGAGACCACCCATTGAAAGCAAATGGGAGATTAGCCAGTTCTGATGACGTAGAAGCAGACTCGCTTTTGTCCCAAGTTCTGAGCCCCACTGTTAAATTCACCTCTTAAATTCTGTAGAAGGATGAAAATAGGAAGGAGGAAATTATTTCTGGAAGCACGCTATTGCTGTTACAGAAATACTAGATAAATTTGTGTCACATTTTAAAAAATTATCAAATTCATAGTTAATTAATCATGTATCTCCCATTATTTATCCTATAGATATGCACAGTGATTTCCAGCATGACTGAGAAAGCGTCTGCAAGGAAGTCCAACTTACAAACAGGAAGTCTAAAGTCCAACTCACCAACATAATAATAGATGTCTGGCATCTTCAAAGATATCAAACAAAAACCCAAAACTCAAAAGCCCCAAAACAAAACAGTGCACACTTTTTTTCTCACTAAATCGTTCCACCTCTACAGATAGCATCAAACCACTACACAGGTTATGCTGCTTTTAAAAAGAGAACGTTTCATTATTGATTCATATAGATGTTCAATAAAAACAGAAGGGTTTTGTTCACTTTGAAGAATGCTAACTGAATACTAAACTGCAAATTAGAATATCAGATAAGCTAGTCCTTATTGACAAATTAATTATTTCTAGCATTCATTGCTTTTTTTTAATCAAAAACTCATTAAGTCAGTGGGTGAGCTGTTCTGAGGAAGAACAATCAGAAGATAATCACGCCAGATTTGAATAATTTTATCACAGCTCTTCCACTTTAGGCTTCTCTAGTGATCTAAAAGATGGGATTTGAACTTCATTACAAACTGACTATGAATATAATTCAGATGGATGGGAAAGTAATTTGAAGAATTTTTATCCCGATAATGAGCTCCCTTTGAAGCTTGTGAGCTGATTGTTGTACAAATTTGTAAACAATTAATGCTTGTCTACAAGGAACTAGGACACCAAAAGTTTGGATTTTATTAATTAAATTAGTTTCTAAGGAAAGAATAAAGAACACTGTATATAATTTTTTCTTTTGTCTCATTAAATATGTCTTCCACTGCTCTGATGGCTGAAAGTTTTTAAGGACTCCATCACTGAGCTGAGACCATGTCTTTTTTTTTTTTTCAAGCTACACCTTGGTCTAATAAAAGAGAGACTTTCCCCCCTTACGTCCCTTACATCCCTTAGAGCAATTTCATCAATATTCCTTTGAGAACCTGTTCATGCAGCATGTGCTCACCCACTGCTTTCACAAGGGCTGTATCATTGCAGATCGTGTTACTAGCACTATTCAGCTGCCTCAAAAGACACAAAGGACACCTGGTAGGTGGTGCATCCTGATCACCGGGAAGCAGTGGCTACACAGCATACATGCAGTGTCAGACTCTTTACCGTCACCACCTGGTCATCTCATTTACCTCACACAGGAAGGGTTTTGCAGTGTGTGCTACCAGGAGCAGGGATGGTGGGGCAGGTACCTCTCAGTACAGAACAACACCCTGCAGGCCCTGAGGATCCATGCAACAACAAGCAGGCACCATTACTGGCAATCCTGCTTGAGTTTCTCCCAAGACCATGCTCTGCATGACTGCTGCAAAACAGGAAGGTTTCTGTGACACACACACACACACAGACCTACCACTCCTGGGGTACTCTTATTGAAGTGTGCAGGTAAGGACAGAGGAGACCCACAAACCTTTTCAATAAACCATTTGTCCTGCAGCTGGCATCTCAGTACCCCACATGCTGTAGGGGCTGTAAACCTTAGGGCCATTCTTGGACATGCTTGCTTTGCCAGAGAATGGCAGGCAGAAATCTCAAGGCCTGAGACTAGCAGCCGTGTCCTCAGCCTAGTGCAGTGCAGGCTGGGTTCAGCTCAGCGCTCAGTACCTTCAAGAAATGAGTCTGAACAACATACTTCTAGCAACTCCAAACTTCAGCAGGGCCTGAGTTTTGAAAATTGCATGTTTCAGCTAGCTGTAGTCATAAAAGCACCATCTCAGTAGCTCAGTTTAAAGACACATTCCAGTGTGTCGTGCTAAGCCTCTAACAGCCCTCAGGAGGCTGTCTCAGCATGTGGCAATGCTACTCCCATGTTCACACACCTGGCAGAATAAATGCCTCTTTCAATTAAAAATGTCTTTAGGAATGCTAAGATAAGAAAGAGGTACTCGTTTGTACACTGCTATCTAAAATTTTCAGCCTCAGACTATCAAGCAGACACAAAGAAAGCAGCAAACACAGAATGTGTTTATTATTGATAGACTGATTTTCCTCTGTGCACCTGAAAACATTTTCTCGTTGAAGAGATATATAACCATCAGTACATTACAGATGTAAAATTCCAGAGGACTGTGGGACAAGGCTGTCTAGATAACATGTTTAAGTACAAGCATTCTGGTCCGTGCTGAAGGCAACATCTTGTTAACATGTGTCTTAGCAGTTTTTGACAAAATGTATTAGCTCATTACAGATAAGCCCTGAGCATAAGCAGTCTGGGTAATCTAAGTGAGAGAAAGAACAATGCCTTTCAAAAGGATGAACTGCCTGAAAGAGGAAATTTAACTTCACCAAGAAGACTGTCTCAGCAGCAGCCCCTATAATACAAATCACACAAATTTCAAATGCATAGTGGTTTTCCTTGATTTTTCCCTCTGCTTGCTGTTCCTAATGGTACTGAGGGATCAGACATGTTGTTTAGGCTTGGAATTGGGAGCATACAAAACCATTTCAAATTTTAGTTTTCAGCTTAATTTCTACCTTAAAAATACTTAAGGTTCTTTTTAAACCTTTGGCAGGTCACTTGAAATTCTGTTAAAGTCTGTCATATTTTGCTAGCTAAAAACCTCTTAACTTCTAGTCTAAACCCATTAAACCAGGACAACAAGGCTTCTGCTAACATGAAATTCTGCATCCACAGAAACTAATGACAAAATTTCCACAGACTTTGGTAGGTCACAATACTGCTCCTTCAGACTCGCAGTATCTGAATATTAATTTCTCAAAATATTAAGCCAGAAAGAAACATTTGAAATCAGACTGTGCAATGCTGCATGCAAAATGCATTATAGAAAGGTTGGTAGAATTTATATTAGCGAGTATGTGTAGAGCTGTACATCAATTATTGAGCTTTACTGCTCGTTCATCCTGGGAAGAGTTATTATTCATTGCTCCAAATTCTTCACTTTTAAAAACATTATATACGTTGTCAGCATGTAAAATAACCAGTGCTTTGTAAAATGTTTATTACTGCCCATTATAAAAGAGAGCTCTAAACAAAAAATATGTTAGGGCAGTGTTCTAAAGCTTGATTAAAAATGGAGAATTAATTATTCTTTCTTGCAATTTTTTACTGTCATGCAAGAAGGTTATGCATTTGTTTCAGAGAATTTGGTAGTTCATTGCCTCATCCTAGTGATCAGGTTGCTCCACATCCTCTTTCTGGAGTACCCTGTACCTTGAGATTGCTTGTTCATCACCCAAGGTTAAGGGAGTTTATTTCTCTGAACAGAACTGCCTAGATTTCCAATGGCATTTCAACTATTGATGCAACTGATTTTAAATAAACCTGTACATTTTATTTCTCTGAAAACATCCCTGACATCTGATACCCCTTACTTTGAGCTGTACTTGTATTGTTTCACAGTCACAGGGGCAACACTGCAACCAGTGCTGAGGCAGCTGCTGTTACTGAGCCAGAGCATGGGCTTTGTCTGCAGTCAGGTGAGCAGCTGTGTGAATGCTCTCTGCCACCCACATCGGAGAGGCTGAAGTCCACCCAACCCTGCCTGTAACTGGAATGAGAACGTGTGTTTGCCTGCCTGCCTGCATGCAGACATGCCTTTTATCTTGTCATGATACAGACAACACTTGGAGGATCGTGCCAGTTCTCAGACAGTTCAGGTTTTGATGAGACACTCTTTAATGGTGAGAGGCAAGAAGGCTTCTTCTTATCCTAGGACAGACATTCATTGCATTCCACTGACTGTAAAGGGCACCCAGGGTAACTGACTGAGATGAAGACATCTACGCTGTAGCTATCTAAAAGTGGGAAAACTAAGACTCTTTTTATCTGACAGGTATGAGTTTCATACTTAAGAAAATTTCACAATGAACAGTTGGGGAGATGATCCTTTTGCAGTGCACATCTTTCCAGAGCACTGCCATCTAAATTCTAAACTGAACAAGCATAAGATTTAGGTGCTCTTAAAAAATCGGATTTGAAAAGAGTGGCCTGTCTGGTGCAAGTCTGAAGGCCTCCAGTGAAAATCCCTGATTAAGAGGGCGGAACAAAGCAAGCCCTTCCCTGTCTGACAGGTTGCTGCCGGTGACAGCAGGGTGGAGCAGCCAGTGAAGCTCAGCCCTGCCATGGGAAGATGGTGACGGACCTTCAGTGGCCAAGGCTCTGTTTAGGGAGGGAGGAGGTGGGTCTCCAATTAATTATGGGCCTTGGCACAGGTTCAGATGTTGTTATGCCTGTGACTTGATCGGTTTAGAGGAAATATATATCTGAATGGAGGATCTGTCCAGAATGATTGAGTTATACTGCAGTTAAAAGCAGAACAGATGTATAAGCAGAAGTGATGGTGTCACTGAGAATCAGTTACATATCTCATGGGAAAACCTTCATTTGTTGGATAAGGACAATATGCTATACTGCACACATATCCTCCTATAAATGTAATCCATTTGCCCTGCTCTGAAAGCATGTGTGACAGCTGTTCTGCCCAGAAGCAAAACGACATTTTATATCAAAAGCATTATTGATTTCCTCTCTTAACTGACTTCGGTAAAACATTAAAAGCAAATGTTAATATACAATACAAATCTACAGAAATTGTCAGTCTTCAAAGCGGAAAGGGTTTGGCATTTTCTGCTTCATATTTCACATCTTTCTGCATTTTCTGATTCTGTCAGAAGAAACATCTCCAATATGGATCAATCAGAGGAAAGTTGAAAAAATCCTGAGAAAAATCTGCTCAGGCAAAATTCACAGACAAAGGAGGTACAGTTTATTGATCTCAGACATGCATTCAGAATAAAAATAACCCAGAACAGGATAGCCAAGTTTGTAAATCAGTGTCCTGGCTGCAGGACCAAAGGATTGCCAGTGCCCACTGGAGTATGGTACCTTTGCCACAGGAATGGAATTCCCCTTAAAAGCAGGTGAGGATCAGTTTCACACAAAATCTGTGATCTGCTCCTTGCTGTACACTTTCTCCTCCCACCCGCCATCTCCTGGGGGATGGTAGTCCCAGGCCATCTGCCTGGAAGTAATGGGCCTTCACTCTAATCCTCTTCTCCTTGGACCTCGCTCCCTGAACTCAGACAGCCTTTGTATCTCATCAGGACTAACTTCATGTCTCTTTGTGCTCACCATATGGTCTAGCACTTACTCTGCCTAGCTGGTAGGATAAAACACACCACAAAGAGGGCACAGGTGACTCTTAAAAGAAAGAATAGACAGTACCTCATTAGCTTTTCAGGGAAATCCTACATGCAGGCTGTGGGTTCCTGCTACAAACTGCTGAAAGGCATTGTCATCAGGATATCTCAGCCATCAGCTTAATGCTCTGCAGTTAAATTTTGAATGCTTGTGAAATGGTTCCCATGTCCTGTGGCTGAAAGTCGGTGAATTAACCCTGTGAGCAAGTCCAATTTTTCTGCTGCCTTTGGAAAGAAGCCAAGATCATTGGAAACAGGTTGTGATTTAAACAATAAAAAAAAAGACATGGTGTTCCCTGGAATGGGGAAAATTATTGAACAGCAGTCATATGGATTGAGAAAGATCAAGTCCTCCATCCAGAAGAATTATATTTTTACAAAATGGAACACCTCTAGCAGGCACTACAGCAAGAATGCCAATACCAAATACATTATAGCCTCATAATCAAGCCACAAATGGCCTGTGGGAGAAGGAGGTTCATGTGCCACATGGACATGGGAAAAATGCATTTTTCTTACAGATAATTTCCCTGTCAACAGAGGGATGTAACTTCACACAAAGTTTTGGTCTCAAAAAAAATGTTGTTTGATTTTAGAAATAAAAACTTTTATAGGGAAATTCCAAAACAGTTCAATTTTTAATATTTATCTCCTGGGAATTCATTTACCAGGTGCACACAAGAGCTGGGAACACTTCCTTTTTGGCCAGCTCCCCCTACTTGTGCTGGCTGCAGGCCACACAGGTGAGCCTCAGCTGCTGTTATCTAAGCTATGAAATACTTCAGAAAAAGAGAGAAAGATACAGAATGATATCTGTATCATCAATGAGCCAAAGTCAGAAGTTTCAGCTGTTGGTATTAGCAGGGAAAATGTAATGACATTTTTAAGGCTTTTATATTCATAAACTTTGTTTATCTACAGTAGTCCTTCTGGAAAGGTAGTTTTGCAGTTGCTATTATATTTATCATGGTGACACTTCCTTGTTTGGCGAGAAAAACCTTTTTTTCATATGAAATGCACTTATTTTGCCTATTTATTGATAAAAAAAGAGATAATACAAACAAGGAATGAAGAAGACTGTTGGCTTTTCTAATCTTGTAGGTAAGCTTAAGCCCAGCAGCAAATGAAATATGCAGTTGAAAGATGCTTTTGATGGAGCTTCAGTTCAACATGGAAGGTTAGGGAAGCTGTGACTGATTCATAGTTTTCACTGGTATGCTCTGTCTAAACTGTAAAAATATTCGACTGAAACTTGTTGGGAGATCTGTTCCTGCCGAATTGGCTGCTTTCCATTCCAGCTTTAGTAGTAGTAGATTTTTTTAAGTTTTGTCATCAACAAATTGATTTTACTTGAGAAACTTGCCTTTGTCATCATGAATGATGTGTAATGGTTTCCAAAACTCAATTCCCAGTTTACTGCAGATACTTGTTGCTCAGGATATGTTGCTGACCATTGTGCAGTTTCGCAGATGCTACCGGTTTTGTTTCAAACGCAGTAATTTTCATCAACTCCAGACTAACAAAGATATTAAATAAAATGAATACAAACAGTTCTTGGCAAACATTCATTATGTAGCATGTTTAAATTCTGGATCATCCATTCCATAATCCCTTTGACTGTTTTGTTGCTTTGGATTTAGGTGAATCCAATAAGAATTTCTGTCAATAAGAGCTTCAGCAAGCCTGATTTCTGTACTGTCCTACTGAAGCATTTCACACTTGTGTTTCTACACACAGCAGGTTGCACCAACAAGCCTTCCACACCATTTCTCTTCTGTTTTAATCCAGACTGAAGATGTCCTCCATGGTCATGTGATGCTGTTATTTTGATTTTCATGTGTGCAAAGTTCTTTTTCTTTTTTCATGAGATTGAAGTTTGTGTGATGTATGTGGATTTTAATGATATTTCTTAAACATGTGATTCACAGAGGTGAGGCGTGGAATGTATTGAGTTTGTGTGGCAAAGTTTTGGTAGTGGGGTGGCGGTGGCTGCAGGGGTGGTTTCTGTGAGAAGCTGATGGAAGTTTCTCCCATGTCTGACAGAGCCAATGCCAGCCAGCTCCAGGATGGATATGCCACTGGCCAGGGCTGAGCCCATCAGTGATAGCAGTAACACCTCTATTATAACATGTTTAAAAAGGTGGGAAAAAATTATTGGGCAGCAGCAATTGCAGCCAGAGAAGAAAGGAGTAAGAACATGTGAGTGAAGCAGTTCTGCAGACACTGTGGTCAGTGGAGAAGGAGGGATAGGAGGTACCAGAGCAGAGATGCCCCTGCAGCCCGTGGTGCAGACCATGGTGAGACAGCTGTGCCCCTGCAGCCCAAGGAGCTCCATGGGGGACGAGAGATCCACCTGCAGCCCATGCAGAACCTCAAACCAGAGCAGGTGGATGCTCAAAGCAGGCTGTGACCCTGTGGGAAGCCCACACAGGAGCAGTGTCCTGGCAGGACCTGTGGACCTCTGGGCAGCCCAAGATGGAGGAGTCTGTTCCTGAAGTACAGCAAGCCATGGAAAAAAAGGGTTCCATCTTTCTGCACCACTTCATGGGACGAGGCAGAGAATAGTGAATAAACGTAAGCCTGGAAAGGAGGGAGAGGTGGCAGGAAGGTGGTTTTTAGATTTGTTTTATTTCTCATCCTACTCTGCTTGTGACTGGTAATAAATACTATTAATTTTCCCAAGTTTTGCCCATGACAATAATCAGAGAGTGACCTCTACCTGTCTTTATCTCAATTCGGGAGTCTTTCACTACAATCTCTCTCCCCTGTCCAGCTGAGGAGAAGAGTGACAGAGTGGTTTTTGTAGACACCTGGTATCCAGCCAGGGTCAAACCACCACACTGCCCTGGGAAGTGGTTTGAGAGAAGTGATCCTGCCCCTTTGCATAGCCCTGCTGAGGCCTCACCTGGAGTGCTCTGTACAGCTCTGGGCTCCTCAGGACAAAAGAGACATGGAGCTCCTGGAAGGAGTTCAGCAGAGGGCAACCAAAAGGATTAAGGGACTGGAGTATCACTCTTATTAGGGAAAGCTGAGAGAGCAGGATCTGTTTAGCCTCAAGAAGAGGTGACTGAGAGGGGACTGTATCAATCTATGTAAGATCCTCAAGGGAGGGTATCAAGAGGATAGATTCAAGGTCTTCCCAGTGGTGCCAGGCAATAGGACAAGAGGCAAAGGGCAGAAACTGATGCACAAGAAGTTCTCCCTGAATATGAGGAAGAACTTCTTTACTGTGTGGGTCACCAAGCACTGGAACAGGTTGCCCAGAGAGGGTGTGGAGTCTCCTTCCCTCAAGATACTCAAGAACCATTTGGACACAATCCTGAGTACCAGAGGATCCTGCTTGAACAGGGAGGTTGGGCTAGATCACCTCCAGTGATAACATGTCCAGTGATCCCTTTCAACCTTAACCATTCTAAGATTCTGTGAATCTATGATTAAATGCCTGAAGGAATTTAAAAGATCTGTAGACATGGCACATAGATACACAATTTAGTGGTAAACTTGGCAGTGTTAGATTTATGGTTATACTCAGTGGGTCTTTTCTAAATGATTCTGATTCAACGATCTTGATGGAGATGAACAAGAAACTTAAAGGGGACCCATGGACTTACCGAATGGTACAAGCTAGCCAGATGTGATGCTCCTCTTGTGTCTCCAGAGGCTCCAGCCACATAACATGTGGATGACTGAGCCCCAGCATGGCAGTACCACTTCTGCTGTTGGATATGAGCTGTTTTCATGAGCTTGTTTCCTTGGAACCAAGAAGAAAGGTCTCCTTCTTTCCATCTGCTCTGCCATCCAGAAAAAATAAAAATAGGATTTTACAGAAATAACTTTCCTGTTCAGAAATAACTTCCTGTATCACCCTGGTACACCCAACAGACAGTGCCTGATACAATTGCACGGGTGTTCCTACAGGCAGGTGAGTTCAGTTCTCCATTATCTATTACCCCAGCAGAGGAAAGCAAATGTCAGCTACAGAGAAGAGTTAAAACTGTCCAAAAATGTGTAGCAACCACATTTCCTCCTCTTTCCCATCTATACATATAAATATTTTTTAATCCAAAATAAAGTTCCTTTTCAAGATAAGCAAATTCTTTTAGAAACAAGACTAAATGACCAAACCTTAACACAGTCCTTGAAATAAGCTTGAAGGAACCCTGACATGACCAAGGACCACAAGGGATTCAGATAGTGAAGGAGTCCTGCAATCAGTCGAAACTGGGTCACTGCTTGGGGGATCAGAGAGCAAATGCTGGAGTTTTTTTTCTGAGACAGTAGATAACCACATATTGAGAACACTGTTTCAGAAACTAAGCCCTACAAAGTCTCCACTTCCCCATAGTGTAAGTGAACTTTGGTCATGCTTCTCCCTACTTGAAATCTTTCAGTAATCCCACCTGCTTCTAAAGAAATTCTAAAGATTTTCCCATCACTTTGGTTTTTTTTTTAAAAGAAGATAGAACTAAAGATTAGATTCATGCAGCCAGTAACAGCTAGACATCCTGTTGCTCTGATGCCTTTAGGAATTGCAAACAAATGTGTTTCCGGTGCTAAAAAAAAGAAACCCTAAACAAGCACAAAAATATCTCTGCCAGAGCATCTGTAATAGCCTGTGACTTATACCTCTTGCACGCAGTCATTTTTTCTCAACAATGACCCAAGTGTCCTTGTTTTATAGGAAACTCTCTTGTCAGGAACTCCCTCCTGCAAATCCAGACATGCAGTTCAGCACAGGAAGTCAGGCTGTCATGGCTCCAGGCATTGTTAATCATTTTTAAATGATCATTAAAAAGCAGCAGCAGCAAAAGGATGCAGCTCTGGTGAGGTCAGATAACAAAAATGCCTCTTTTTGGGAGGGGGGGCGATGGGCAGTGTAAAATAAAAACACATTTTGCAGACTGAGTTTTAAACACTGTATTCAATGTCTGGGAGTTTAGGACAGGAAAAGAAAAATACAGTACTGATCTGACAGTTTCTGAGGCCATTCCTACCCTGCTTCCTGTGGCCCCTCATTCCCAGCAGACAGACCCACACTCCCTCTGTCTCTCTTTGTGCAACCACAGAGACTTTGCTGTTCCCAATGCTTCTCAGTCTAATACTTCAGGTCTCCAAGACTTAACGATTCTCAAAGTGCTGTACATTGCAATAATACTGCTCACTCCACTGTTTCTGGGTACTGTGCCCTGCTGCAAAAGCTTTAAAATCTTTGACTTGTTAAAGCCCTTGGATTTTAAATGATTAAAATTAAGATCCAATTTAAATCTTGTGATGCAGCCTTATTTTTGCAGTCTATGTGTGCTGTACCTATGTTTTGTCATCATTAATTATGCCCTCACATGACTTCAGAGTCATTTGTGCCATCAACTAATGATGACATAAATGTCATTGACCCTATTGTTATGAGAAATGTACAGCACAATGTATTTCTTCTCTCCTCCTGAACCTCTCCTATATCCTACCATATGGTTTCTGTACCAAGGGCACTCTGCCATCTGGACTGTGGAGCCTAATGCCCTGAGGAAGACATTGACATAAACCAATTTATGTTAAGACCCAGACCCCAGACATCCGATATTAGTGTGGCCATACGGCTGCACTGGGGTGAATTGTCAGCTCCCCAGTAGCTTTCCCAGTTCCTCCCTCCTTTGGTGGTCCTGGTTCTCGGCTGTGCCAGGCATGTCTGTGTGATCCCCTGGGACCCAGTGTAGCTAGAGACACTGCCCACCCTGCCAGCAGGCTCCTGCCAAGGCCCCTCACTGGCAGGAAAAGCCCTGATCACCCATCCTGGAGCCACACAGTGCATTCTCATGGCACTGCCTCAGCTCAGCAAGAGTGGTCTCAGTGGAGGTATCAGAATCAGAGCAGTGGCCAGCAACCCTTTTACACTTACTTTCTTTTTGTGAACTCTCCCAGGTTAACCCCATAATTTCTCAGCCCTGGTTGTTCTCTTGCCTACCCCTCCCCAGATTTTGATCCCAATCTACCTCCAGGGACCTCTTTCTTTTACCTGCCTGGAAAACAACCTCTGTTCCAGTCAACAGGAGAGTATGGATGTAGGTGAAACCTTTCCACTGTAGATAAAGGTAGGACTTTTGTTTCCAACCTGTATTTGTCACTGGCCATCATACAGATTCTGCCCTTCACCAGTACAGAGAAACCATCAATAACCTCTGGCGGCACCTCCAGCATGTGCTGCCTGAGTGAGCACCTCAGAGGGTCCTCTGTGTCCCAGCTTTCTGTTCAGGTTGCCAACCCTGCCCGTCCAGGGGAAGCTCACAGCCCAACAGCACTGCCACCACTGTGCTAGCCAGCACAACCCTGCACCTCCCTGCCAGGAGACCACAGCAAAGCTTTCAATCACAAATATGTGTATTTTTGGAAGAGCAGAGAAAAACTAATGGCTGATGACCTTAAAAACAAAGCATAAATATTTGCTTATTAGTCTTCACTTAACTTCACAATTCAGTCTTGCACCTTTTTATTTTACTTTTTTTCTCTGCTTGCTTCATTGCAAAGCATTGAACTAGGCTGCGTGGCAACTAATACACAACTGTGGTTGCTAAGGAACCACCAAAGAAAGTAGATTAGTCTCCAGCAACCTGTTTCATTGTCAGGGATGTTTATTTTGCATAAAGGCAATAACTGTACACAAAGGAGTTTATTGAACTTGGATGAACAAGCAAATTATGCAGCATTACTTTTGCTTCCAATAGCTTTCTCTGCTGTCACAAAGCTCCACACAAAGACTTGAGCATTTCCTCAGGGAACAGGATTTATTTATTCGAACTTGTGCACTCTATTCAGGACCAAACTGGAGTACGTTGGCTTGCAGGTTGCACTCCAGTTTCCCCAAGGACATGCATGAGGAATATTTGTGTCCTTTGCACTTTCTCTCCAGGTGTGCTCACCTGCCAACCACAGCACCAACCCTCAGCCTTCCCAACACCTGACAGCCAGAGAGGACACAACAGGCTGGCAACGGCCCAAAATGGCACTGCTGCTGGCAGTGGAGTGATTTTGTGAAGACAATTTCCGCTGCTGACTGCCCCATGAGAGAGCCTCCTCTGCCTGTACTGCCCTGCAGCCACACTGCCCAATGTTCTGTCCACCGTGGGCTCTGCTGCCCTGCCAGGTACTCCCGTGCAGTTCTGCTAGCTACAGCTGCCAGGGCACCACTGGAACAAACCACTTCCAAACACTCTGCCTCCAGTGAGGAGCAAATGCCTTATCAGACATTTGACTCCAACAAGGAGCCTGACTGTGCTACTTCACTTTTCCTTGAGACCATTTCCTCTTGCTGTCTTGCTCCAGCACTTTCTCCTACACCAGAGCCTTGTCTGCTGGTGAAAATTTCTGACATTTCTTCAAACACTTTTTGGATATCAATAGATAAACAAGAAGGGATGAGCTATGCAAGGAACACAGCAGCTAGGGATTTGGAGATAAACAACAAAAATAAATGCAAACGATATTAAGGACTATGGCAGTCCTGCTCAGAGCTCCCAGGTAACACTGCCCATGCCACCTTATCCAGTAAGGATCTGTGGTGCCCTAACCCTAGCTGCTGACATAAGCACAGGTATGCAGAATTTTGTGCACAGGCTTCTGGAGATCCATGGGCTGGTTCTAAGAGGCCTTTAAGTCAAGAGATAAACCCATCATCAGTAAGCATAAATTCCTCACTACATCTATCAAAAATTCAGGAATTTGCAGATCAAAGCCAGATTGAAAGTTAGAAACCCAAAGTCTATATCCTTTAAAAAGTCACTTAGATCTCCAGTCCAAGACATGAAGTGATTAAGAACTCCTCTATCCACCCCAGTAAGTCCTTTTACTTTTTTCTTTGGTTTTTTTGTTTGTTTGTTTGTTTGTTTTTAAAGAAAAGCAGGTCTTAGGATGACAAAAGGAGAAAAGTTTCCAACCATGAAATCTAGTGCTGATATCTATTACCAATTAGTTCTAAATTGAAAATCACAAAAATTTCCTGCGTGGGGTGAAGTTCAGTTCCACAGGCAGTTACAGTATGGCAGGTAGAAGTGCACAACAGCAACTAAAACTAGCACATTCTTTAGCGAACAGAAAAACTGTTCGAGTTTCCTACAGATTTATACCCTCTTCTGCCTTCCCAGTGTAGTAACCTCAGTTACTCCATTCCTTCATGTCGTCAATATGCTATGGCCAGTTGTCTTCATGCATGAAGACTGGCTGACTGCTACCAAACAGATTGTCATACAACTGACTTATGCCTACCTTTTTCTCTGAGGTACTAACCTCTTTCTTCCCTCCATTTTTTTTGGTATTTCAAAAGAAACCCTATTGAGATATATTTCATGTTAAGATTTCTGTCACCTCCTTCAAGTTCAGTTCAAATTGGCTAGCAGGTTGCAGACTTACCAGGGCAGAGGGAATTGATGCACAACTGGGGAGACTGACTGTGTTATCACAGAAAACTCAGTTCCTTAGGGAAGCTGGCTAAAAATTGATATACAAGAATTAAAGCTACTGAAAAGAACCACAGCTCTTGGAAGACATGCGATCCACAGTTGAAGCTTAAAGTAAAAACGATAAACCAAAGGTATTTTACTTCATTTAAAGCAATTCTGATATAGGCACCACTAGGAATTCCTAGGAAAGGTTTCCTGGACCACCTCTTTCTGGTACTTTGAATCAGCAGGAAAGAAGTCATTGTGGGTTTAATGGAGACAACTGTGCACTTATATTTTGTAACAAATGATAAAAGACACATAATCTCACAGTGTGTTTTGTGGCACCGGGTTTTTATTACTCTAGTGAACAATGTGAGATTCTTCCCACCAGCACAAGATTACAATGTCAGTGTGGTACAGCTACTCAGGTACTGGCACAGGAATTAACTCCACAGCTATATAGCTGTAAATAGAATTTCTGCCATAAAGACTCCTCACAGATGACATTCAGCAAAGCATGGTGTCATCAATCTCTCTTCTCCATTCCGTTCCACACCCCAGGAGATCCCTAATTGGGGATGTCTGTGTGATACTACCTTATGTTACAGTGTCTGGAGGCTGATGTAACTTTTTCAACGAACTGAAAATCCAGTTGATAACCAGTCCTAGGTCATTTTCTTAATTCACCATTGATTAATGAGCTATCCAGCTGTTGCAAAATTTTCCCAATACAGGGATTTTTTAGGTCAAGGAGAGGTGAAAAAACCCCATCACTTAAGTTAGAGATGCTTTGTAGAAGCTTCTACAAAACAAGTGTTAAAACCACTAAATTTTCCATGTCAAATTTGTTAAACAATGCCTTGTGTTATATTCCCATGGAAATTTTCTTGTAAAAAGGAAAGGGCTGTAATTCTCTTCTCTATTTTCAAAGCATGATCTCACTGTCCAGACCTAGTTAAGGACAGAAGCAGCCTGAAATTGTAATGATGAGAACAGGAAGGGCATCTGTGTACTCTTTTCACTAGTCCATGAAAGACTTTTCACACAAGTCTACTCAAGAATCTGGTGTGATGGTCCAAAGCAAAACTCTGACTACTGTCATGTAGCAGGATGTTCAAGCAGAGGTTAAAAAAAAAGAATCAAATAAAATGTTTGGATCATATCAAAAAACAAACTACAGTTATTTCTTTGGTGTGGTTGGAATATTTGTACTTTAGAAACTTTAAACAGTATTTCAATGAAATCATGGCAATTGACACCAATAGTAAAAAAATGTTATATCTGAAAAAATTATTTTTCTTTTAAATTATGTTTAAAATATATTATTCTCAGTTAATGAGATTAGCTCAGTTGGTTAGACCACATTGCTAATAACACCAAGGTCACGGGTTTAATCCCTGTACAGGCCATTCATTTAACAGCTGGACTCGATGATCCTTGTGGGTCCCCTCCAGCCCAGAATATTCTGTGAGTCTGTGAATTATGTCCACAAAAACCAACCAAACAGCCAATCAAAAAAAACCCCCCAAATAAATTATTTTTTGAAATCCTGCAGAATCAGAACTGGTTTGAAACATGCTGAATTTCAAATGCATTAGAAAGATAAAAAAAAATCTCTGTAGATCAGAGTATACATACTCACATATTCTAAAAGTTTGAAAGTTGTTCCTACAAGATTTCTGGCTAACTTGAATTGCTTTATTCAGAAGCTTTTCTGGAGAAAACTTGAAACAACTCTCTGATCTGAAATCTTATTTCCTGTTCCTTTTATTTCCTGTATTTTATCCCTCAGATGAACATAAAAAAGCAAAATCCTGGTCAAATACCATGTGCTTACATATGTCAATCCTAATGGGGCATGAATTGCTTCCAGTTTCTCGTTCTGGAGAGCAGTTCCCAATTCTGTTCTATACATATTGGTTATGATGTCAACATGACATCAGTAACATCAAGATCAAGATAAGAGAGAATGAAAGGAATTAGTGCTTTGTTACAAAATTGCAAAATGAAGGATCAGTCTTCAGATATTTAGGAATAATGATCTGGAAAGCCAGAGTAGCTGGGATCAAAAATAGGGGCAGGGACAAAACAGGAGAATAGTGCATGAAAGGATAAGGAGCTTCCATTTCCTGTTCAGGCAGGAAAGTATTAAAGAGGAGCCATTAAAATGCCTAAACATCCCTTCCTTTTGCTGTGTCTCTGAGGCACTTCTTTGGCTTCTGTCTCTAGATAAGTCTGAATCAGTTTTCATTCAGAGAAGAGGTCAGTTCCAAAACATTTGCACCGAAGTACAGATAATTCAGACAATGGGCCCCAAATGGCTCTTCTATAAGTAGACCTGCTTAGATTTCTCACTACAAAATGATGAGTGCAAGGATGAGTACTTTTGCAAAACAGATCATTCCATCAAAGCAGTAGCCCTTGAAGTATACTTCACCCAAATGCCAGCTTTCTTCTGGCATTAGAGAAATTTCTTCTGGAATAAGAGAAAAGCAGTATATCTAGCTGAGTGTAAAAGTACAAGGTGCAGTATGTCGATGTGGATGCCATTTTTACCAGGGTAATGCTACTGAAAGCAGTAGAGGGGTTTCACAGAATGTACTCTAGTGAAAAGGGAATTCAATTAGGCATGAAACTTTAGTATTTCTCTGAATAAAGAAGTAAGTGCTGCTGCTGCTGACAATCAACCTGCAACAAAGCCTGGCCATAAACAATTCACAATTGAATAAATGCTGACAGAAAGAAAGCTGTTACTTTTGGCATGGTCTTACAACACACGTCGAAAGACATGGTTCAAGTTTGGCACACTGCATATCAGAATTAGCAATGAAAGGATACAATTTCCTTTGCAGTGTCTCAAAGGTATCTAATTTTGTTCTGGTGCATGAAAAACTAAAATAATTGGCTGTGAAGACAAAACCCCTCATAGAAGT
>VWZT01001194.1:0-190335 GCA_013397055.1 Pachycephala philippinensis
AAATGGTGATTTTTACAGGAAAAGTATTTTATTCTTTATCAGTTTTGGTGTTTTGTTTTGAAAACACAACCTATCATTGCATTTTGAATCATTTTGTAGTCTCTCCAAAGTTTCATCTAGATTTTCTGACAGTGAAAATTCTAAATTATCATTTGAAATTCCATTACCAAAGCAGATGTACAGTCACTGTGGGCAAAATACAAGCGATTACTACTTTTATTTTGTAGACCATTTAAGTAATTCTAATTGGATAAAAAGAGTGGATGACCATAAAGCTTGCTTTGCCTCTTTCCCATGTCTTTTTTCTGATGGCATAGGAAGCTAAAAATTTTATTTGACATGAGAAAAAACAAACAAACAAACAAAATTTTTAAAAAAAAGAACAAAAAATCCCCAAAACTAACTAACAAAAACAAACCCTGCAAGTAGCCTATTCTCAAAAAAATCTTCAAAACTAAAATGAACTTAAATGCAGAACATCAAGTTTATGTAACCAAAGTCAAGAAAAGTCAAGAAATCCACAAAGTTTTCGACAATTACCAGTCATAAATACTCCATTCCTAATCCTGTTTCCTTGTTAAATGTGAAGCTTAATAGATTATTGATTTTGCTGTAAAACCCAGACCATAAAATATACAAGATATGCGCAGAGGTAGCATCAAGGTTGCTCTCATAGCATTACCTTTTATGTTTCCTGACTCTTTGGGTTTTAACTGCAACCCGAAATATTACAGTTTTATACTAACAGTTCATGTAGCTCTTACTAAAATAAATTGCACCTCACCTTTGGTATTTACCAACAGACCAGAAAAGTAAGACAACGGTCTTTTTACTCCAAATTTGTTGTGACAGTCATGACAAACATATGGATAATAACAGTCTTACATGCAGGATGCTTATCTGTTTTACTAGTTCAGAAAGGTCTGATTGATGTGAAAGACCAAGGTCTCTCTAAAGATAATTTAGCCATTTCCATACAGTTTACGCTTGTGTTAGCTGTATCCTGCAAGGGGACTCCCAGGGGGATTTTCCCTGACCTTCCCTCTAAAAGGTAACGTATAAGAGATTCCTAAAGGAACCATCATCTAACAAGACTAATGATAGCTTCCATGCCTATTATCATTCAGTGAGAGTGAAAGAGACTTTAAAAATGCAGTACCACATTCCTCCCTTGATGTTTCTCATGATCTATTAAGGTATTAGATGCCAGATAAATTAATCATTAAAAACTTACTGTTAAGTCTTTACAAATAATAACCAGGTGTACTTTGATTATTTTTTATCTCTCTCTATATATTTGTATATTTCTGTCACTAAGCACAAGTGATGCAAGACAATTTGTTTATTAATGAGTAATGGCTAGCTGCAGTTCAGAGAAAGACCTATATTCTTCAGCTTCACAGTGCATTAGAAAGTTAGGAGGATTACAGAAAACCATCCATTCTTCGTTTCTGAACTAGCTCATGGTTTGTCATTGAACTATGCTTTCATGCTATTTTAGGGAGTGTGAGCTATTGCGCTGACTGTTTATTAGTGCATAGTAAGTAACCTGCCACTTGATTTATTTTTTTCCTGATCAGTAGTACTTTGCTTAAAAGTTTCTCCAGTACAGTTACTACACAGAATTTTTGGGGGAACTAATTTTTATTGAAACAGTCCTCTCTAGCTTAGCTTACTTTTTGGTACAAAAGAGATGATCTACATTTATATTTAAACTGTTGTCACCATAATATGATTATTGACATATTTTTCCCTGTTATCCAATGTATTTTTTTAATAAAATAAAAGCTCTTTCAGAGCAGCGATGACTTGTTGAATTTCACTGCTGTCATAAAGAGCTACTTATTTTCTTCAGGGTTTGCATTCAGTTAGTCCCATGGGGACCATGTGCCTGCATTTCTCCAGTGACCATGTTGCTTTCTAGAGATTTAAAGCTTTTACTTTAAAACAGGAAATGATTGACCTGCGTGATTGGAGCTTGTTTCCTGATGTGAACTAGTTCAGCTCTATTTCTAGATCCCTAGGTAAGCATGCATTTGCACTGAATATGGATAATTCTTGCTGTTTCTCCACTGGACTATAACAAATACAGATGCATTCAACAGAGTAACTTTAAATACATTTTCAAATGCTGAAAATGTATTCCAAAAATGTTGTTTATATTTTACTTGATTTCATAAACCAGTATGTTCATATTTTTCAATATGATGCCTTAAAATCCGCCTGGTTTTATTTTATTAAAAGTCTTGATTTTTATCACGGATATTTAGAAAACTTGCACCAGAACCTAGACTATTCATTTAATCAATGGCACAAGATTTCTCTGTATATAATAATAAGAATAATAATGGAAGTCTTTGTGATCTCCTCTCCCCCATATTTCTAGGGGATCTATGCCTGTCACAGATTTAACATCATTTATGACAATCCCTGCTAAACAATAAGATGAACTGGCAGTAAAGGCAGTAAAAGCACAGCTTATTTTGGAAGTGGTTGCTCAGCATGGAAGTTAGGCAGATAAGTGAGCTTGTGTGGAAAATACCTTTTACAGCAAAACTAATTTTTCCCCTAATCCACTGATCTGAAATATACAGAAACATGCTTAATATGTAAGGAGCTGTAGTGTGCATGGCATTCTGGAGAATATTCAGGAAGAAAAGATACACTTCCTCAATCTCCTGCATCCATAGTCAGGCAGCGTGACAGATGCTCTGCTGTGCAAGTCTGTATCAGCCAACAGACCCTGTGTGTTTGGGGCTTGGTCCTGTGGCTGTGCCAAAGCTCTCCTCTGTTTTCCTTAAAACTGTGCAGAACAACACTGTCCTAATGGCTGTGGCAGAGAGAGTGCTAAATATACACCTATGCCCCAGGTATCTACCTCTGTGATGTTAAATGACATCTGATAGTAGCTTCGGCTGCAAAACTTAAATACAAAAGAAAATGGAGGGCTCAAATGAAGAGTAGTGAATCAATTAATAATTAATTTAAATAATTGTAGTTACTATTTGCACCCCCAATTATTTGAACAAGAACTTTATTTTCACATTTTCTTTGGCAAAAATATTCATTATTTCTGGGTATAATCCACAACCTGCTGAAAAAACAGAATTAATACACCTGACACCTGAAATCCAGAAAGGATTGAGTTCTGATCTGTATGCTCATTAATATAACTTTAGGTTTTACTTTTCTGGTTTACTTGAAATATTTTGCTGTTTGTTTCAAGGGTTCACATTTTCCACCTCACAGTGGGGATCCAGTGCCAGTAGGAGATTCTCAGTGTTACAGTAGTGCAACAAAGAGCTTACCAAAAAAAAAAAAAAAGAAAACCCAAAGCCATTTTACAGAGGATGTTCCTGGCATTGCACTTAATTTGTGCACAGAAAACATGAGGAATTAATGAAAAACATTGGAATGTTCTGTTTGTAGGTAAATCTCATGATTTGTGCAAGTCAATGGAGAAAGGTTGTGCTCCAAGTGGCATGAGCTGGGCAACACATAACATATTTGAAAGTTAACTATGACCTACTGATATGTTTTAAGTCAGTTCTTCTCTCTGGACATTTTTCTGATTAGGAGTTTGGTCTAAGAGTACCATCAAGGACAGATCAAATCTCAGGCAAGCTGAATTGTTTTTGAAGACTCCTTTCCCTCTCTCTAGTAGGGAATAGCCCTAAAACCAGAAGGCTTAATTTTAGCATTTATTCCCAAGAAGAAAATAGAATAAATGGAAAAGAATATCCATAGAGTGTCAATCTGTTAATCTCCTTCAAACTGGATTCAGGTACAATGGTTAGCTGTAGGATGGCTTGCTCCTTGTTTTGAGAGACAAAAGAAAAACTTTGGCTGTTTTTCCTTCATAGAGAAGAATGAAATGTGGTTCTAAACATCTCAGAGATTATCACTGAAGTTACTACACATTTTCTATTCAAACTGGATACAGGAGGCTCAAGAGGCAGTCATGCAGTGTGGTAAGAAAGCAAGAAGAGAGAAGAAATTCAGCACATTTTAATGCTGAAAGCTTTTCTCTAAACAGAAAGAGTTTTATGTTGAAGATAGCACTGCATATCCAAAATTTTTCCTGTTATGTCTATGCAAGTATTCTGTGCATTGATAATTATTTTTTTGTAACCATGCTGCCCTTTCTAACATTTCTCATTTGGTTTCCTAAGTGCCCTGTTGAAGACTTATGTTCAGTCCTATAAACATAGAAATTAATAATTGCTTATAGTGTAAATAAGTAATAAAACCTCTAGCATAACATTTATAAAAGGCACATGGGAATTTAAAAGTGTCGTGTGGAGGAGATGTGGAATTGTGAGTGTGGAAATGATAGAGATACCGAGCACTGTCATAGGAAAAGAATGTTATATGAACAAAGGGCAGCGAGGAAGTGATAGAAAAGCACATCAGAGAACCATTCTCTTGCTCTGTGGCCTGGCTGTTTCTAAGCATAATAAAAGGAAGAGATACGAGGGTAATAAAATTCATGCTAGACACATCTCTAAACCAGGAACTGACTGAAGAATAAAAAAAGCACTTTCCTCCTAAGTCTTAAATTTGTCAGAGTGTATTCACCTCCAGTAGCAAGGTACAAAGGTACCACTGGTCCCTAGCTAATTTGAGGTATAGGCAGCTCTGTAGAAGGGCAATGTATGCATGGAGGAAAAACTTTAGGGCCATTCCGAGGAACAATTTTTTCTCCTCTGTTCATTTTATGTCCGTATTGTCACAAAATACTGTGAGCAGTTTAGGAAGCGATTAATTTTGGGTGTCTGGCAACTGTATGTTTCAGGATTTGTGGGTATCATTCTTAGCATCAACAAAGGGTTTAGATCAGATGATTGTGCCTTGAGTTCTTCACTATGTAATAAAGTCTAACCTCATGTGTCTGCTAATGTAGCATTACGCTTTAACTTCAGCTTCAGCATTAAAAAAAACCATGGAGTGACAAGTGTCCGATTTACTCTTAATAGTAAATAAGGATTTTTTTCCCATACTCTACATATGCCTTCTCTGCATCATATCTTGAAGCTTGAAATTTATTTACCATGAAAAATATAAATGTGGAGAAACTAGTTTTCACTATGTCCATTTTGAAGGACTCAGTCACTTGTGTGTAAACACAGGCATATGGAAAGTGTTCTGCAGCATCTCTCCAACAGACAACACATACATCAGCCTTAGGTCTCAGCCATGCCTTGACCCACACCTCCTGCCTATTGTTTAGTTTCAAGGAATGCAGAAAATGTATGGGGATAGCAAGAAAATTGTCATGGAGATTTATGAAGAAGGGACAGAACACTTACAAATGTCTTAGTGACATCCTTAGTGGAACCAGCCCTCCTAACTCTGAATATGTAGACTCTTGTTGCTATAATAATTAAAGCCAAAACCAGTGCTCCAGTCATACGAGCAGCTATTGCAATGAGGACTGTAAATTTACACACACTCCCTTGAATCTTCATACCAAGAGTAGCAGAATGGAATAAAACAGACATGCACACTCAGGTGTACACACACACGCTCTATTGGAGGTATGAAGATTTTATTCAAGGTAAACGTTTTAAGGATACAACTCAGAAAATTCAGAGGATGTACATTTCTGTCCTGAATTGCACATCACTGACATGAACTTACCTGGTGTGAAGTTGAAGAGACCTTAAGAGTCTTCAGGGATTTTAAATAATATATTTCCAAAGGAGTTAGGCATCTGAATACTTTTGAAATTTTAGTTGAAGTTCTTCCAACTGTTCTGTGGCATCTTACTGTTAAACTTAAAGGTGCTAGAGGGGAGAATTACCTAGAAAATAACTTAAAAGCATATATTCTAACAACAGTTGCTTGTATGGTTTCACTGAGGAACTGGATGCATTCACATAAAAGACGTCTTCATTCTTCCCTCTCTCCTTGCCTCCTTTCTACATTTATCTTTCTTGGGTTTTTTTCCTTCCTTCCTTCCTTCCTTCCTTCCTTCCTTCCTTCCTTCCTTCCTTCCTTCCTTCCTTCCTTCCTTCCTTCCTTCCTTCCTTCCTTTTTCCATAGAGCTACAAGTAGTTTACAGAAGACAGTCAAGTCCTGTTCACACTAAAGTCAGTGGCAAAAGAACACATTTCGATGCTAGGGAAATAAAAAGTTGCTTTGCAAGTATGTGTAGGAATGTAATTATTAAAAATAATTTAGAAATCCATTACTGAAATAAAAAATCATCCAGGGCATTTCACTATCCGGAAGACTTGAGGTGACAATCATGTAGTTATTAATCTAGAAATAGTAGACAAAAGTTAAAAGCCTCAAATTAAATGGTTCTGTAGAGACTGGTAACTCAAAAACATTTCCAACTTTAGAAGAAATATTTCTCCTTGCCCTTGGTGTAAATACAACGGTTTTGTAAACAACAACAAATACTTTCAAAACCAAGAATTGCTGCTGAAATTCCTGTGTAGCCAACATGAAACTTGTTAATGTCTAATGTAGACATGATTTTTATGGAACAATAGGCACCAAACATGCAGTAGACCTCAAAGTATAACTGTTTGGGCACATGAAAACAGACACAGTCAAGAATCATGAGTTCATAGTAAAGAATTGTTTAAAGAGGATTTTTAGTCAAAGTTAACAGAATTGTCCATAACTGTAGCTCTTAACATCTTAAATTAGGTGAAAGAAGGCATTGAGATCTGTTATTGAATACACAGCTTAAAAACAGGGACTAGTAACCCACAGCATCTCCTCCAGTGATGCAGCCTTGTGTCATTTGATCCACAGGCTGGGAACTGATTGCACTGAAACAGATGTGCCTGTGCATGTGAGAGAGAAGCAGGGGAAATGATGTGGAAGGAGCAAGAGCAGTGGAGACACAGTTACAAACACAGAGCCTGTGTGTCACTGAGTGCTAAGTATTACCTTGAATGGACCCCAGAATTGCAAATACGGAAACTCATTTCTGTTGCTTGATTCTTGCTGTCTTGAGGAAATAGGTCTGGGTTCCTTTGGAAATAAACAAGAAGACTTCCGAGACACCGCTGATGCATTTTTTCCTCCTAATAAACAGCCCACAGGGTCCTGAGTATTGGCTAAATGCTTAGCTTAAACTATTTAAACTAATTAATATTCACATTTTTGATGATAATATGTCCCATTCAGCTTCTTATTTACATATATTAGATGTCTTCCCCAACGTGCACTTAAACACTTTTCCCTTAAAGTATTTATTTTTCAATCTTTCTATTGCTTTTTTTTATATATCAATATACTACAGATAGGATGCTTTGATACTTCTGGTGCATGATTCAGGATGAAAGAGGATGAAATATCAGCCCATATATCTTAAGACACCATGTTTTTGTCACATTTAGAACAGTAGATAGCAGTGGTGTCACAGCACGTGTTAACAATTAGCAGATGATTCATTTTAGTAGCAGCTTCGCTGGAAAGGCTTCAATATTTCTCAGCACAAGGACTGTGTCATTTGACTAATCTGCTTATTTTACTGTCCAAACCAATGCTTGCCCATTCTTTGAATTTCATGTTTACATTCAGAATCCTTTTGACTGCAGGTTTGGGAAGTACCAAATGCTTCTCCATCTGGGAAGGTCGTTTTAATCCCCAAGATGGACTTGCTGACATGAAAACAACATATTTGGAATCGCTGCCAACTCTGGGCTGGTCCTTTGCAAATGGCACTTCAGGCACAGGGCACGGGAAATAGTCTTTTATTACCCACATGTCCTATTTATAGAAATGAGAATAATTAGTAAAGCATATTATTCACTTGTTTTGTCTATTTATTAGTGCTATTTTCCTCTTGTTTTCCACAAAGTAACTTTACACTGGGAAGCAGGATCCTTGAGTAGCTGCCTGCCATCAGAGCCACCAATATTAAGTTACATACGGAGATGCTGTGCCCAGCCTCTCCCGAAGGGAGTGATATATAGGCTCATATCTGACAACAACAGAAAATAAAAACAGGGCTGTATAACCACATAGAGCAGGAGGTTGCCTCGGGCAGCAAAATATAATGGGCTGCAAAATGTTAAGAGACTGTTTACGCACTGGCAGCCTATTGTGCTGCCCCAACACAAATCATTTCATCCAGATAAAATTGCACTGAAGTATGTAACCATATCTGTGTGTAGCTGTAGCGAGTAGGTGAGGTGTCCTAGAGCAGCATGCTCTGCTTTTCCTATAGCAATTAATTGTCTCCGCAGCTTTACCTAGGAGGCAACACTTTCAAAATTGTCTCGGGTAGAGGTATCCACATATTTTTTCCAGCTGGGGAATATGCTGGTTTTTTGCTGCAAGCAGGAAGACCACATATAGACTGTTTAGGGTGGAGCAAATTACAGCTGCTCCCAACTAATATGAGAACTCATGTTTTAAAGCCACAGCTCCCACCTCAGTTTGATCCAAGCAACTCTGCTAGAATCAATACAGCATATGGAATCCCGGGATCTCGTCACAGTGGTCTTATGCACCGTTCATTCCTTGACTGTAGCCAGCACTCAGGACTGGGACAGCTGTAGGACCTAGAGAATATCCAGTGTTTGACAGAGCTGCTGATGTGAATGTACAGTGCTAGGTCTGAGATCAAATAATTGGTTGGAGCTCACTATGGGGAAGGAGCTGCCATTAGAACGAGAACTGTCTTAATCTAAAGTCTCAATAAAGTTGTGTCCATTTTATTCGGAGATGCTAGTCCCCATCCGCAATGTCTGTACACCCTTGCTATCCATATATTTGCATCACTATTTCCATCAATTTATCTCAAGAAGTTGTAGGGGGGTTTGGGCATTGCAGTCAATGCTTAGTTTATGGAGCAGTAAGTGTCCAAAATTGTGTATAGCTTCTTGGTTCACAGTTTTCATTTTAGAGTTAAAAAAATACATGAAAATCTGCAGCAATTTGATTAATAGGGTAAGATTTTAACTTTTTTATCTTTTTTTTTTAACCATACTTTTTCCTGTAGAAAATTTTTCATTTGAATTTAGTTTAGCCTTCATACTCAGATATGCTTTATCTCACACGGTGAAAATATGAAAGATAAAGCTGGGTTTGAAAGGGGCTTTTTATCAGCTACATAGTCCAAATTTTAATTTCCAGCACACAGAAGCCTGAATAAAATGAGAAGGCATTTCTACAACCATAAAAATGAGGAGAGCTTGATGAATGAGACAAAATTTTTCCATTAATGTTTGGTTTAAAATTTACTTTATTTTATACATCAATGAATATGTTTTGTGTGTGTGCTGATTTACTGCAAACATTGGAAAAATTGAATTTGAATGTCATAAATAGAAAACCAATTTCAGAAAGATATGCATAATTCCAGACAGAAACAATCCTTTAAACCCACATGCAGAAGTAGTTTGTGCCGGAAACTCTAGGGGGCTCATCCAGACATTGGGAAAGAATCTGTACTATTCTAACTAACTTAAGTTTTGAACACGTGCATGCATATATATTGACACCGGAAGAACCCACAAATGTAAATTTCCCTACACACCCTAGGCAAACCTACAACTTATAGTGTAAAACACAAGTCATCTTTAATGTTTATTCTGTGGCCGAGAAAACAATTCAGCAGTTATTCAAAAGCCTCAATTCTTTCAGCATCAAACTTACAGGAAAGGTAGGATGTGAAGGAAAGAGCACCCTCCAAAGCAGCTGTGATAGACGAGACGAGTGCTGAGGCAAAACAGTTGTGAAACTGTCTGCTAGGTTCAAATCATCAGCTTGCTGTAGTGTTTAGCTCCAAATAGACGTTTACTTTTCCATTAATTCTAAAGGTCTAGGGCTATACAACCTTCGCTTTGTATTAAGTGATCCCATAATTTTTGTCATTTTCCATTTCTTTGTCATTACTAAAACCCCTCAAGGCTCTTCCTGTATTCCTGGATTCTGAAGTTTCAGGAAATCTTTGAAATCCTCTGGGGCCTGTGCTCTCTGACAAGGTATCATGGAGGCATCAAATGAAGGAAGGATAAGAAAAAATAAAGTGGAAAAAACAAGATTGAAAAAAAAAGTACATCAGCTTTCGTTCTTACCACAGGATAGAATTTTTAAATCTTGATACTATGTTAGTCATAATGCAGTAGGATATAATATAAAAGGTCTGATTTCTCTTCAAAAATACCAAGGTGTACAGTTTCACAAAGTAAAATTTTATAATCTGTAGGTACTAAATAAATTAATTGTTTCCTTACTTGGAAACCATTTTTCAAATGTTTACAGGAGTTGGGATAGGAAGGCATTAAAAATAATGAAGGATCAAAACTTAAATTAGAAAATTGTATTCAGTCTATGATTATTTGATATATTTAATTATTATATGTTAGATTTACACTTTTTTTTTTTATTTTGTGCAGGTGTATTGAACCTTTGAACAGGGAACGTCAGAAAAACAAATTAAATATTGGATTTATTCAAAGAAACTATGAAGCAGATGATGTGATGTCTGCTGAAATGAGTCTAGACTCAAATACTTCCACCAAGCAAAATATAAGTCATATAACAGAAGAATTAGGGCCAAATGCAGAGTTATATTCGCAAAGGTAGAAAAAAATACCATTTTCATTTTTTTTTTAAACTTTAAGTTTTTACGGCTCAGGTAACACAGTGTAATACCCCTGCTCCTAGTGTAGGTAAAGATGTGTCATCAACATTCACAGTCTTTGGCCCATAAAATGTAATGTATTTTTAAAAAGGTAAATTATCTAATTGGAGAGCATTCTGAAAAATTCTTTGTCACCACCATAAGAATAACTGAGTGCACCATCCTATTTTAAGTCACCTCAACCTTTGGCAAAGGCTCTCCTTCCCCACAGACATCATCAAATGATTCCACCTGTCTTCATTATTGTAGTAATAGTAACAAATGCTACTGGGACAAGTCAGCATTCATTGACATCATTGATCTGACATGTTGAATTATAACAGTAAATATTAAGTTACAGTTAAATTCCTTGCACATGGTCAAAAGGAAATCCCCTCATAGTGTTTAACAGCTCAGTTTTACTGAGCAGAATGAAAACAATAGGCAACAAATACATACAAACTTCCCTGATACATCTCAGTTCTTAAATATGAGAAAGTTAACAACAAAATGATATCTTGGCTTCTACTCAGCTCTTCTGTCTGAGCTAGACTATTCTCCTTATTCATTTCTATTGTCAGACAATGCTGATAATTCTATGTGTAATTTTTCCTTGAGAGTCTGAATAAATTATATGACAGCTTTTTTTTGCCCCTCTTCCTAACAGACTTCTCCTCTGAGACTTGAAGTATAATTTCACTCGTCATCTGCTGTCACATTTCATTAGAAGTTACAGCTGAGTGTTTTCTGTGTTGTTTCACGGTACAGGAAAACTATGGGTTTGAATAATCTTTTATATTTATAAGAATTGGAACACCTGTATGATTTCACTTGACTTCGGCCCTAGCTCAGTGGAAATGCTGAATGTTGTTTGTTGACCTTCCAGACTGAGAGTGGACGTGGGTCAGAGATGGATTTGAACACAGCTGTTTAAAATTCACTGTAGTCTCTAAAAATGTGAATGCAAAGGCTTCAGGTGACTCCTGAGTAAATGCTCAAGCCATGCTGGGACCATTTTTTTGGTAGTTACTCATTTTCAAAGCTTGCAAGGAAAAAAGTTAATGAGGAAAACTGAATATCTAAGAAGGGAATGAAACTGTTCAAGGGCAACAGAGCTTTACTTTTACTTTTGTTTTATTTCAAAATGGAAGTTCCCTGAACCCTTCAAAGGTTCATATTTACTGTCTAGATTTCCATTTCATGTGTCTTCCTGAATTCTGCTTAGTTTAGCAACTGATATAACCAAGCCCGTGTCCATATAAATATAAACAAAGTCACATGCAACAATGAGTGCCTTTACATTTTGCTTTTAGATGACTCTGGACCTCTGTTTTCATAGAGAATTTCCCCTCAGACCTAGCTTTGAGATAAATAAACAGTGTTAAAGATGTTCATTTTACTCATTCCAGTATAATAAAAATAATAACACCTCATTATTTTCTTTGGAGGTTGATAACTGAATACAGATCACACACACTCTGAGTCTTTTCCTTTGGTGACCTCTTACTTTTTTTTGCTTATGCTAGCTTTTGGTTTTAATCTCCTTTTATTTGTTTCATGTTTTCTTCCTCTCCTTTTACTCCTGCCTACCATTTGCATTGGAAAAAGAGCACACATCAGCCAAGCCATTCAGGTAATAAACGTTTTCAAATTCTTGCCAGCAAAGCCTCTAAATTTTTTGCTTTGAATACATAATGGAATTTCAAAACTGAATTCTTTCCAGATATCAAATTTTAAAACGTCTAAATTGAGCCCAGATTAATTTTTAAATTCAACTACTCATTTATGTTGGAAAACTGTCATCAAAATTTAATTTTGTTGTTAATTAGAGGTGTAAAATATATTCAGTACCTAAATTTTCAGTAGTTAAAGACCAAAGAATAATTCCCAGTCTTGCAGTTCTTGAAAAGGAAGCAAGAATGTTTCCTTTACTACAAATAGTACAGATTACATTTAAATGACTCAAATAGAGCTATCTTCTTTTTTAAGTAATGATCTGCTACTCCTAAATCTTGGCATTTTCAACTCCTGGTAAAAGCAGCAAGAGAAATTAAATCTTGGCTGTACAAAAATATGTTGCATATTTGTAGTTTTGCACAAGCCAAAAGGCCACTTGTGTATGAGGGAAAGTGGGGGCAAGCCAATGGGGAATCAAAAGTCTTGAAGACTGGAATAAATGATGCAGTCAATGTTGTAGTGGGAGGCAATTGAAAATTATACTGACCTCAATGTTTAAAAATACATCAGCGTAGCAATCTACTTTTATAGGCAGCAAAGAAAAGGGAATTCGAAAATAAACCTTAACACTGGCATAGTGAAAAATACATTTGAGGCAAACTAATTCAGAAGTGGAGAAAAATGGTATGTCATTTGAATGAAATGAAATCTAAATAAGCAGAAGCATTACTGAGCTATGAAATGCAATATAAAATTATTTCTACTATAAATGGAGAAGAAAGAAAAAATCAACTCAAAACCAGAAAAAACCAATGCCCATTCCTCTGTGTGCCACCTTACTAAACAGAACAATTTCAATTTAAAGATATCCAGTTGGAAAAAACAAACCATCATCCTTGTAGACTTAGTCAAAGAGCACAAGAGGAAATCCTGGTTAATATCCATATAATATTTGTGTACGAATGAAAAAATATACTATTAAGGCAGAAAGAGTCAATGAAAGGCCAAATGTAAATTGAGAAGCTGAAGACTGCAATTTAAACCCCTGGAGATATCTCCACAACAGACTCTGCAGGGAAGATGAAGGGATAGCCCTAAACTATATCAGCATATTGTTTGTTAATTGGCTGCCATGTGTGGCAAAATCTTTTTATTTTAATCCCATAGCAGATGCTGGTGAATATTCAGTATAAAGTAGAGAAGAGTTCATGTTAGCATTCCTAGAGCTGTGATTATAGCCCATAGAATCATGGTTGTAAATGGCCTCTTGGGAAAATCTGTGTATAAAAGAAGAACTCCAGATTGAGAAAATAAATCACGATCAAATATTATATAATTTACACCATTTGCTAACTAAGAGAGAACATTAGGTCATTAGTCCATGTAAATAGAAGAACAAATGAACAAAAATTATATCCAGGGGCATTTGAGCATTCAGCTTCATTTTTTTATTTGATGTGATCAATACTAGGCAAAAATCCATCTTGACTTTTGCCTCTGAGTCCTTTTACCTGGTATGGTAAAGGACTATTACTTTCCTTCCTATTACCAAGGAAAGAGGCAGTACTACCTTACTAATGGTGATTTGTGTGCTGTGTCAGCCATGCTAGACAAGCTACAAAGCTATGCCCCTACCTCTGCTCCAGCAAGCTGGGCAGCTGCCATTCTCACAGCCAGCAGGAATAACTACTGCCACAACAGGCAACAAAAGCAATGCTGTGGCACCTGCTGCCTTGGCCAGCTGAGGAGATAGTCACCCATCATTCAAGGCAGTGGCAAGGGGGCCACATAAACCAAACACATGCTCTGACTTACTCAGCTGCTGTCCTATCTAGCCACAGCCATGAGCCCAACAGACAGCTTTCCACTCCCAGCTGTGGCTCTCGGGAAGCATCATTTGAATATCTTCCTCCTGAGAAGGAGAAAGGAAAAGAAAGGTGGTCTGTCCATGTGGCAGAGAGCACCTCCCAGGAAGGACTTCAGTGGAACTCCATCAGTTTTTGCCACCTGAGCACCTTGTTCTCTTATAATACCACAAAATCATGAAATGAAGACCCTGATGGGATTTTCACGCCCTGATATAACATTTAAACCTACACAGGTGATATTGTCTTTTACTCAGTTCAATGTCTTTCATAATTATTTCTTATGGAAACAGGGAAGTAAGACTACAGAGTGTCCTACATTATGTCCTCACTTTGTCAGGATCAGAGGAGTGTTTAGCACAACCCCCTGCAGGATGACAATCTCTATCCTGCATCCAAGTCTTAGTCTCAGTAACTCTAAAAACCTATGAAATTAATACAACTAAATTCTTTCTGCTCTTGCTGTTGTGTGGAAATAACACAAGCTGAGCCTGAAGTCCAGCCAGCTTACCTGATATCTTAGTTGTGACATCTTAGATTTGTGTCTCTCTGTCACAAAGCTGAGTGTTTGGGTACCCAAGAATCCTGGTTCACACTCTGTGCAGCCAATTGCTTTTTGTCCTGGGAGGGCTGAAAACTATGACTGAGACTAAATTTTCAGAACAAAGTATTTTGATTCTGTAAACATTAGGCATGTTTGGATTTTTCTCTCCATGGAAAATTTCCAGGGAGATTCTGTATCCAAATTTAGGTGGATGAGTGTTACTTTTTGCATGGAATCTTCTACTGAATATGATGTCTGATATTTGATCAGGCCCTGCAAGAACTGGTTTCAAGGCATATCCTGGAACAGAATTCCAAGCATGAGATGGTTGTTAGACTCTGAAGGATGGTTTTGAGAATGAAAAACTAGTCTTTTTCCAGTTCTTGAAGTTCAAATTAGTCTCTATGATACAGCTGACTGATTTTGTGATACGTTTTCTACCACCTGAGACCTTTCTTCTAATATTCAAGACTGCAAAACTCAATGGAGACATTTTGACACATGCTAAATATACATACTCCAAATGGGGTAAAGTTCCTCTGGTTTCTCTTCTTGGCACCTTCTGCATCACTTAAGCCCACTTATAATTTGAATTATTTCTTCAGGAACCTACCTTGCTTCAGAGAGTGGCTCTCTATGCTGCCTTCCACTGTGGAGTAATTTGTACACGGTGATATTCACATGGCACTTGTGTTATTTTTGCATCTAAATTCACATTGTATTTTTGTTCTCTATGTATAGCTTGATTTTCCTTTCATATTCAGTTTCTCCCCACATATTTATCCATACTTAATTCTGCTTTTCAGTTCTTTTTTATAAATACATAGTGAACATATTAGATTAAAAAGCAAACATTTACCATTACTTGGTATAAATACAGTCCTGTGGTACAAATTCATTCTAAATTTAGGCAATACTGTGGTAAAAGCAATGCCACAGAAGAGTATTTGTTTACCTTTCAGAGGCGCCCTGGTTATTTAAGTAAAATTAAGTTAGATTCTTTTTTATAGGTTTTTATCCACCACTGGAAAATAGTGTTGGCACTGGCAAAATTAACAACAAAACCCACACATTTTCCACTATGCTTTAGAAAGAAGTTTTCACCCACATTAAGAAACAATATGACACATCGTTTGATCATGTTTCAGCTTGGATGGATTGTTTTCACAGCTATGAAAAGGGAAATTGTTAGAAATATGGGTAATATGTCCAGGCTAAAATGAATATAATTTGATACATGATCAATTTATTACTACTATTTTTTCTTGTGGAAAAATATCTTTTGGACTTTTAATTCAATATACACTTTGTGAACACTGTTTGCCTGTCAAAATTTTCAAAGGGTGTCATTAACTGGTGAACTGAAGCTGGTTGAATTATTTGCTTAGCAACATCTGGCTAGCAAATAATTTCCATGCCAGCCATGCTTTCTGGAAACAATCTTCCTCTAGTATTTGCCAAAATAATTTCAGTTGATAATTTTGGAAATTTTTTCAAATTTGTTTTCCATAGTGCTAAATTCCTTACAACTCTTATGTGACTGATCACTTCTGATACATAAAATTGTTTCTGACGTATAATTTTAACTTCATTTTTCTCTTAATATCTGTTTATTGGGGGATTTTAAAAGTAACACATATTCCAATCTTTTTTTCTTTAATGAGTTTTTAGTTGAGCAATATATTGGTATAAAATATGAGCTTTATGATTTGCAGCATTTTAGCCCAGCAATGAAGAGACAAGAAAGAACCACACACCACTGGCTCAGCTGGAAAGAAATTACAGTAATCCAATTAATTCAGATCAGAAACATACTACCAATAATTTTTTTCTTGGGTTTATAAGCACAAATACACTTTTCAATGAACATGATCAGGTGAACGAGATTCTTATTTCTATGATTTCTCTCCTGCTTTAACTAGAAAACTTTGATTATTTTTGGGTCTGAGAGAAAGAAATGAAAGAAAAGTTACTGATCTTTCAATTCTGAATGCATAAAAATATCACCTGTTTTTTCTATTTTTACTCATTTTTATTTGCTTTTAAAAGAGCAATAAAATAGCATAAAAATATTACCATTTTTCCAACTAAGTTTAAAATGCAAAATATTGCATTTTAGGTCAGCAATGTTTTCTTTGTTTCCAGCAAACTCTGTAACAGAACTTGTTAACATTTTCCTTCTTTACATGGGTGATACGACTATAACCTCTTTCTTCTTAAAGCAATCTGTAGAAGACACTATAATACCCAAAATATACATGCCTTGGTGAGGAGATATCCCTACCTGACTTCCTTCTCTACCTGACATAGAGCCTGGACTGAAGAAGGCTTCCTGTATCCCAGGAGATCAAGTCAGGCGTTGGACTTGTAAATATTCCACTGTCTCTCTGCTTGCAGAACCTGCTCTGTTGTTTAAAGTCAACCATTTATTACAGTACAAAAGAAAATAGGAATGACCTTGATGGGTAAGAGCAGAAATCCACTCAGCTTTGTGACAGTGACCAGTGAGGGACACATCAAGTACAAAACAACCTTTCCCTGAGAGTCTCTCCCAGTTCCCAACCTGCAAGATATTTGGAACCGTAAGTGTATCAGGCTCGTGTCATTTAATAGCCTTCAACAGAGTTTTATTCTTTGATTTTGTCTATCTTTTTGATCTCGCATACTTTTTGCCAGTGATTTTTCCTTAGGAACAAGAACTTCCTTTGGTTTTCTTTATACGTGCTATCTTATCATTTCATTTGGTGTCTTCCACATCCTGAGCTATGTCAAACACCGAATAATTGTTTCCCGTTCATCTTCTCTCTGGCATTCAGGATATTATATTCTTCTTTTGTATCTATTGCCTGCTCAGTTGAGTCATTTCCAGACTGATCTGTTCTGGTCTATTTAATTTCTTCTTATCTCCTTGTCATCCCTTTCATCCTCCTCTGTACTGTTTTTACAGTATCCTGTTTGATATGGTGCAGCCATAACTCCAAGAAGCATTAAACACTTTTTTTGCTTAGTTGACTATTCCTTCTTCATAGCATTGTCTTAGTACCCTGCTTTTTTTTTTGACCACTGAGGAATACTGAGGTGATAAAGTCAGAAAACTACCTATAGTGACTACAAGGTCCCTTCCATGAGTGAAAGCATCTGATTTATAATCCATTGTCTCATCTCTGGCTGAATGCTTACAGCTAGTTTTCCATTAGCGCATTATTTTGCATTGAACTGACACTAAATTTAATCTGCCATTTCATCACCTGCTCCTTCAGTAGCTTCCATCAATTCTCTTAGCTCTCACTGCTGCAACCTGACTCTCTGGGCACTGAAGAGTTAAGAGTTCACAAACTTGCTGTGCATATAGACCAGAAGTCTTTTCAAAAAACATGCCTTTACAGGAGCTAATGACATCTTTGTCTGTAGCCCCCAACTGTCATGCCCGCTTTGATTTTGGCTTGATCCAAAGAACTGATCTATCACAATATTAACCACAACAAGGTAAAGGTAAGTGTAGTTTTAGGTTTTAAATATATTCAAGGGTAAATAATATCAAAATTTTTTCATGGGAACATGGCTTTTAAATTAGGGAACTGGAATGGGAGTGAGAATGGAGGGATGGTCTGAATTCCAGTGATATTGAAGGCCAGGACAGCTCACATGGGAGAAAGTTCTTGCAACTACCCCAGGAAGGGAAATGTTTAACTTGGTGTTTGCATGGCTTAGATACTAAAGTCAGTGACAAGACTGAAAGGCACAGGAAAGCAGGCTATACTAACTCTGGTGGTCATCATGCTATTTGTCAAACAGGGATATTGCTGAATTACTTAGTGTTTGCCTAATACATTGAAATATAGAAGTTTTATGTGAAGGTTGCATACATTGTTATAATAGTCATGAGTTTTTAAATATTCTAATGACAGGAAAATTTTATGATGGGGGGTGGGTGGGGTGGTTTATAAATACTTAAACATAAGAAATTTAATAACCTAGAAATCTTAGTTTCCCACCTCCTTTTTCAGAGCAAAAATTGGAACCAACAGGAAAAGTGCCTTCACCTTATCTGAGCTGACCGTGAAAGGATTTATAACATATTGTTGTCAGAGTATTGTGACCAGCATTGAAATAAGTGTGCCTGCTTCAGCCTCCTGTGTGTGTCTGTAATCTTGATGCTAAGATTGAACAGCTGCTGTGTACCTGTCAGTAGCGTGTGTTTGCCAGGGCAAAGCAATCTTTCTTTTCTTACACTTTCCTCTGCTGGAATGAAGCCAACCAAGTTCTGTAGGAAAAAATGGAGAGAAATTAAAATATGTAAATCAGCATCTAGTAAAGGGGGTTGTTATGTGAGTAAGCTCCTGACATCCTTCTCTAAAATTGGTCTCTCTCTGTATTGGTAAAAAAATGAGCACTGGGCAGTGGAAGCTTGTATTCTTGCAGCAGGACCTCCACATTGCCCTGACTAAGCCTGAGGTGACAATCAATGGCTCAGTATTCAGAAAGCAGCCCAAAGACTTTGAGACAGAGACCCTAAGTCCTGTAAAAATATTTTCGATGCTTGTAGGGAATAAGTAAGATTCTAATAATTGCAAATTTGTTGGATCAAGGAAAGAGAAAAACTTGAACAACTTCACTGCAGATGACAAGGTAATGTAAAACAACACTTCTGAAGTTGACTGTCTACCCATTATAAAGGCACAGCCAGGATATGTCTGACAAGAGGAAAATAGTACATATTCCATGCTGTAAAGCACGTTTCCTCTGTGTAAAATTTTTGAAACTAAAGAAAGAGGTACTATTGTCTTTATCTTTGGAAGAGACAACTTCAAGGAAAAAATATATACACAATGGAAAAGCACTAGTAAAGAAGACCTGGAAGTAGTCTAACTGAAGCAATTCAGTGCTTCAACATGTGCTGAAAAATGCTTTATAATGAGAAATAAACAGCTCACACAAGCATACGTGGCAGGAATTTACCTTGCAATTCTCTGCTGTTAGAGCACATGGGTGGGAGGTCAGACACTGTCATTCAAATGCCTGTGAGGGAGATCTGGACTTCTGTTTTCTTCACCCAGCTGAGGGCTGTAACCAGTACAGGCTACACGATATTCTGAGGATGTTCTCTTGTTGGAGCCTTAATACAAAATCTGAAACAGCACAATGATGCTTGGCATCATGATGTGAATTCTAATCCCTTCAGGTAAAAGGGAAATGAAATGCTTAGAGTGCTTACAACCGGGGCACAGTTCAAGGAGATGAAGTCTCTCCCTTCCTTCACTTTTGGTACTCATAGTTTTACTTAATTTATATTCTTCATTTTCACTAAATTATTCAATAAATTTGACTTTAATTTGTAGACAACTAGGAGATAAAATGAAATATTTTAACATATTGACTTTTTCTAAAAATTGTTTTCTTTGGCTTCAATTATCAAGATAGCAAGAAGAGTGAGCCACAAAATCAGCAGTGCAAATCAGGGTAACCAGATAACATGTTATCTACTGGAATGTAAATATGAGCAACAACTGCAAGACTGGAAGGGGTTATGCTGTCATCCACTACAGATGACAGTACACACTGATACCAAAGGCATTTCATCACTAAGAACTGCAGGGTTAAAAGATGATTGTGGAAATTTTGGAAGAATTTTGAGAAAGAAATAGAGAAAGTAATGATTTCCATGAGTACAAAGATAGGAAAAAAACTCAATCATGAGCATCAACTGTGATGGCAGTTAAGGACCACTGAACCACGGTCCAGGGGAATAGTACGCATGGATTGTATCTGATCACGATGGTAGGTAATCATGCTGGAAAATGATCAGAAGCAGCCATGAGAGCATTGGACTAACCATGAAAAAAGGCTAATGCAGTCATGAGTCTAACTCAGCATGTGGTGAACAAATTGAGCACAAGATGGAAAAGAGCATAAAATGAAGAAGCTTTGTAACGACTGGTATTACTCCTAGACACCTGAGAAATGAAAAGAAGAAAAGGTTATTCCGACAGATGACAGGAAATACGATGCAATTGCCATTTTCTGAAACCTAACTGGACAATTCACCTAACTGGATAGTTAAAAGTCCTGGTTATAATCTGTTCAGGAAGTTTAGCATGCATAAAAGGAGGTGCTGAGCTGGTCTTTTATTGTGAGAATGCTGTCACATATTTCATGGGTTCCTGTGGCTTCATGTATTAACTAACATCACTCAAGTTGGGACCTGGTGGAGGACGCGGAATCAAGTCAGAGAAAAGGACCATTTATTCCTGCAGTACCTGTCTGCACCACCTAGAAATATCTGTCGGGGGGATGTCAGTTTGAGCTGATATTTTCCTAATGTAAGAAAATAGATAACTACATCTAAAGTAACTCTACTCTGGATTTCATTACATAGATATCACAGATTCATTTACTAGATATTCGTGGTTGCGTGAAGGAGCAGTGATCTTGAAATCATTATACTGAGGCAAAAAAGAAAGTAGCAGTTAAATGAAAAAAGAAAATTACCTTACAGAAGCTAAGAATAAGATACAAGAAGGCATGAAGTGTCATTTCAGTATATACAGAAGATACCTTTCCATTGGAAGGTGCCTCAAAGAAAAGACATAGTCTCAAAGACGTTGGTTCCCAGTCTATAGTTGGGAAGAACTGTTAAACAAAAGTTTGGGAAGTTGGCACGCTATGCAGACAACTGCACGGATCAGGCTCATGGGGAATAGCTGAAGGCAGGAAAAATGCCTGAACCCCCATTTTCCTCCTGAATTCCCACAACTGTTTCTTTGTTATTTATTAGGCAATTCTATCCATTCCAAAATTAACATAATTTCTTAAGATAAACAGTGAAGAGGAGCTCATTCCTCCGGAGTCTTTAACAAATATAACAATGACATTTTCCTGTCAAGGGGATGACTTGGTCTAGGGAAGTGTCCTCTAGGTTAATGGGCTCAGAAAATTCTCTTTTACAGGATGTTGCCATAACTCCTCAGTGCAGGAGACAGGATTCTCCTCCACATTAGCACACTAAAATGAATGCCAGAGGTGGACATGAGTGGATAATTTATGCCTTTACTCTGTGGTATATTGACTAGACATGTGTAAAATAAGGTAAAATTTTTTCCTATAAACTGATCCCTAGTTTATACTCTGCTGGTGTTGGGTTTTTTCATTTTTCATTTTTCATTTTTCATTTTTCATTTTTCATTTTTCATTTTTCATTTTTCATTTTTCATTTTTCATTTAAATTAAGCAGTTGTAGGGTTGCAAGTCTGAGCATTGTCCACCAGAACCCAGGCTTCCTCCTCTTTCTAAGGAGCTGAATGCTGCAGGTGAGTATTTAAGAACACTACCTAGAGGTGGGACCAGTACAAAGCCCCTTCTCTGTCTGCCCATCTCTTACAAAAGCAAACCTAGAAATTAATTTGATTTAAATGGCCACATGACAGTACTGTGTTTGGCATGCTATTTAAAACTGGTATAGAAATCTGGCTTTAAGGGTTATTGGAAAACTTACGTAGAAGAATGATTGCAATGTATTGTACTGGCTGTAAACCAGACTCCATTATTAATGCTAAAAGGAAAGCTGCAGAGCGACTCGATGGTAATGCAGAAATACTATTCTGGGAAATGGGGAAAAAACCACCTAAATGCTCAAGCTTTTATTAGTTCAGGAGAAAAGAGAATTAAAAAAAGCAGTAGGTGAGTTGGAAACCAGGCAAGTTCAGACACAGTGGTAGTGCTTCCAAAAACTGCTTTCTTAATTATGGGGCAGACTATGAAGTCAGAAGATCTCTCCTACCCTTGAAGCCTGGACGCTTGCTAGAAGGTGTGCTGTAGCCAAAGCTGGGTCGAGTGCAGCACCACACAACGCACATCTGGCTATGTTCTGAGCAGAAACAAGAGCTTCAGCACAGGTGTTAAGCAGTGAAGATGTTTTCTTTGTGAACAGCTTTACAGGGAAGACAAATGAAATATTTTCTGGGCATTCATGGTAGCACAGCTTTTGCACCCACAGAAGTCTTTGGGCATCTAGATTGTAAGCAGGCTCTGTGGTACTGCATTCTCTGGTTTCATGTATTTACATTGTCCCAGTGTTGTGTTTGGGGTGCCACAGTGATATTTTAAAACTTTCTGGATAAAACTGTGTAGCATCAGAATAGTGGTTTATCTTTATAATTTTGGAGGGTCCAGATCGTGGAAACAGAAATAGCAGACAGTGCAAATCAATTCTGGTTTTTGCCATCACTTACTTGTTGTTATTGACATCTTGAGCTAATTCCACTGTTCTGAAGCAGCACATCATGTTACAAAAACACCTGGATCCACATCCAGGCTCTCTGTGCTCTAAGAAGCCAGGTAGCTGGTAAATCTCTTGCTGTAGGATCTAGGCCTTAACACTGCACATCATCCCTGCCAGGTAATTTGTGCACTGGCATGTAGCAGCAGTTAAATGAAAAAGCCTTTAAGCAATCCTCTAGAGTTGAAGGTGAAGCGCCTGTTGCACAGAAGGCAAAACTGAGAAATGAAAAATAAAAATGTCACTGCAGAACAAGTAGATGAAATCCATAATTATTTCTATTTTAAGAAGTGTTATAGGAAAATCATGCTGAGGGAATAAGCAGGGTGACATTTCATCAGAAGCTGCACATACGTTCCTTATTTTTGCGAATAAAACTTATCCTTATTTGATATTATATGTCATGTATTTTTAAAAAGACTGTACATTGATACACTAAACATTCTTTGCACTGAACATTATTAGAAAACCCCCTATTGCTTCTATGCATGAATTATTTGTCTCTTCTGGCATGTTGGCATGTTTGGGGAACAAGCACGGAAACCGGACCCGGGAAAGACTCATCAGGACAGAAGAGCAGTCGACAAAGGAACAAACAGCCTCAGTCACTTGTGGAAAAAGCAAGACTTGCAGTACCATTCTAATGTACAATACAGGAGAATTTGGGAATTTTAAGTCAAACGGCATGAAACCAAAATTTGTTGCCATTTTCCATAAAAACAGAACAACATTCATGAAAATGTCTAGGTATAGGAATTTCATTTGATTTTTACCATTTGTCTGAGATATGAGAAACCTATATTTAAGGGTCTTATGCGATGATTCTTTTTCTCAGATGTGAGTCCATTAGCTTTATAGTTTGAGTTAATTAGTGTTTCCAGACAGACAATACTTTCTCAAACATTTTTTGATCAGTCACGACTATGCTAAGAAAGGTAAGCAGTCTGTGTTGTATGAAGGGAATGTCCAGGCTAAGACGCATTTCTGAGATATGTCCATGTCATGGTCATCCTTGGCAGCTAAAATAGTCAATGAAAGGTTACAACAGCTGAGGCAACTCTGCTTTGGGCCTCTCTGAGTGCTCAGGGCCAGGGTGGCACAAAGCTACACCTGCTTGTGCTTTGGTCCTTCCCTTACCTAGATCTGGTGTTCTGCACTTATGAATTTCTTTCTATTCCTGTGGTGAGAGATCTTGTACTCCTGGCCCATGTAAACCTGCTTATACCAAATCAAAGTCTGGGACTGCCTCCAGCCTCATTGTATGGAATCATCTAGGAGTACTGGGTTAAAATGGATTTGACACTCTGGTTTGTTAACTTTACCTGCTTGTATTTGTGTTGAAACTTCAGTAGCTGCCTGGCTGTCCTGTTTCTTTACTAGTCTTTCACTGCTTTTATCCCCTTCTTGCACCCCAAAAGCTGTAATAATACTGTGTGGTGCTAAAACTAATAGGCTGTGCTCCACATCTCTTCGAAGTGAAATAACTAATATTCAGAAAATCTGTAATTGCATTAGCATTACCTGTGCCCTGCATTAGTGCAAAAAATTACGCATCCTTTTCTTAAAAGCGTAAGTATGACCTCAGGTAGTAGGAAATACAGAAGGCGTTTACTGTGATTTTTAGAGCATCCATTAGTGAGCTGGGAGCAGAAAAGAGAAATTTAAAAATTATACCCATAATGAACTAGCAAATAACAATTTTCTCTAGCATAAATAATTGTAGATGTACGTAAAACAGAGAGTTTGCAGGACCTTTACACTCATTTGGACAAAATAAGTGGCCTAATAAATGGGGTTTGGACGGTAAAATTTTGCTGATACCTGGACCTTCCCAAACAGACTATCACATTATTCTAAGAGCAACAAGTGGAAAGTCATGTGTGAGGTTGCCAAATGTGTCTCAGAAACCAACTGCATATTAACATCTACTGATTTCTCCTTATCTACCATGTCAGTAATGTCTTCAAACATGAGATCCCTTGCCTGATTTTATGCTTCCCATCTTTAATCAAGCTGTGTCTTCCCAGCTGCTGTCCATCTTTAAGATAGTTTCTAGAGATGAGTTCTGTTAAAATACAAACTCTAAGGTAGGGAATAACGCTGGCTCTGAATTTGCATTTGTGTCTACTTTGCCCAAGACAACTCTTATGAATGCCAAGACTGGAAAATATAAAAATCTGACTATTATCGTACCAAATTGAATCCTTTAGTGATAAATGTTATCTGCTACTTTCAAGCCCCTTTGAAATTGAATCCTGTGATAAAAAGATTCATTTAAACGTCAGCGCATGAATTTCCATCTTCATTTTCTTACAGGCATATGAAGATAAGAAATATGGATGATGTTTTCCCAAACACAGTTGGGCCAAACAAGTTTTCAGATGGATTATTCACATGTAGACATGAAAAACAAAATATCTACTAAAGTTTATATCTGTTCAGTGTTTAAAAAAATTAATTTAATAACAATTTTTGCTACTGGCATAAAGGTAATCAAATGTGCAACCTGGTTGTTTCTACTGAAATTAGAACATCCAGAAGAATATAAATCATAATATTATTTTTACCATATGCATCACTTCCACATTTATAGTTAAGCAGATTCACTTTAAAAATATTTCGTTAGAATTTTGGATTATTTGAATATAAAAGGATATATTGTTAAAAGTAAAACAATAAAAGATTCCAGCTGTTTTCATCATTGTTGGTGTCTTCAGGTACTGTAGGAAGATTTTCTTATTTACAAATGAAGTAATGCTAGTGATGATAAAAACCATTCATGAAAAAATGCTCTCTTGCAACACTCAAAGCAATTTGTAGGATTAGTTCTATACAAAAGAGTTCAGGATACTGCACACTTTCAGTCCCTGTATTCATTAGGGCTAAAACTGAATTAGCTGGGATTATATTTAAACAATATTAACTGTGGCAGACAATTTAGATTAGTGAAGAGCTAGTGCATAAAGTGGGTTTATAAAATAACACGGAGTGTGGGGGTGTTTTGTGCAATGGTTTTTCTCTTGCACTTTGCTAACCAGATCATTTGTCTGAGATATGAAAAGTAGCAGCAGCTTAGCAGCATGTTCCCAGCTATTATACAAATTCCATAAACCCCATGTGTCATGTCTATATAGAAGAGCAAGCACCAGTTATATTTTAGCTACACCAAAATATTTTTTGTCATTTTCTAAGAATGCCTGAATACTCCTACACTTTAAAGCTGACATTTTTCAGGCAAAAAGGAAAGACCAGTGGGTTGATTAATAAGGCATTTGTACACCACTGGGTAAAAAGTATTTTAAAAGAAGGTCCACCTCAGCAATGCATTGTTTTCAGGTTGGTTTGTTTTGGGGGTTTTTGGTGGTTTGAGCGTGGAGCGCGAGCTTAAACACTGAGACAGTGCTGCCACCTTGAGGATTTTCTTGAAGAATGCCCCTCAGTAGAAGTGAAAATTGATTGCACACACTAATTGTACGGTTTGTGTTCTCGCTTGGGTATGCATAAGAGACACTAAATAACAACAGCATATTGAAAATAAGCAGTCCATAGAAAATTCCCCAGAAAAGATAACAATGCTGTGACAAATGTCTAGAAACTTAAGCTTAGAAAACTTAGAGATGAGCTGTTTTATAGACAGATTTTAAAATAACTTTACCTCTCATTACCAAGCAAACAAGGTGGGAATACTTTTCTTGGCAAAGCTAGGCACCACTGGCACATAGAAGCAACAGATTTGTTTGTGAAATACAGATCGATTTATGAGTTCAAAGGCAACCTGGCATGGTTACAAGACTAAGCTGGTTTACATGACCCGGGACTTAAGTAAATTCACTCTAATTATGGAATGTCTGTGGTTTAGAATATTCATTCTAAGATATTTTTTGTTTGTGCCCAGCTGAGACAGGAACTATATCCTGCAAGGGGATCCCCCAAACAGTAACCCTGCATCAGAACACAACATTAGTCACTGCTGCAGACCCACATTTGTGTGTGATTTGTTGAGGTACATCCAACTGCAAGGTTTAGGGTATTTTTTTCCACAACTTTGTCACTATAATGCTTTTGATTTTGATCATATCCCTTGTTTTCACTTTGTTCATCACTAAAAATTCATAGGCTGATATTAAGCGGCTATGGAAAGAGAAAGTTTGGAATGGAACCCATAACACAAAGTACTGATGAATGACAAAACTACATGTCATTACAAATAAAAAAAGAAGGCATGAGTAATCCTGTCCTTCTTGGGAGCTGAATCTACTCTGAGAGACTTAAATTCACAGTCTGGAACTTCTGGTGTTTGACATCTGCATCTGCCATTTATAGAACAGAAGACTGATCTGGCCTTTCTGGATACAGAAGGAGATGGTGCTGACACTACCCTCTCCATATTGTTGCCCAGTGCCAAGAACACTCACTCAGGAAACCAAAAGACCTTTAGTCCCTCCTCATCTTGATTTCGAACAATGCAGTGTTTCCTAATTCCCAGTTCCCAGCCATCTTCCACTTTGCTACTGGGACTTCTCCCTGAGTGAATGGTTCCTCTTGTACCAATTTTTGTCTGGCATTATAAAATGAGAAAGCTTACCTGGTAGTTTCAACAGCAAAGATGGAGAGTGGCCCTTCCTGCCCTATGTTTAATTGCATTACTGGAAGACAAAAATTTGAACCTGAATTGAGAAATGAGATGTTTTACTTCAGAGGGAATGCTCTTTTCTTAGAGCACCTATTCCAGGGAAATTGATGAGTGAAATTGAATAGTTGCCATGTTTTGCAATAATTTCAGTGCTTGGGGCTGGTATGGTTTAAGAGCAATGATAAAGCCAGAGAAGAAGGTGAAGAGGGAATAAGATGAAGGCAAGCTTTATGCCTGGAGTCAGCCGTCTCAGCTAAGAGTAGGCAGGGAGCTGCTCTGGCCCCAAGGGCAGTAGATTGGAACACTTGCAGAAGAAAATTTCAAGAGATGTGAAAACTTCAGTGATGGAAAGTTAGCCTCTACAGTCTCCCTGAAGTTGAAGAGAGTTGGTGGAGCTGGAGCAGCAGTCTTCAACTTTGGTGTTCAAATTCTCACCTAGTCCCACTTCAGTGTCTAAACCCTTTCATAGGCTCAGCTATGTATACAGATTTCATATTTCATGTTATCAAGTATAATGAAGCTCATCACCCACATTTCATTAATAGACACTATAATTAGCTTGAGTTTATTTTTAGCTTGGCTTAAAAAGGAATTCATCATTAACCTACAGCAACAGATCTACAGGATGTTTATCAGGTATGGATCGTTGCTGATAAGGGAATGAACAGATAAACACTCCTCTGCCAGGTTATGAGTGCTGTCAGGTATTCTGAATGATAGGTAAAGATATTAAATATCTGCTTATACTACATACAGAGGACTTTGTGCCTGTGAAAGAGAATAGAGCTCTAAAGAAACCTGGCACCAAACCCCTACCTTTGTCTGAGGAGATCAGTGACACAGAAAAAGATTTTGTGGAGGGAAATCATAATACTCCTTAAACTCCAGTTGAACTTCATTTCTCCGTGCATCTCAAGGCATAAATATGTTCCAAGCAAATTTTAAAAGCTTTCAATTGCAATCAGCAGATGAAGTTACATCTGCTTTGCATCCATCCATTTTACATCACTGCAGAATTTGGCACTATTACTCTACCAAGTTCTTAAGGGAAAAGATTTCATTACTGGCATGCTTTTATTTATTTGTTTTTGCTTGAGATAACACAATGATGAAACAACTGGATTTTATTCACTTACTTAAATGCATTTCTTGGGCCACTCATTAAACAATAACATTAAAATAGCAGGGAGAACCATCTGGCTTTTTGAAGTTTTTTTCCAATACGTTACCAAACCGCACGGAGTATTTTACCAGGAAATAATGTCTTCCTGGACAGTCTGGATTCTTTTCCACATGTATGGGGGGAAATTGTTTATATTTGTATCCATTTCTCACTTCAAAATAACTGGCTATAATGTGGTGAGGAATGCAGAATTATATTGCAGCATTTTCTATCTGCATATCTATGGGGAAAACAACTGGTCTGGTTTTGTGTGCACAGACATATTCCATATATATTTTAAGCTGACTCTGCTTTAAGCTGATTCCTTGTTTGTATATTATCTGGTCACTTGACCAGAGCTGCAGGATGGGAAGAACTCCTGGATGGAATGAGTTACTAAAAATCTCTCATGAAGTCACACAAAACTTGCATAATCAAAGATATGTCTGTCTGAAACCTCTCAAACCTGGAAAAATTCGATTTTAGTAGTCCTACATAAATAACTGCAAGATAGTTTGTTATTTTTTGTTTTGAAAGGTAAAGACACAAACTTTGAATTCAGTGTTCTGAGCATTCAGGTAATAATATATATATATTCATGTAATATTATAAGTGGCTTGAAAGGGCTATCACCTAACAGAAAGTAGAGTCCTTTACTGAAAACTGACTGAATTTAAGACTGACAGTTCCCATATAACCTTCTTCTGCCGGAGGACATGAGGGAAGGAAGGGAAGAATCCAATAAAATCTGATGTATCGATCCAAAAAGGGCTTAGGAACACATCCCAAATTTATAGAAAAATGAGAGAGGTTAATAAAATCTTCTGGTTCAAAACCCAAACTCATCATCATACCACTTTGATTTAGTTAAAATAAGAATACATGAATATACTCACCACCAACATCCTCACCACACTTTCACTTTTCTGGCAACTCATTCACCTCAGTGATTCCATGTCAGAGTGCTTTGGATACATGGAAGGCACTATAGATTCATTGAGTCAATCAGAAAATTGTATTAGAAGTTCATTTATCAATGTTTTACTATCAGACTGGAAGGATTTTTTAGGTTATATTGGCCAACACTGTGGATGATAAAATAAAAACATGCTTGTTACAGTTTTATATGGGGTGAGTTATACAGAAAGACAGGACTTAAACTCAAAATTAGCAAACTGAGGAAATTATTTGGAAAAAAACAGATTCAACTTGAATCCAAACTTTTTCACATATGCAGGAATAATCAACTCCATAAACTAACTGAGGAATGACAGGTTGTGCAACAGTTCTGCTGAAAAGCACCTTGTGGTTAAAGCAGATAACCAGCCAAACCCAAGCCACCAAACTTGTGATGATGAGAAAAAGGTAAGTATCATATTTTTGTGTGCAGAGTGTCATGTGCAAGCTGCACACTTTCTGGAACTACTGCTTTGTCTTCTCTGCCTACCTGTATCTCATCCACACCCAGGGTCCCATCCATACCTAATGTCTCATCCACCCGAAGGGTCTTCTCTGGGTAGACCAGTTGATGGAAATGGCAAAAGGGACAGGGAAAGTCAGAGATATGAAAACTATAGCCTATGAGAACCTGCTCCTGGTGGAGTCAGAGTACTTTAATTTAGAAAACAAAGACTAAGAGAAATTTACTGAAAGTCTTGAGATACATAAGCTAGATATGTAGAAACGTAAAATCTAGGTAAAAAGAGGGGAGAGATCAGCTGTTCCCTGTGCCTGTATGAACCACATGACCACTGAAGAAAGCTGTGTGGGAGTTGAGGCACTTACTCCACTGGAGTTTTGAAGAACAATTTGAACAAATATCTGTCAGGATGTATAACTGTCTTTGCATTTGATACATGGTATCTTTTCCTAATCTATTTTCCTATTACATTATTTGAAAATGTAGCAACAATCTAAATTTTCAAGACTAGGAGAGTCCAAACTGTAATAGGGTACAGTGGTTACTATTATAGCAACCAAAATTTCCTCCAAGTGTTCATGGCCAGGAACTGCCACTGATGCCACAGGAACAATTGCCAGCAGGTGACCAGAGCACAGCAGCCTCTTTTGGGCCATCGGCTGCCATGTTTCCCATTCCCTCTTTGCTTTCTTGATGAAGTAGACAGCCATCTTTTCTATCCGTCCCCAAGTTACTGTCTAAAGAGACAGTGATGAATGGTGAATTCCCCGTTAGCTACTAGTGGCATTTCACTATCCAGGAATTCACACTGGGATATTTATGAATGAGCTTTCAAGTCAGTGAACACACAGCATCTTGAGGTCGCCTAAATTCCAATCATCACTTGAGACAATTGCAAAATTGCTTTCTTTTTTTTTTACCAGAAGAAAGCAGAGATCAGTTTGAAGATGTGATCTGTATTTTTGCTTGCCTCATACTTTTGGGTGATGTCATTTGACCCGGGGGAAATAGTATTTTTTAATAAGTTATTGCAGCGTTTCTTCTTCCTCCTTATTTTGCCCTGTAAAGTCGTGGATATTTCAGCAATATAGTATCTTGAGTCCTTGGAAAAAAAAAAATAATCTAACATCTGGGGGGGGAAATAATTGCTTAAATATTGAAAGAAGAGGCAAAACTTGAAAAGTTCAAAATTAATACACAACACAATAGTGGAGTTGTGTGTTCTTTTCAGAGAACATTTGAACCAAGAAATACTTTTAATTAAAAAATTATATATACATACATATTTGTTTTCCACACATACCTGCAGGTCTGTTTAGGTATGATTCAGATGTGCATATTATTTGTACATTAATATGTATATCATGCCTCTCATTTTAGTTCAATGCTGGCTCTAATTTGAGATAAACACAATTCCATTTAGTCTTCTTTTACATCTATAAATAGTGCAGATATAAGTGGGTTTTGCGCTCATAAAATTTTTGTAAGCAAAGACTAAGGTAAACATGGATTTTTTTCCCCCCCTATATTTTGAGTTAATGGTTTTTTGAAAAGAACATCTTTGTCCTAAATCAAAACCACACAGCCTGTCAATGGCTTTTGGTGATTTAGAAAACAACTGTGGATCATATGGCACTCAAAGGAAGAATGAGTTCACTGAAACTACTGCCAAACAGAACTTTGGGAGCAGAAATAGAACTGGGTAGGAAGTGGTTTTCCTGTCCCGCGAAAGTTTTCGAGATCTCATTTCTCCCATTATGCCTCAGAACGAACCCAAGACCTACCAAAGATGAGAGAGGGAGAAAGGTAAAGCCCAGCAGGCTGAACAAGTAAGTCCACAGTCTCCTTATTCCCGTAGCTGGTTGGGTAAGGGACTTCCCTGGGACAAGGAGCACCAGGGTTAGACTCCTGTTCTGACCCCAGCCTGTGTCCTGAACCTCGCCCTGGGTGACTGAGAATGTTCAGGTCCTATCAACTGCACATTGGACTGGCAGCACAATCAGTTACTAGACTGTCAACCATTTTGTTGCAGACATCTTGTTTTGCCCACCAAATTTCAGTCGTAAGCTGCTCCTTTCAACATAAAGTTTTTCAATTTTGGGAAATCACTGGCCTTTTTCAGTTCTTACAGAAATAATTTTACTCCCAGTGTCCAAACCGGATGATGCAAAATTTCCTGTTGGTGATCTAGTGGCTGCACGTATCTAGAAATAAGATCCTGGTCCCAAATCCTCAAAGGCATTTACACACCTAACTCCCACTGAAAGACAAAGACCAGACCAAAAAATAGTTCAGTTTGGGTATTGCCACTGCAAACTTGCAGACATATGGGACTTGCAATAGAATCCAGATGGACTATTTCTCCCCCAGTGTCTGAAGCATAGGTGTACACTGGATTGGCTTTGGTGCTTGTCCTGTCAGAGATCAGTCATATGCTGGGGATGATGGAGAACCATGCTGTCCTGAAGAAGCATTTCAGAGTTTCTTGCAGCTTCAGAAGGGTTGTGTATGTTGTACAACTGTGCTGGGTGAAAATAGCTGGCCCACGGCTGCCCACACGGCCATATCCACACTCCTATTAATATTTCAAAAGACTGAGACCAACGTATTTCTTTCTACTCAGGGCTAATTCAGAACTTGTACTGCAACATAAGCATCCACAGTGCAGAGAGTAGCACAGGCAGCTAATTTGCTAACTCTGCAGTCTTGAAAATAGAATAAGCACAACAAAGCCCTCTGGCAACAGTGCGGCTACAACTGCACCATGAAGCTGCCGACTTTATCTTCCTGTTACGGCACCTCCATATTCAAATCCAAATGTTACTCTGGAGCTGTATTAAGAGATGTTAGGGGCACTTGCTCTGTCCTGTCCGCATCAGAGCCTCCAGTTTCAGCCACTCATTCCAGTGCGGACCTGAGGAAGGCAGCCCATCCGTCAACAGCAAGCCTGACTCCAGCTGATAAGCTAGATCCCTCCTGCTTCTTTTCCGGTGACATCACTGTTTCATGCCTCAGGATCTCTGCTAACAAGCCATGCTCACGGCATCGCTGCAGCAGAGGGCGCTGGCCCCAGGCAGCAGTTCAGAGCAATGCAAATGCTGCAGGTAAACGGGGTGACTTCCGGAGAAGCAAAGCGAAATGTGTTTGCTCTCCTTTTTCGTTTGATATTTCATTCCCAAATCCCTTGATGCCAAAAGATGACTCGATATTTTAAACAGCATCGTTCCCGCAAAGAAGAAGGAGAACAAGCGGTCTGCTGCACAGCTGTGTTCAACCCACCCACTGTACGCAGAGCCTAGTTCAGCCGTACTTTCTTATGAGCGTAATAAGTGTGCACATAGAATGAAATTAAGAACCCTTCCAAGTTCCGGACCAGGTGCTGGGCAGATGTACAGAGAGGGGGTGGAGGGCTTGTAGGGAAGCACTGAGAAGAAATCTTCTCTCATAGACCACCGGGCAGCTGCAGAGCCCCCACGAAGAAGTCTCACTGAGGGCTGTGGCTCACCTGGGAGGCCACAACAGAAAATGGGAGATGGGAGATGGGAGACTTCTGCTCGGCCGAGGACTCAGCCTTTTCACCCCCGTCTGCATTCAGTACTTATTCCATTGCTCCTTTGTTTTCATGCACAGAACTACCCACCGCGACTGGATCTGTTCCCCTGAGTCAGGCTCTGACCCTTTGCAGAATGACTCTCAGAAGCCAGCAAGGGGATAGATTTGTCTCCTGGTAGCTGTTATTGACATTCATTAGTACTTCATTTTCAGACACTGGTATGAAAAGAGCTATCTGAAATCTGCACTTGGTTGTTGGCAGCCAATACATAAACTTTCACAAGTGAGATTTAATATGAGTCATGTAAAAATATTGAAGAATTGAAGACTACACCTACTTTTACACATTCACTATACAGCCCAGATCATCACTTTCTGTTAACTAGCTACACTGAAATTTGCAGTGACTGATTGAACTTCTAAAGAGAACAGAAGTTAAGCTGCTGTGGTGAAGTGTCCATTTAGTTCATCTGGCCTAATGAAATGCATCGGTATTAACACAATTTACTATTGGTATTACACATTTTACTATTTTAGGTTAATATATTTTTAATGCCATTTAAAATAAAAAATATGGAAATGGTCAGAAAATATTTATTCTCAAGTCCCAGTCTTTAAACTTTTTTTAAACTTTATTTTAAATTTTATTTTTTGTAGTTTAAAAGAACAACAATGACATCCAGTGGTTGTAAATTTCTCCAACATTTTTACTTCCGTATTTGACACATCTGGTGTAGAAAAGAGATTTGTTCTTCATAAAATTGTAAAATAAGATATGAACTTTGATACATTTTCAGTAGAGGTGCAAAGCCTTAACATGTCACCTTGAGACATTTTACAGTAGATATTGTTCTGGAACGTATGAATGCTGATAATACAATTTTTTTGTAACATCGAAATAAGTACAATGAATTTGCTCTAGAACTCTGAATCCAGTTAAAATTGGAATAAAATTAGCACATGCTTTTTAAAACTACGTTACATCTATAAGTACTTATAAGTAGCAGCCCTTCCTTTCCTGCCTCCTATACCTGTTTGGTGTATTTAGAAACCAGGAGTACCTGGTAACTTTTCTATAATAATATGGACCATACCAGCCCTAAAGATAGATATGTTAAGGATGAAGAATGTCACTTATCATTATTTCACCCTACCCTGAGAAAAATTAAATACTTATTTGTGTAAATATTGGGTGGAAAGTGAATTGAGGAAGTCAACATTCTTTTCCAAGGTTCTGTGAACCAGGCTGAAAATGAGGGGGAGCCTCCCAATCTGAAGGTGTATTCACTAATGCAATTTAATTTTCACTGCTGGTAAAGATTCAAAAAATATTAATTAAAATTATATACGAGTTTATTTGAACAAATGTTTTTTAGCAGATCAATTACCAGAAGACTCTAGGAGTAGTACCACCCTCTTTTTTTTCTTCTATGGACAGTTTTTCTTCTCATTTCTCTCAGTACCTGCACTGTCCACCTTGCAGAACCCATGACAGGAGGCTTCCACACCTCCAGCTCCTGACTCACTGGGGTGACCCAGTGCTACTCATTACCACAGGGCTGCAGAAGCTCTGTGCAGTGCCAGCTACTGATGACATTCTCCATCTCGACCCTGGCTCATGCAGCACACACCACCCAAAATCCCTCTCCTGGTCTCAGACAGCTTCAGGGCTCCCAAGCCCCTGTTCTGCAGTAGGTAAATCACTTTGCTTCAGGAGCTGGAAACAATCTAGGAACTTCCCCAGGGAGCCAGACAAATCTGGACTTGCAACAGGGAATGCATGGATTTCAGTTAACCATCAACATTTAAGGCAAAGATGGATTTATGTGGAGGGAAAGGGATTCAGCTGTCTCTCCTGTGGCCAGTTGGATTTAATGAGACAGCTCTTGCTGTGGAGATTTCTTTCCCAATCTAGCAGCCCAGCAGGGATGAGTTAATAGGTGGGCTGCTATTTTTTGTTACATAGTCATTCTCCTTTCCCTCAGTTTAGCTTCAAGTTGTGCATGTCAGTACATTTGAGAACAGTAAAATCAGTGTGAGAAAAATGACCTGTTCTTTAAAACAACAACAAAAAAAAAAATACAAATTATGAAACAATAGAGATGCTTCTCTTCTCCCAAGACTAAGTCTGCATTTTGTGGGACTTGCTGTATGAACAGTATGTTTTATTTTCACTCACCTGTCTGTATTTGGCAGAGTTAGAAACAGAATGGTTTTACAGTTCGAGAACTGTACCTGGATTGACATATCATCTGCACTAGAAATTAATTAAACTAAGCTCAGTATTTTCTTCTTGCTGGTGGTACCTGACAGCTTCTTTCACCCAGCATTACTTGGAATTGTTTACTAGCCTTCATCAACAAACTTCACTCCGTAACCTTCTGAACATCTAGAAAATATCCACAGTCAAAAACTGAAATCGTGGCAGTTAGTTTTGAGATACAGACTGTATAATTCTTTCCCCTAAATGGATTGGCATGATACTTTCTCAAGCAAGGAAATGCATTTGCAGTCTTCCCACGTACAGAGATTGGAGTAATTGATGCTTCTCCTGGTATAAAATATACTTGCAAATCAAAGAGAATCTTAGCCCTTGATTTCTTCCTAACATGGTATTCATGGTTGGTAAGGTCTCCTCCCAACAGTATTTAGGCTGCAAGTCTCCATAGGAAAGAGGCACAGACCTGACAGGAATTGTATATGGCTTGATGGGATTGCAAGTATCATTACTGAGGAAAACTTCAGAGTGAAGGGAGGAAAACACTTCTTTATTTGTGATGGGATCTTCCCCTCTCTAGTGACCTGCTTTGCTACACACATTGATCAGTGACAAAAAGCAAAGGCATAATTAGAGTAAAAGTGTTCAAATTATCAAAGCATGTGTACCAAAACCTCCATTTTCTGCATTTTTAAGACATGATTATGTTTATGTAAGTATAGTATAAAACATATATGAGTAAATTTATACTAAAGTTTAGAGGTATTAAGGGCATAACTGTAAAATGATACAAAGTCTCTGACACGACACAGATCTTGTGGAGAAAGAAAAGTCTTGCTTAGTTACATTATAGCACTATTCCCTCATTGTTCTGCATTATCCTTTATTTGAGACCAAAATGAAGTCAAAAAAAGAAATGCCGGTGGATATCAACTGTCATCATTTTATTGCCTGCAGTGAAATCAATTTACAGCTATCATTTTTAGAGCCTCTGTATCCACTGCCACATCCACCACTCACGCTGGAGCTCACCTTGTTTATCCTCCATCTCTTCTGCTCCCTGACTTGTCCCCTGGAACAGGAGGGGCAGCACCTCTCCCAGCAGTCAGCCAGCGTTTTTTATGGGGGGCACACTGAAGTCAAAATTTGTGTTTTTGGTAAAGCATGAAGCACTCCAGCAACCCATGTCACTGGGGAATTAGCTAAGTGGTTCCCCTCATCAGTGGGAGCCATGGGCTAGTTTCCAGGTGCATCAAAAGAAGAATAACTGTTCTGTGAAAACAGAAGATTAGTTGACTTCACTTGCTAAAATATGTGCTCTCTCTTCCCTTAGGAAGATAAAAAATATCCATGAATACTTGCAGACACACAGCAGCAACATTTCACTTTTTATTATTGTCATTAATATTACTTCTGTGCTTGCAGTCCAGGGAAGGCTGAGGAAGACAAATTTGCAACCACAGAATAAGAGTCACATTCCCATCCTAACAAGTTTGCAATTTAGAGGCAGCAGATGGACCCAGGCAGATGGCAGGGTACAGGCACTATGAGACACAACTGATCTCAGAGCATCCTCCTGCCTAGTGTTGCTGACCTTGTGTAAGCCTAATGACCAGTTTTGGGATGGTATTTGAGGAACAGGGAAATAGCATCAACATCTGGAACTTACATCCCCTTGTAATAAAAATAAGACATAATTTAGGAGAAGAAATGCATATATATGTGTGCATATATTAATCACTTTTCTCAGATCATAGTGTCATATAATATACATCCATAGACAAAATTTCATAGAATCATAGAATAATTTTGGCTGGGTGAAGGTTAGGTAGTCCAACCCCTCTACCATGGGCAGGGACACCTTCCAACAGACCAGGCTGCTCAGAGCCCTGTCCAATGTGGCCTTGAACGTATTCAGGGATGCAGCATCTACTTACTTATACCTAGCCTGAATCTACCTCTGTTAGTTTAAAACCATTACTCCTTATCCTATTGCTACAGGCCCTGCTAAAAGTTTACCACCATCTTTCTTGTAGGCCCCTTCTAGCTGCTGGAAGGTTGCTATAAGGTCTTCTCAGAGCCTTTCTTCCCCAGGCTGAACAGCCCAGCTCTCTCAGCCTTCACAGGATAGGTGCTCCAGCTTTCTGATTGTCTTCATGGCTCTCTCTTGGACTCACTCCAACAGGTCCATGTCTTTTCTGTGCTGAGGACCCCAGAGCTGGATGCAGCACTCCAGGTGGTTTCTCAGGAAGGCAGAGTAGGGGAGCAGAATCACTTCCCTTGATCTGCTGGCCACCCCTTGTTGCCGTACACTGGGGCAACATTGCTCCAGATATTGCCTTACACCGGGCCAGCATAGTTTGCAGTATAACATTGCAGCACCATCTGCAGTAATCACGCATGGGAAGAGCTACAGCGGCTCACCGACNTTCTAAGGCTCAGCCAGTTATCGCCACAATACATGCAAACACGGGGTACCAGACATCAGAGTCCAAAGAGTCCAGCATGGTATAGGGAGCAGGCATCAGCAGCCAGAGGCAGGCATTGGCAGCCAGAGGCAGGCACCAGCTCAGTATCCACCCAGTCAGTTCCAGCTCAGCTCAGTATCTGCTGCTCTGTGATCCTACAGCACAGCCCTTTATACCCATCATCCCTTGGGCTACTCATGTGCTTCTTGTTGTAGGAATCACCACACCTGCATTCAGTGCTGGCCTTCCCTCCTCCCAGGGACACAGCCACAAGCCATCAAGGCCAAAGCTGCCTACAGCCCACTCTTGTAACCCCACAACCTCTCTTTGATGAAGCCCAGGATATAATTGGCATTGTGAGCTACAAGGGCACATTACTGGCTTATATCCAGCTTTTCACCCACTGGTACATCCCAGTCCTTCTCAGCAGGGCTGCTCTCAATCTCTTCATTCTCCCATCTGTGTTGATACTGGGGGTTGCCCTGACCCAGGTGCAGGACCTTACACTTGCAAAATTTAGAATTCCTGACATCGGTTCCTACATAAACATGCCTTTTGGCTCTCACTACCATTTTATTATTGATTGTCAAACCTAAGCAGTTTTCTATGTCAAGATAATCATCAAGGTAGCTGGTTTTATGGCACGGAGAATAAATGGATATATAAGCTTTCATCAGTGTGTATTCTTTGGAGTGTTTTTATTTTTGAAAACAAATTGTTTTCTTAAAAAGGGTATAGTTTAGTTTGCTTGTGACGCCAACTGTTAAAAAAATAAAATGTAAATCTAAAACCTTTTAAAAGTCCTTTGTCCAGTCTTTGTACATTCAAGTGCCCTTTAAGCAACTCTAGTTTAGCAGGTTTGTTAATAAATAAAATCATTTGTGAATTAAAATATTTATTTATAAATACAAATTAATCACTTCAGAACAAGCTTCTTACCCTTTGCTGTGAAATCCACATAGGTTATTTTTTGTGTTCACTTGCCCTAAGAAAAACAGAAAATTGTTATCAGTTCACTGTAATTAGCTTGATTAGCCTCACCTTATTGAAGCATATTCCTAGAACAGAAACCTTAAGGTGAGTATGTTAACAGCCTTCTACTTTGTAAGACAGTGTTATATTTTAGCATATAAAGCCTGGCTAAAAAAATTTTTTTTTTATTTCTCTATGTGAAACTGTGGAATCTATCAAATCTTCCTTTTTAATGAGGAAACCCAATTATGCCCATACACAAACTAAAATTATGATCTCACTTGTGACAAAAATAAATGTGGGTTTTTATTTCAAGACAGCTCACTGGTCTTACTTCTTTTAATGTAAAACCTGACTGTGGATAGGGCACAGGTGGTTCTCCTCTTACTATTCAAAGCTAGCCTTATTTCCCTTCTGAGGTTATCTTGATTAGCTGGGTAGCTATGAAACCTGAGCATTTGTACTAGAACTCTACAACACAACAGCTTCTTAAAGTTTTCAGTATAAAGCAATCCCAAAACATTACTGTTTTCAGCCAAGAGAGCCTAATCCTTTGAGTGTGTTATCACTATGAAGGAAAGAAACTTCACCCCAGCCAAGAGCAACAGAAATTAATTTGTAATAAAATGGAGAATGCATCTGAATCTGGTCTTAAACAAAAAAACTCACAGAGCAATTCAGTATTTCAGGCGTGGCTTTTTGAATGGATCAAATGATCTGGAGCTACCCAGGTGGGTAAAAAGAGGGTGAGAAGAGAAGTCCCTGGTGATATGGGCAAGGACAAAGCCTTGGAAAGGAGGAGCACCAAGAAGAGGCCAGTTACAGGTCCCACAGCCATTGCTGTGCCTCAGCAAGAAGTGCTCTGTTGAAGCTGAGAACTGGAGTGAGTTAACTCGCACAGGGAGGAGACCTTGGGGGCCCTAGCAAAGTGGGAAAGACAAGACAGTATTTTTTGGAGTCTGGTCCAAGGCAGCTTCAGTGTATTTTAATCAAAGAGGAATATGACTTTCTTCTATTTCTTTTTCTTATTTTTTCTTTTCTTTTAAACTCTGGGGGACATTGTAATCCCCAGCTTCTCTACTTTCAGTCTTGTCCTTGCTGCAGACTGAGAACTGGTGTGATCTATTGTTAATGTTTGAATGGATTTCTGTTTGGGGTGGGATACCAAATGTAGGCCTGCTGAGCCACAGAAAATAAATAATGGACAGGAAAACTTATTTTCCAGGCTGAAGTAAAGAGGGATGGGGAGTAGGGTGAGTGAGGGAGGGGCTGGAAAGGTAGTTGGTTAAGATTTATATGGCAGACATGTACAACTATCCTGTTTGAGTTGTATTTGAATTAATTAACTTCATCTGTGTAAACTGGGTCAGTATCCTGTAATTTCCTAAGGGTATGGCAGTATCAGGAAACTAAATAGTCAGCAGAGCTGGTTGAATAGTTAAAATAACTGATTTACAAATAGTTCCAGGAATAAAACCACTGAGTTTCATTTCTTATGATTTATTGGGCAATATAGGAAAATTTATCTTACCTGAAAAATGTCCTTTCTGTAAGAGGGGAAGTCCGCAGCTCCTTGGGTTTTCCTCTCATACTTTCCATTCTCTGGAGGCAGAGCCAGGCTGGTCAAACAAGGCCATACATCAGCAAATCTCACAAGTTTCCAGTGCAACTCCATAGAAAGTAGTCCTTTACAGCTTAATTCACAGCTAAGCTGATAAGGAAGAAAGAGAGGGGGGGGGGAAAAAAAAGAAAAAAAAAAAAAACCAAAAAAACCCACCACATCCACAATTTCTGCTGCAGAAAAGTTTAAACTTCCCTGACAACTGCTTTTAGGTTCCATAGCATCTCTCACAAAGATACAAACATTTGGGAGACGGAGAAAGCATTTGTAATGAAAGCATAGCATAGTTTGCAAGTTTTCCTGACTCAGAGCTGCCCTTCTTGTGCCAGGTGGGTAGATGAGGTCTTCTAGTTTTCTTGCTAGAGGAAATTAAATGCATGCAACCATCCTCCCAGGAAAGACTACAGTACCCATTAGGTGTCAGGGAATATAAGAAAATAGTGAATGCAAAAAGTATGTCTTGCTGCTCTCCCTTTAAGAAAAAAGAATATCAGTTCAGAGACAGCATGTGAAATGTGCTGCTTCCTCCAGATAACAGCAGGATACGAGGAGGTTTGCCTGTATGGTTTTGAGACCTTAAGAGTATAGTGAAAAAAACCTTCATATGTTTCTGAATGTTGGAAAAGAGCTGCCTAGCCTGAAGGCTTCTATGGCTCATGAGGAAAATCCACAAATATTTAAAAGAGAGAAAGGGATTGCTGGCTTTTAAAGCTTTGGCAAAGTACTGATCCAGTGACTGGAGTCTTACCAGCAGGTTATTTTAATTTTTAATTAATGAATAGGATTACAGATTATCATGATGTGAGATTTCTGAATGAGATATTTCATTTAGTTGATTTTTAGAGTTTTTTCTGACATCAGGGTTTCTCAAGGATTTTTAGAGGATTTTTTCCAGCGTTTGTGGGGTTTGTGTGGTTCATATGTGGCTAAATAGAACACGAAAGTAAGTCCTGTTAACTAGTACTGCTTAGATAAGACTGTAACCTTAAATCACAGTCTTAAGTGAAAAGATTAGAAGGCCAAAAGCCTTCAAAGAAGAAAATTTAGCAGAATTTCTGAAAGAAAAATAAAAGATACATAATTGCATATTCAGTGAATTTAAGTTCCAGGTAGGAACTGCTTTCATTTGCAGAGGTTTGAGAAGCCTTGTAGCTGCTTTTGAGAACTGCTCTGAGGCTTTACATTGTCTATAGTCATCTAGAAACTGAGCTCATTTATCACCTATGGTAAATCAAAAAGACATCTTTTTATTTCTGACTGTATCTGTATTTCTAGATAAATGAGAGAGATTGATAAAATCTTTGAGCATATCCTGTCTGTTGATTATATTCTCAAGGCTGAAAAAAATATGGTGAATCCACGTGGATAGCCTGCTTTTCTTCTTCCTCCTGTACCTTCTTAATTTTTTCTATCTAAAATTTTGTTGATACACAACCAAGAAGAAATTTTGAGTGCATCTCGCATCTCAAAGGAATTACAATATGCAAGCAATATTTTCCTTCATCTAACGCCGTCTTGCTTTCTTCACAGACTCCAAACACAAGGATGAAATGAAGAGCCTTGAAAATTAATTTTGAAGATGAATGACCAGAAGTTTCCCTATTTTGTTTTTTTCAGCAAATCAAAGCTATATCAGCAACAAGCTACATGGTCTTGCAGATGCAGACACAGATGTAGAGGCCTCTGAACTACTTCCAAAACTGGAAGCAGCACAGTCACCACATCAACATGATGCCCTATCATAATTAACTAATGGCTATATGGCTGCCACAACCCACTCAAATATTGTGCGCAGCTCTATGCACTGTAGGCAGATTGTATTTTTGCCAAAATTTTTAGCTATATCTATCTATGCACTCTCACTGCAGTGCATGATACCAATAATGTTACACAGATATGTGAAAAGAATGTATAAATCCTTGCTAAAAATGAAACCAGTGCAAAACAAACCTCGGATAAGAATAGGTTGCTGGCTCACAACACTCCCCTAAGATATCTTTTTTCAGTCTAATTCAGAGCAGGCTCTCAGGCCTAGTAGTGATAAAAGAAGCAACATGAGCAACATGAGTGGTATTTAATTTAATTAAGTATTCACAGTTAATTTTTCAGATTTAAGCTTCATTTACATTTATTTTTCCTGTTCTGTGATATTTAGTGATTTGTGACCACTATGACAAAACACCTCAACATGTGTTCAACAGTAACCTGTGTGTATTTCTACTCATATCAGGGGGATTGCTGTCAGGTTCAAAACTGGGCTTCTGTGTTGACTATGCTAACACATAACACTGTATTTTAAACAACAGATGTGTTTCTGGTTCCCAGTGTTTCCAGATCCTGGATCTGGCAGCTACAATATTAGCTACTAAATACCCCACTGATCCCTGATCACATTTGCAGGAGGTGGGCTCCACAGTTTGTGATAGACAGTTTATCTTAAGGCCATTCAAATAGAATTATGGTTACAAATATTACGTTTTAATAGTAGTTGTTTGAAACTAAAAAATAATTTTGTTTTCTGGGGTCCCACTGTGTTTACTTAAAGAGCATTTGAGTTCTGTTTGGTCTAACAGTTTACACATTTCCAAAGTCCCTTTAAACTTCTTTTGTTTACTGCAGAGTAATGAAGATCAGTCCACTTCCTCTGTAGCAAAGGGGCTTTTGTCTGTCATCCTGCTCTATGTTCCTTAGGCATTTCATAATGAGGAAAAGAAACCGTGTACAGTCAATTTGTTCAATTGACTGAAGTATGCACAGAGATTTAAGCACAAAAGTAAAGAGCTATTTAAGACATTGGGTCTTTTGTTTCTAAGCGTGATGCCTGCTTCTGCTGAAGAGTTATTACTTATAAATATTCAAATTCATATTATATGTATTATATAAATATTACAAATTTATAAATATATATGTATGTGTATTTATAAATATATATGTATGAAAGTGGTTGAAAACTATTTTTCTTCCCATCTAGTAAGTAAAAGGAAATTTTGTTGCATGTGAGAGACCTAGCATTTAACTCCCTTTACTGATAACAATTACGGACTTTCTTAACTTTATGCTAAAATTTACCAACTTTACTCCATTTCCTACCATAAGATCTTTCTAATGACCTGCTGGAGAACTGCTGAGCATCCTGTCTTTCAGTTTTCTTTGGTCTTTTCTTGATTTCTGAGCAGATCTACTCTCCTATTACCCAATTTTTTTTTTATTTCCCTCAAAGAAGACCTGAGAGTCAGCATATCTAAAGGAGGTAAGTTAATAAGTTAGTACACTTAGTATAGAGGATTTTTATAACTCTAGGTGGATGAATGAAAAATTGTTTGAATTAACATATTGAAGAAAGTAATGCCTATTCATTATCGAAGTGGAAGAGTATACTGAATGCAGTTTTGCAGTTTGCAAGGGACTCAAGACCTGTCCTGAGCCTGGTAGGCTTCATTGTATATTCCAGCCTGGAGGGTGGTGTCAAAATGCCTATAATTTGGAGATGATGCAGAAATTATTGCAAGTGTGTTAGAGGTCAGGATAAGAACTTAAAAAAAAAAAAATCCTGACAAGCTGGAGGAATGATCTGAAAAAAATGGGATGTGATTCAATAAGAAAAAGCAGAAAATACCATGGCTAGACACAAACAAGCAGTAGGACAAATGTCTGCTGAGAAAAAAACTCTTACCAGTTATACAGAAGATGATTGAGATATTATGGGGGAATGTGAGTTGGAAGTGAGTCTTGATTTTAAAAAAATTAAGAGGAGGTAGTGGCACAGAAAGCAAAGATAATGCTGAGAAATGCGAGGTAATATTTCCACTCTGCTTAGCTGAAGTGCTACCTCCACTTTGTGAGAGTGATCCTCACAAAGGATGTGAATCCAGCAGGCCGTTCTGCAATACAGCAGTGATAATAATTTTGGGCTTGGTCATATAAATATTGAGGAAATACTAAAGTAGTCTTGGGGAAGAATACGAGGAAAAGAATAACTTGAACCATGTTACTCATAGATATAGAAGGCAGAAACATTTGGCTTAAATTAAAATAAGAAAACTTGGGCTATGTATTGGAAACACTCTAATGAAAGGATGATAACTGACCCCCTGGACAATTCGGAGTACATGTCTTTGCTTCTGACTTTGGAAGACTACAAGAACAGCCTGAACATGAGCATCACAAGTGATAGGTACAGTTATTCCCTACAGAGTTTTTCCAACACTGGGGGGTTTTTTTCTGTGATATAGTTGCTATTAAAAGAAACTCCTTATTGACATTCCAATTAACAATCAAGAAAAACAGATTAAAGTTTATTCTATATCGGCATGTTTACAGATTGATGTAATATAAATTCGTGTTTTAAAAAGATTATATTCCGATTAATGCTCAGGAAATAATCCAGGTCACTATTTTAAAGAGCAACAGAAAAAGACTTTGCATTTTACCATATTTTTGGTTAGATTGTTATTTAAAGGAATGATGGGAACTAAGAGTTAATGGTCTTTGTAAAACTCATTTTGTTTGCAGCTGTTTTGTTTCTGTTGTTTGATACCCATGCTGAGCCTTTCAAGAGGGTGAGCACAATTAAGGTGCAACTTTCTGTGTCAATTACTTCCTTTTTATTTTAAGTAAATTCCTTTTAATTTGTGTCATTCCAAAGATACAGGGTGGCAACTCATCCAGGTATAGTCTGCTGACGGAATTTCGTTATCTTTCAGCATGTGTTTTGGTACAAAATAAATATATATAAATTTTAAGTTATCTTTTCTTGAACTTTAGTGAAAAAAACTTTTAGACTATAAAGGACCCTGAAGGTATATCCTGATATCTGGTGGAAAACAGTGGGACTTTGAGAAAAAGGAGAGTGCTTGAATTTGACAACTGACCAAGTCCCTGAAATTATATTTACCTACAACACTTATGGGTTCCAGCAATTCTCATACTCACCATAAAAGCTCTGAGCCCAGTGTTTTACTGAAATAGAAAAATATGTTCCAAGTAGTGGTAGCCAAAGAAAAATTTGATTATTGCTACAAAGGGAGAAACTTGAAGTAATCAAGAACTTCTGCTAGATATGTTTCAGGAAAATAAGACTGCCTGAACATATCACATCTCTCCATTCCCCCTAACCTTTCTTTTGACAACTGGTTATCTGTGTTTTACTTTAACCCTCCCTAGGTTCCGTGTATGTCTTTAGTAATGTGTACAGTTACTGAACCTAAAGAGGAAACAGGAGAAACAGAGACACAATAAAACTGATCTTCATAGCTGGACCTTACATGGGGATTGTAGAATTTGAGAACACAGTGCTGTAGGTAATTTTCTTACCTGAATTCTTGGTTATCTGTCTTTATGTCAGGTAACCAAGCTACTTTTCCTTCTTCTTTTACACCTCTTCTGCATTCACAAAATAAAAATCAAGTGATTAGAAGAGATCAGTGCATAGATTGAAACTTGTGACTGAGCCTTAGTTCACAAGGGAAGGATGCAAAAATGGCTGGAAGGGAAATTAACCAATGAATCAAGTAAGTAAATTATTTTCAGTTCAAGGAACAGATGTGTGTTTGCCTTTTTCTGTTATGTTTTAAATGGGGAGGGTTTTTTGATATCCAGGTTGCAACTGTACACTGAAAATAGTTCTGATTCATTTTAATATCACCCATATAATTTAAAAATTCATGCACCCGTGTGACTGTACCCAAAGGCTGTAGACTTTGCCTTCACAAGGCACTATCTCTGCATGATTTAAGTCCATCTGGAAAATGAAGCTAGTGCAAAATCTGGCTGCCTCAAACCTGGCTGCTCTTCTAAGAAAGTATTGTGCCTTTGTGAAGTTCAATGTACTTTTGCCATATGATCTCCATTGGCTACCAGTAGCCACTTGGGGGTTTTGACCTTTTAAGCTCTAAATAATTGTGTACTCAAGAGTCTAGCTTGCTCTTGTGTTATTCCTGAACCAGTTGAAAGCAGCAAACATGCTGGATTCATTTTCTTCTACCAAAGAGAGAAATCTTGGCAAAGCATGGGCTGTGATACCTCGTTCAGACTGCAAACGTAGTCATCTAGTTAGTCCTAACTTGCTCAGTATCCTGAAATCTTTACTGTTTGGTCTTGATCTTCAAAAGATTGTAGTACTAAGCAAAAGAAAAGAGCAAATATGATTAATGATTAGAAAGGGCAGTCTAGCTAAATCCTTTCTTTGATTTCTTTCTAATTGGGGACCATATGGTATTGCTTCACATTAAATGGTGTATCTTCTCTTATGCAGAAAGATATTTTGTAAATGTCCAGCTCCCTCAATCTAAAATCAGGCTTTTGTTGTCTAAAATCCATAGGTTTTGGAGCACTTTTTCTCCAAACCCTTGTCCACCTCCCCTCTCCCTGCCTACATCAGGCATCAGTTTAATAAATGCAGTTCAAGGGAACATGATGCAGTCTGAAGTTGAAGCACCTCTTTGACAGCTGAGATTGGCATGAGAAGGGTTGACATGAGGCATGAATGTCCTCCAGCTGCTACGCACTAAGTTAATCAAGATTCAGCAAGGGCACAGTGAAGTTTAGAGAAGTCAGTTGCTCTGGTGAGGCTGCCAACCTTCAGACTGATCCTGAACATCTTGCTTCTGAAGAACCAAGGTGAACAAGCACATTGACTGCGCCAATCTGTCCTTAGCTGAGAATAGACAAGATCAAGAAGCCACAACAAGCTTCCTGACAGCCCCTTTTTGTTGTTGTTCTTTTTTTATTATTATTTTATTTTACTACTCTTCTATTCCCAGAGTAAGAAGGCTGAAGAATAGGCTCTAGTTCAAGAGTATAAATGGATTTTTCAAAAAGACAAAACTTAGTTCAAAAGTAGGTAAGAAGGATAACACACTAAACCACAAACACTAACTAGAAAGCTGTTGCACAATGAGGGAGAATTGTACAGGAACATGATCAAAAGCAAGACTAAAAAAGAGGTAACAGCTGAGCTGTAAGGGGTGTGACATACTAGAGAGTGGCTGGTCTTGAAATCAAAGGGTGAAATTAGTTATTTCTCACATAAGCTCTAAAAACGGTAACAACTCTAACGTCTCACTAGGCATGTTAAATATTAGAGCTGTATTTCTGTTCCCGTTCACAACATGATGTTGCCTTAGAAAGTGTTCATTTCACTAGTTTAGGAAATAGAAATGGTTTTTGATGAAATATTTACCAGAGGCAGTCTCAGTTCTATGTTTGTTTTATAAAATGTCATCATTCACATTTGTTTTGACTTTGCATTTGCATAGCAACAGGAAACCATTATCCAGCAACAGGAGACCATTATCGTGTCACAGTACTGTGGGGTCTCCAAGGTATATGGCAGAGGGGCTACTCCAACAGACTATTAATTTAGTTACTTCTGCTGCAGGTATCTGTGCAGAGTAATTAGCACCCGTACTAATTCACACAAAACCCATGTACACAAGAGAAAGGACCTAACTCCAAACAGCATGCAAGAGAATGGTATTTAACCTCTTTCACATTGAATCAAAAATATGAACAAGAATAGGGGGAACAGTCAAAATATCAGAGTAGCGAGCTGTGCAACCACAGGATATTAGCTTGTGCCAGAGACCACATTTTGGTACAACAAATGTCAAAATATTGACGTTTTCAACACTGAATGTAAAAGCTACTGGAGCTGAAGCACTTGCCAATAGCATTGCTAAGCCGTTCTAAATTCACTTATGAATTGGAGGCTAATAAAGGAGAAAAACACAGAAACTGAGTGCACATAGAGCAGGACACAGAGCCACTTTTCCCCTCCTGCTGTGTTTACTGGCAAGCCAGCACTGGAATATGAAGTCAGGAATTATTGCAGTGGGCACACACTGCCTCATCTCAGGTTAATACACCTGATAAAAGTCTCACCAAATTCAGTGCATTTCTAAATTTACACAATGGACATATTATCATAAGATTTGATATATTGCCAGGCAGAGATAAACATGGTGTCTTGTAGAGTGCCAATGACGAAATATTTTCCAAAATCCTGTGACATTTTCTATTAAATCTCTCATTACTGCTGCTAAATAATTGGCATATTAGCATGACAGCAGAGCTTAAAGCCCTGTGAGATAACTGTGGTTGGAACTTTACATAAACAAAGCAGTGGCTGAGAGGGAAAACGGAGACGTGGAGGAGTAAAGGGTCTTACCAAGGTCCTCTAAACTTTGTAATTCTTTTTTTGTCTAGCATATATCTTTTTGAACTCTGTGGTTCCCCCACAGAGAGGAGAAGGGCTCCCAGATGACATTGTGCCACAGCTGTTCTCTGCACTGTGCTGTCAAGCTGAGAAGTGACATACTGATTTAGGTAAGGAGCATACACACTGTGTGCGTGTTCATCCATAAAACAATATCTAATTTGAACAGAATCATGATAAGAACAAGAAACATTGAACATATACACCAAATAGGGGACATCTAGCTTCTTTCCAGTTCTAAAATATGTGGTGCACAATGGGAGAAGAGGACAGGAAATATGCAAACAACCTGAATAACAGAATCATTGAAGAATCACTGTCTTCAATAGCCACATACTGCCTTTGTAATGGTATAGGAAAAAGTTTAGTGAAGTTATATGACAGGTTAGGGAAAGGGTACAAGGACTGGAAAAAACGGGTAGGGGAAGAAAAATAATACCATGACGAAAAAATTGTTCAGAAAAAATGCTTTGATCAGCAACGTGAAGGTATCATTAAATACATATTATGCCTTTCATCTTAAATAATTTGTGGAATCCTATTACCAGATGGAAACTTGCACCTCTTGGTACTGAGCCCCTGAAATAAATAAAGGCTAGAAAACACTGCTAGTCTTCATACTGAAGACATCTGTTGATCTTTTGTTTTGATACCATTTTATATCATGCACTTTTTGAAGTTTCCTGCCAGCCTAATTTTCTTTACACTGCTTTGTTTTCTCTTTCTGTTTTCAGGGATTTGGTTTTTTATGGTAATTTTCTTCATAAGTTACTAATTCTTACATCCACAAAAGAGTAAACCATTTCTTCAGGGAACTGAGGCTAATTTGGGTATAGTCTCCTGCTAAAAGCTAAACTTTCAGACATCTAAAAACTGGAAGGGTTCACAGTCTTATCCCAGTGTAATTTAGAACAGCTGCAGAGCAGTTCTAAACCAATCTGGCCTGCCATTTCCCAGCAAGGAAATTCCTGGGTATGACTAATGGTGGTATATGTGGGAATAATCAATGCAACATAGAAATAAAATCAATTCTTTTTCAAAGTACCTATCTGTCTGTCTATAATCTACTTTGCTCCAAGACAGAAATATGGGAAATATGTTCTTCTTAAAGCAAGAAGACAGAGTGCTCTAAACAAAGGTTTTATCTTGCAAATTCTATGAGTCCCTCATGCTACACAAAATCTCCTGAAAGGCAGCGTTCCAGCATATCAGAAGCATGTAAACCAAAAGAAAAAAAAATTACGCACAGCAAAAAAACCCCAAAAGCCAGAACAGAAGATGTTACCAAGCCTTATTTCCTTATTTTTGCGAGGGGAATGACAAATTTTCATGTCAGGACATCTACCAGGCTTGCATGTTGGGAGCAGGAGATATGCCAATCCCTGAAGTGTTGGTGCATGATGCTGGAGGAGCAGAAAGTCAGTGAATGTATTGGATCAATGCAATTCATCTCTGAAATCCTCTGCTGCAGCCTGGAAAGCATAGAAAACCTCAGTCCAATTGCCCGGCATTGAAAACTCATGAAGCAGAATTTTTAATCTAAAAATCTGGAGTAAAGTGATAATTATCGATGAGCATGGCTTGTAATTCAGTGCCACAGGGAACTGTGATTATTTAGAACCCACCACGATTGTGGCAATACACAAATTTCACTTGTCATTTTCTGATTAAAAGTTTCATTATTAAAATACTCTATGGTTGCCATAGATGTGTATTTTTTTCTTCCAAAGAATAGCTTCTTAGCCACATGATGTAGAGACAAATGGAGACATTGGGGACGTCATGTGAGGACACACAGAGGAAAACATGGGAGGAGGCATGTGGGAAGGGGTATTGTTGGGGACGCAGCAGGAGACACTCTTGGAAAGAGGACCTCCATGATAGAGGAGGTACATCTCTAAGGGACTGTGGTCTCGGGCAACCAACACCAGGACAGGGACACCCCAAGGGACTACGGCTCTGGTTGACCCACATGAGGACAGGGATACCCTGAGGGATCCCTGCAACTCAGAGCAGAAAAAACAAGCAAGAAAGGAGGTGCAGGGGAGTAAGAAGTAAGGAGGTGCTGACCGCAGTCTCTGCACTGCCTGCTGCATCACAAGGGGCCTGACTGTAACCTGTGGTTCGAATGACAGGAGTGGAGATGAGCAAGGTGGGGAGGAGAGGCACATGAATTGAAGCTAAGAGGATGAAACAACTTTTCCCTAGGTGTACATTTAATTTACTCTCTTTGTTCTCAGTACCCAAATCAGTAATTAACCATTTCGGTAACTGGCAAATAATTAAATGATATAGAATACCCTGAGTCCACTCTATTTTACCTGCATACTACTTTGGTGTAAAAGAAAATTTAATGTACTTCTTTTTGTTACTTCATGATTTCAGAGGTAACTCCAGGGGTTAAAAGCAGTATTCTTATGATATACACAGACACCTTGAATTGAATTGACAAAAATCCATGAAGAAACATGTCCAGTTATGAGAAATGATACCCCACTGACACTGAACTGTAAACTGGGAGACAGTGGACCTGTTCTAATCTTTAATACCATTTCAGTCTGACTTTGAGCTATTTAATTCACGTCTCTGTACCTATCCTCTCTTCCTCTGCTTCTTGGATTTTCTGCTTAAGAGTATAGCTCTTGGGTGGTTTAACCATCTCACTAAATGTGCATACTGTATTTCCTATGTCAGAACTGTGATCTGACTCTGGCCTGCTAGATACTACTGTAATGTAAAACGAAAAATAAAATAACTAAGAAAACTAGTATTTAAGTATGCTAATGAATAAAAAGGAACCATAAGGATGTGAGACTTTTCAGTCATGACAAAAGACAAGAAATCTCTTGTCATAACATGAACTTATAAGACAAAAAAGCACATGAATATTGATTTTGGTTTGTCTGTTTCTTCTTAAGAGATTGAGATATATTAATTCAAGATTACTCTACAATTTCCCATTCAGTCAGGTAGAGAAAAATGGCAATTCCATAGATGAAAATGTATTTTCTTTAGAATTCAAGTTGCATACATTGATTCCAGGTGCTTTTTTCTCACATGTATGTAAAGGTACTCAAATGTTAAGTCCATTTCCAAAATATCCCCTAGGAAAATAAAGTAAGATCCAAGGAAACAGTAGTTCCTTAGCCCTAATTATGATCTTGAAAACTCTAGGGCTAGTCCTAAATCCAGCTAAACTCTATCTGTTTTTAGAGTTGCAGTATTTCATCTTGACAGGACAGATCTCTTCTTCCAGGAGACCATTAGCTGTAAGTGCAACTCACATTCTTTATTTCTACTTGGATGGTCTTAGCTTTAACTGTTTTTTAGGAGGAAAAGACAGTTAAATGTTTTCTTCAATTTGCTTTGATGATATGTAGAAAAATTCATCCTTCTCTGGAAATGTGAATGTTACTAGCTTCAGTTTAATATCTGCTAATTTTGCTTCAGATGAATGAGGATTCAGATGAAATGTTTTCCATCTTAATCTTTGGTTCTGATGGAAATACTTTTGTTTGAATGGAACCTAATTTATTTTACTACTTAAACGGTGTCTTTATGTTAAAACTACGAATTTTCAGAAAACCCTTGCCTGTAGTAAAATACACAAAACTGTGATCAGTTACAGAATACCTTAAAGGCACTTGTCTGAACTGCTAAGGAAGAATCTAGATAATGGAATGTCAGACCCAAGTCAATAATTTAAAGCAAATTTATCTTTCTGAGTAAAAACATTATTTCTAAAGTTATGATATAAAAAGATAGTTTCTTAATTTAAGCACAGAAATAGTGGTTAGTGTCCTTCAAGCAAATAGCAAGGAAAAGAAACAGGTTTTTGTAAGTGGTATCGTTTCACCACTTTCTCAAGAATTAGGTGTGCTAATTTTGTCTACTCGTTGTTTTCTGAGCGGATTTCCTGAGGCAGAATAATATGAAAGACATTATTTTTAAAAAATATAATAAAAAAATTTAGGAAAGGGACTGCTTATATGGTGCATCTATAAACACATAGGGGTTGTTGTGAAAATGTGTGTGGAGGCATTCAGTCCACTGACACATTTTTGATATTGCCTATTTTTTGTCTTCAGTATCAAAGACGTGGAAATACTGTTCTTTCAGAGTAATTATTGCTTCACTGGGAGGCTTTTCCTACTGCTGCAGTAGTCAGCAATTTATAAATGCAGTCTCTGCTCTTCTGGAACACTTAGCTCGTGTGTTGCTGTCACTCACTTTGAGCTGTAAAAGCAAAGTAATTCTGAAGCGACCAAACAGATAATGTGCAGCTTACCTGGTCATCCAGTGTGCACAAGGAATCAAGTATGTTTTATTCAGACAACACATAATGCAAAGCCATCAAACAATTTCAACTTAGATTCAAAACCTTTCAGAAGAAAGAGGTATGACTGAGAGGCAGTGTTGTAAAACCCCATTTTCAGAAGCTTAGTACTATCAGATGAAAAATACCGTTTGGATAAAGTTTCCAATGCTTATTGTCAGTCCAAAGATTTGGAGCGTGTGCTTGTGAGAATAGTTGGTAAAAGTCTATTCATTTACCCTAAGACGAAGTGTCTTTCAGTTTTTTTTTGTTCTTCTGTCTTTTGTATTCCTCCCCCAGTGAAATGAAGTGCTGTCATCTGTCAAAAAAATGCCAAATGCATTGTGATAGATGAAGTAGAAATATGAGGAGGAGTTCACACAACACGAGAAGGAGGCTGAAAGTATGCTTATCCAAACTGAGGAGAGAGAGTGAAAGAAATTATTTTGGTGTGTTTAAAGAAGAAATAGTTACAAAACAAAGCAATAAGTCTGTGAAATTTAATCCATATGCACAGTATTATTCTCCCTGAGCAGTGTTGTAGTAACATATACATTTCTGCCAATTCTTCTGAAAGATATGTCATATTATGAAATATGAGCTTATAGTTATACAAAAGAATTCCCAGTTTGCTTCTTGTTGCTGTTGTTGTTATTGTTTTATACCAACTGAAACGGTAGCAGATCAAAACCAAGGAAAAAAAAGTTCTTTTTAACGAAAGTTCATGATTTCTAGATTCTGAATTGTACCTCTGGAAATCTTGGATGTTGAAGGAACCACATAGTACATGTCTTTGTCAATACTAACAAAACTGCTGCTTATTTTATGGCAGGTCCATAAAGAAAAAGCAACAAACAAGTCCTCTTCTTAAAGGAAGGTACGTATGAGATTGCTGACTCCAGTCTGCGGTTACGAGCTGTGACTTTCAGCATGCCAGACATTATTAAATTGGCCATTATCTAGATTGTGCCAGTACGCCAGAAGATGGCAGAGAAGGTAACATTAGGACTCAAACCATTGCAAAGTCAGTTATCTTGTCTAAGTAGGTCCAGTTTTCCTGTTGTCAGAGAAATACAGAGAGATGAGTATCCCTGTAAGGTGAGTCATCTAATAATAACAACAGTATCTAAGATAGACACTTGCAAAGAAATTTCATGGGGATAATCAGCTTCAACTAGATCCCTAATTTTCACATTTTCTCCTTTCCTGTTGAGAAGACAAGGTGACAGCCAGTCTACCTGTACAAGCTTTCAGTGTGATTTATTTTAGCTATGGTGTGCTGAAGTCTGTAATCCATCACATCAATTTTATTTGCGATTGTTAAAGTCAGACCTGTAATTGCATCATCATTCCATCTGATACAGACTCAGGTGAAATAAATTTCAACAGCTTTCCAGTAACCTCATTGGGAGTGATGTTCTATTTAAAGGGAAAATAATACTTTAGAAGTGAGAACAGCACCTGGTGTTTGTGAGACATTTTCGGAAATGGTTATCCTAGATAAACAGAGTCTGAAGTGATTTGAGCAGGCTGAGGTTTCAGTTGTTTTTACAAACTCAAATAACACTAACCCAAGATTCTTGAAGGTACTGAAAACAGACTTCAAAGCTGTAAGGAAGATATAATTAATCATTAAAATGTCATTTACACCAGAAACCTGGAAGGTGGTAAAAAAGTCCTTACTCTTCCTGTGAGGTATTAATAATTGATATTAATAATCAGTTTTAGATTTGCAAGGAGAATACCTAAGTTAGGGCAAAAGAGTTTGGGAAAAATAAAAAAGGTTGGTGACTTTCATACAGCATCCAAATGTCTGTAAGAATCCATGGTTAAATAAGTGAAATTTATTTGTTGTGCAGCTGGAAAGTGCTGCATCTACCACGCTGCGCCTCTGTTGCTGGCTAATGAACTTCACCAATGCAGGGAACACACCTGGGCTTGGTGATTAGAGGCTGCAGAGACCACTACGACCACCACAAAGCCAGAATCCTTGATAGCTGTCCAGAAGTCCTCAAATTCTGTCTCATTAAAGTTTCTAGCTGGAAATGAACGTTGATTCCATTAATACAGATATATAGTAGCCCTCTCTGAACATTTGTCAGTGAAGTGCTGTGATAGGATTCTACAGTGTGCATGTGCATGTTAACAGCAAGAAATTGTTAATAAATGTTAATAAGTCACGTTAATAGTAATTAAATAGTCTGTATGAAAAATACGTGCAACTATAAAATAGTTCCAGTTGTGACTTATTTTTAAAATTGTTGTATTGGGCGAAGTTGGATAGATGAACTGCAAGTAGAAAACTTTTTATTGTTATTGACGGTTGTATTTTTCTTCAACTTTATGGAACACTAATGAACTACGGCAGTTCTGTTGTTTCTCTCCCCTTTCCTAATGCAATTTGAGCATTTTAATGTTCAGCCTCTTTTTGTAATTTAAACTGATACCATTACATTAAGTGCATGACAGGGTCAGTACAGCACATCAAGCTAATTTATAGCCTCTGGCAATTACCAACTCCCAAAGTTTCATAGCAATGCCACATTTCAGTAACACTTTCTTTTTCAAGCAACCTTCAATAATAAGGCATTTATAATATATTGCAGAAGGCCATTAATTTTAAGTGTGGTGTCTATTCAGCCAGTGTACTTATTGGTTGCAGCAATCCTAAACTGACATTTTACCAGGAGAAATAAATCCTGATCTCTCCACCCTTATGGCGTTATGACCAAAGTGCAGGGGCAGAACAGTAAATTCTCACATGACTGAAATGTTGCTCTCCTCGTAGACGTCTCCTAGAACTCAGTGACAGAAAGAATCCAATTTGTGGGGTGACATCTCGGCCCCACTAAGGTCAGTGACAGAATTCCCACTGACTTCAACAGGGATTTTACTGATGCATTTCCTTGTCAATGCGGTAGTTCTTATTACTCTATATGCTGTAAGGCATCGTCCTTCATGCACTCCCAAACCACACACCATTTTTGGGATTAAAGACTGCCTTTGCTGGCTTTAAAAACTTTGCCCATTTGTTTCTTTTTTTTTTTTTTTTTAACTGGTAGCCCTCACATATCCATACTCAGGAGGTATAAATAAAAGGCAGGAAAAGACAGAGGCTGTCAGCAGGACAGGGGAGCACAGCTAATCCATGGCACACCTGGTTGATCTCTGCATTCCTACCACCTATCATACCGTAATCAAATGCACATTGTGGTGACCTTGGCCAAAGGGTACTATCCTTTCCCCTTCAGCTAAACACAAGCCTAAATCTTTGTAGTGCTGTTTCAGCTCCTATCTGCTGTTCATGATTTGAGTTTTGTTTTGTCACGAATCGTAAGTGCTTGAAGAATGCATTATCATGAGAATGAGATAAACAGGTGCCTATATTTGTGCACGTTTATAAGGAATTGTTTGGAGAGACAAAAAGAACATACTCAGGTGCACCTATATACACAGATGGAACTATTTAGCTACTCGTTGTCACATAGGAGCATTCTCTAGGTTTGCATTAATACCCGGTAGTAAGATTGCACCATTTCAAATAATCTGCAAGTATGTAGTTCAAAATATTTACAGAACATACATTTTAAACTGCCAGGAACAGGAAGGCTAGGTCTCAATATTTTGTTTGCAGGGTTTTTTTTTTTAATTGTGACCTTTTAAAGTGAAGTATAAATTCTAGATGAACTGATGTCATAAAGTTGGCCAAGTAAGGAACTAATTTATATAAACTCACGTACGAGATATCGAGCATCTGGCTCTTGCTGTAAAATGCATAAAAAGCACCTAAACCCACTATTTATGTTGGACACTAGAGATCCAGTTATCAGGCTTTACAGTGATTGCTGTCACTTTACTTTTTAGCTGTTCTTTATTATATATCCTCTACTGAGTCCTGGTTTTCCCCAGGTAGCTGGAATTCCAAGATTTTTGATCATTAATCAAGTCCTATAGAATGATAGAAAATAAAATAGAACTCTTTTTGAGGCAGCAGATATATATCTAATTTCCTGCCGTTCCCACATAAACAAAATTTCTTTAAACAGCTAAACTGACTTAAGCAAGAGAAGTGGAAGTTAAGAGATGCAGCTGTGGTCCTACAGCAGGATCTCTCTGCGTGAGACCATGGCAAGAGTGCAGCTCCGCTCATAAAATCTTTGAAGCGAAAGGATACAATAGAATTGTCAGTAAAGATACAACACTGAGCTAATCTCTGTAATGGTGGGGCTGGGAATTCATTTAATAATGCTCGCATTTTTAAGAGTGCACTCTGTGAATATTCTTTAGAGATTTAAATAATTGCCAAGATGTCCATCATGATAAAATATCTTTTTTTTCCCCCATGACTCTGAAATAGAGGAATTAGTTAATTTATATCAATTTATCTAATAACCGCAAATGTGAGCAAAATATAATTAGCTGTAAATCATTGATATAAATCTTTTGGGTAATTATATGAAGTAGTCGAATTATTGTAACTTTGTCTTTTTCTATTATTTTATATATGCTGCACCTGTAGGATCACCTTCAATTAGATGTAGCCCAGGATGATTTTGGTTCTTCATAGCTCTGTGTGGCTGAGTTGCCAGCTAGGGTTAAATCATGACGATATTCCACTGGAAAGAAGGAAGATTTGAGTTTCAGTCCCTTCTCTAGTAGATAAATGGTTGTGTATCTTAATTAAAATAGTTAATACATAAAAGGAAAACATTATATAATTCAATTAGAACATGGACGATTGTCCTTACAACAAAGATAACTTGACCATTTTGCTGACTGTTTTGAAAATCATTTCCAGGCATGTTCTACTGTAAGCTAAGGAGACTTATTCTCCATTCCTACTTACTTGTAGTCCAGAATCATGATTTATTATTTAAGGATTGTCCAGTGACCCCAACTGAAACTTCTCTTTTAGCCAAAAAATGACACATTGCAAATAGAAATCTTTTCCATTAAACACACCTCTGAATTGCAAATGAAAACTAATTCCATTTAAAATATGGAAAGATTCGTGATCAATTTTTCTCTACTGGTAGAACACCCAAGAGAGACAAACAGATAAATCATATTGTGAAATTTATCCCTCCACAGCACCATCATTTATCTGGGGCAAAACCACGCAGGAAGAAAGTAGGTACTACCTGAGTGCTGACTGACCTTAGTTCTGACTGGCCGTAATCTGTCGGGTTTTGCACAAAAGAGGCACAGTCTGGTATGAAAGAGCACATTGCCTCAAGTGACCATTCGTCTCAAATACATGTCTCAATCCATCTCATCTGCTTTACTCTACAACCATTGCAGCCATTTATAATGGGATTCTACAGGCAGTGAATGCATCACATGGGATCTTCAGAGGATCAGTAAGCCAAAGACAGGCCAGAAGTTTTTGAGGCCATGAACCTACATTTTCTCAGTGCACTTTATCTTGCCTAAAGTTTGTCTTGATGTAGTTTTACTACTGCTAATCACCACCATTTCCATTCATTAAAATGGGATCCCTAAGGTAGGAAGGAGAACTGAGGGTGCCCTTGGATAGCCAGTTGTCTGAAAGCAGCCAAAAGAAGGGTCAGAGGTTATGCACCGGAATTCATTCTTCATTACTGGCCAAAGTTAAGCATTTTAAATGACAGGCGCATTATCTTGTGTCTAGGCAGGTTTGGTAGGGCCACAGCTACATGGTGATCCAGTGGGCCACTGTCCTTGGAAGACTAGCACAGCAAGTCCTCAAAAGCGTTTGTCAGCTTCTAACTGTAAGTTATTCTGATCTGCTCCATACAGCTGCTGCCACTCATTTTCTTAAAGGCTATCCCATTCTCACACAAAAAAGGCTAGATTTTTCCCTCAGAAATTCAGAAACTGCTTCTTCCTCCCATGTATGTGCTGCTTGTACGTACGTAGTTCCACAAGGATGGTTGCCATCCTCGCCCACCCATCTCAGCCTACCAGTGCATGTTCTTGGGCGAGCTCACCTCCATTTTTCAGTAACAGTGTGAAGAAAGGCTTGCAGAAGAGTTCTATCTCTACATGGACTTTCTACTAAGAAAGCGGTTTTCCTCCCTTTTCAGTATATATGTTTTGTCCTGTGTTCCATCAAGTATAACATATGGGCAATAATAAACATCTAAATATATATGGAAGAGAGGAAGGAAGCTGCCAAGACATTACTTAGGAAAGAATATGCAGATTTTAGTGGTTCACAAGCTGACATATGTTTGCAATGTTATGCCGCTGATGCTGCAAAAAAAAAGAAATTGAATCCAAAGATCACACTGGGATGTATAAAAATGAGGGTAGATTGCAAAATGCATTAGTAGTAGGTCTCATAGAGACAGTGCACCTCAAAAAAATCTTTGTTTATTGAGGAGCAACCGTAAGGGAAAATGTTAGTCCATATGCCTGCTCTCAGAACAGAAGCTCCAATTGGTGCACTGCTGCTTTTCTGGGAACAGTCTTGGGAGACATCAAGCTAAGAGTGACTGTAATTTCAGCAGATCTTGTTTTACTCATATTATGAGTTTGCTTAATTCTTTATTCTTCAAATGCAGTTCTTATTTTTGCTGGATTCTGTGAATCACAAATTCTTACCATATTCATTGTCACTGTTGTCCAAACTGCCCTTTCTTTTGGATTCTGAGGCACTTCTTTCCAACTCTGCTCTTCAACAGCTGTCAATACTATGTACCTCAGATGAAGTGTTTGAACCCTTAATGGTTCCTTCTCTCTCCCCCATCATTCTGAACCAGTTATACTTTTTCTATTAAAAAGTCTGTCCGTCACAAGAGTTACCCCACCACCTTTCAGTAATGCCACTTCAGTCATAGTTTTGATTGTGCATGAAGCATTCCAGCGACTCTTGCTTATATCTCACACTTCTTGCCTTACTATCAAGTCATTTACATTTGATGGATGAATTTAAGAATGACAGAACGGTGGGAAAAATCATAAAAAATAAGACAGTAGATCAATCTCCTCTTGTTTTGGACGTTCAAGCTGCTGCTTTCTTCTCCTAGTTTAAAGCGTTAGTCACTAGATTAGTAGACAGGCACAAAGTTGCTTTTCCCCTTTCCTATGAGGCAGAATGTATCCTAGGTCAACACAATATTACTACATGCACAGGAAACCAAAATTTATTGGTGACATCATCTCACTGCATTGATTTTCTCACCTACGAGAACATCTTTATTCTCACCTCTGTTCCTAGAGCCAGGTAGAAAAATTCAGTGACTCCTGAAAATATTACTGACAGTACACATCTGAAAAAAATACAGCATACATATTCATAATGCATGTTTCATTTAATAAGTCCTCACAATGTTTATTCAATAATTTGACTACTCATTATGTATGCAGCATTCATCATGGCATATATGCACAATTTGTTCTGGCACTTCCCACCTTTGAAAATGTGATATGCAGAAGTAATGAAGTTGTTTAAGTGGTACTGTGTAATAGTACACATTATTTTAACGGAATATTTTCAAAGGCAGTTTCAGACTTGGTCACAAAAACAACCCTAAAATAGATACACAATATTAGTTGACTTAGTCAAACAACTTCTTGATATTGGAGTATTCTTATTCTGAACAGGAGCCATACTGGTGTGACCAGAAGGACATAAAATTTTACTATATATTTAAGCACAGATAATATCGGCAATAATTCACAAATTTCAGGGCTGCAAATTCTGGTTTAGTTGTGCATTTTTTTCAAACTCTAATCACAGGGATCAATAATGGAGGCAAAGGAGAATATCGAATATCATTTTCATTCAATATTAACAAATCAGTATTGGTCTATATTAATAGTGGTCCCTGTAGGCAAAGTTCACTGCAAAGGTACAGAGGTTGAGGAACCAGTAGAATAAAGTCACCTGCTGGGCTAACAGAATTACAAGAGTTTATCCACTCTGGCAGTTTCCCTGCCTTCGCTTCTGATGGCTTTTGCTCACTTTAGCAGTGCATGCCTCTAACCCATTAGATTTGACAGTCACAGATGGTTTCACAGAAGTTTTTCTGGTATATTGGCTACAAAAGCTGGTTTGGACTGGAATCAAGCTGTTTATTGCTGAGTATGATGTAACACATTGATGGTGGTGAATCAATTATGTGTTTCTGCAATAGCCTGCACGCAAAAATAGCATTTACTGCCAAGCAGTAAAATTATTAAGTAGAAAATCTGGAATCTATTTTTTTCAGGTGACTAGAGAGAACATTACCTTTTAAAATCATCTGGAGTTTCCCATAAGCCATCCAAATTTACAGCAATGTAGGCAGCATGCTCATCAGCTGATGGGTATAATGATGAATTATGTGCTAGTTGCAGTAAATCTGGGTGTACTGTCATGCTCGGCACTCCAGTGACCAGATTGTCACAGACTGTTTGCATACCTTTCCTCTTCCTCAGGCCCAAACATACTTTATCTTGAGCACAAAGCTGATGGAACAGCAGTATGTGCTTGTCCCTGAGCTAGGCTGCTACTCTCTTTTTCTGTGGAGGATAATTGAAAACCCAGGAAAGACAGAGAAATTTCCATGTGCCTTAGAGCACACTTTTGATGTAGGCTTTTTTTCCCTACCTTTTACACTCAGAAACTTTTGTCTGTACAATTTAATGCTTCTGCCACAGAAAAGCCTTCATTTGCTCTGTTCATTGCTTTTCAGTACACCTGAACAGAATTAATTTAGTCCAGATTCTATCAAGGCACTATTCCCCATACTGGTAAAATCTAAGGTAGCAAACTGTTCATTTAGTCAGACATGACTACCAGAAAAGCAAGCAAACAATCAAACAAACAAATCAACATCTTAATTTGACAGGGAAAAAAAAGTAAGCATAAAAGAAAAAAAAATAAGGTAAGAGCATCACAGCATCATGCTTTATTTTTATTTTTTCAGAATTCCCTTACTTATGCCATTGGAATATCTGGTGTACAGAGTCTGTAGGTTAGGTACAAAATTCAAGCCTTAAAAAATGTTCAGATATTGTCTTACACTTTTATGATAGTTATATGTGAGAGATATCTTCTAAGTCATTGTTAAAAATTGTCACCGTCTTACTTCTGGGGAAAAACAAGCATTTAATTGTGTTAATTAGAAAGTGATTTTAAAAAAGATTCATTCAAAATTGAGTTCTTAAACATACTCACCGTGAAAGTTTTTTTAAGAACCCTGCACAGTTAGCAAAATAGGAGTGCATACAGAGAGTCCCTTAACATACACTTCCTCATCCAAACAGTTCTGTTTAGCTTCTTTTAAAGGGCATAGAGCATTTCCTCAATGAAGATAAGATGTGGAGATGGGATTTCTTATTTTCTTTAATTTGGTCAAAATTATGGAAGAGCTAAAAAGACATTCCACAATGGTTTCTGAATGTATATTCTCCCCAAACACATCTATTACATCTCTCTCTCCCTGTAAGGCACCAGGTACTGGTAGCTATATTCTATTTACTCCATTCTTAGAGTACACTGGCCGCTTGATAGAAAAAATTCCCCTGGCACAAAGTCTTATTGCAGCAGCCAGACATATTAGTGAGTACTAATCTGCATCTAACATTACTTAGATTCAAATAAAATTTGACTAAACAAGCTCAAGTTCAAGATTCTCTTCCTCCTAGTCATTAGTGGCCCAATTCCAAATATGTTGATGGAAAAACTCTCAAGAGCTTTATTAGTCTTTGGACTGAGCTGTCAAATAACCACATTATAAATCCTATTCTTTTTTACAGTCTCTTTCCTTTTGACCCAACAGTAGAAAATCAGGCTATTCAAAATGCTTACCACACACAGCACTTATTCTGCAGTGGGAATGAATCTCCATTTCAGATGCAAAACCCTTGGGTAAAAGGAAGGGATACCATTCACTAGCTTTTATGTATTCATTGGAGAGGTGAGGGAGGTTTCGATTATACCTTTCATTCATCAGAGAAGATGCAATCTAAGGTGGATTTCCTCAGACAAAGCATTTAGGAAAGTCAAAAATCTGTGAAATATGATCCAGGCCACTTAATGTAGGTATCCAGCTACATTATTGGCAGTATATGAGTTCTACAGGAAAGACTAAAGTGGCTGAGGCTGCATGAGTTTCAGGCTATCTAGTGGTACAGATACATTCTAAAATAATATCTGTGGTTTAACTCATAACATGGTTAATCCTTTTAGTAATAGAAGGTGGTGATGCACCTTATGACTTTCTCAATAGCTTTGCCCTTAGAAGACTTACTTCAGAAGTGTAGACCTCAGTTACAGGATCTCCACCTGTGGGTAATGAGGTAAAACCAATGTCCCCTAAATCCCAGTGCCTGTGGCATTCTGCTAGGAGGAGCCCCTGTGCCCTAGACAGTTCTGGTTTTGATCCCTAACTGTTTTGGCCACCATCTCTTGAAGCTGATCACTGCATTTGGTGTAAAAGTATCATAGAGCCTATTTACTTGACATTTACAGCTTTTATTGGAAAATCCATTCACCTAAATACTCATAAGATAAAATCTGAAAAATTCATTAGGTCTAGGACTATGGCAAACTGTAGGTCTCTCCTACCTTGTCTAAGAACCCTAAAGAGAAGGCAGGGATTAGGTGTCCCCTTTCCTACATTCCTGCACCATGATCCTTCTCTACCTGACACAATGACTGAACTTGAACCAGGCACTCCACATATCTGCACAATGATCACCTGCACAATTCCCTGGTAGTGTGGGCACATACCTACTAAGCTTGAGATATGCCCAGAACCCAGGACAAATGGACAAGTGTTTATTAAAGACATTATACAAAGGGTGAAACATCCCATCGCTGTGACCTGAGGTGCTTACACACTAAAGCATCACTGGAAAATACATGAAAAGTATCCTGTCTGCATCTGGCCTGTTAAAGGAAGATTCAGCTCTGTGCTGACTGGAGAGCCTGCCCACCTTTAAAGCAGTCTGCACAGTCTCTTCCACTAAACCTGCTCCCCTCCTTCTCCATTTTGCAGAAGACTAAACAAAAGCATCACAATGATCCTTCGCATCATCCACATAAGAAATGCTTATGTGAGTATGTTTTACTCCTGTCATTTCTGTCAAAGACATCTGTTCTTGTATTCAAGTATTTCTTGGACCATGTAAAGACACAAAACTTTAAGTTACACTACAAATCAAATTAATGTGGGGCAAAACATCACATTGTCACACATTTTCTAAATTAATATGTAGTACATGTGGTGTTGTTCAAAAATCAGGCCTTTTTATTTGGAAATTTTTTTAAGATAATTTTTTTTAGAATCACAGTTTTCAGTTATTATTTTATTATTCTGCATGTCTAGCTTTATTTTCTCTAAAATATTAAGTGCATCTTCTGAAGCATGTAGAATGCCCTGGATGCAATTAATTGATTGCAGTTTCTGCTGCCAGAATTATGCTAAGATTTGCAGCAGAAATTAGAATATGTCAAGTAAAATCTTCATCAAGTTGTAATTTTTCAAATGGTAGGTCTATAAGAGAATCTGCTTACTTATTTTTGTAACTGTCTTTGGTGGTTCATAAGACACTGGACTATTACAACTCCTAAACATGAGAAGGTCACAAGGTTCAGTTTAATTAGGTAGTGTCACTAGATATATTAATTTACTGCAGTAAATTACATCCAGGCTGCATTACTCTCCATATAAACACATTTTAGTATTCACTAAGAAAACTTGGCTGGCCTGAAAAATGCTTTCTAAGGCTGATGTCCGTTGTGTAACAATTCATGTCACCATTTTCCTTTATCTATTTGGTCTTCCCTGACAGAGAATATATTGTTTTATAAAAGTCTTGACTATGACACTTCATTCAAACAAAACACAGCAGTGGCTGCTACAGGCAGTTTGAACTAAGCAAGTAGTAAAATTCGGAGCTTTGATGTTCTAAAATTAAGGGACAAAAATGGTGTGCTCCATTATCTCTAGATAACAAAAGACATCAGGTCATTTTTTAGCTCATTCAATGACCACCTTGTTTAGTCATAGCACTGAAGAAATTACTACATTTTTGCAAATTATAAGTACCAGAGTTTTCAAAATATCATTCTGCTCTGAGACATCAATGAAGTCAGGACACTAGATTGAATTGGCTAATACTTACACTGAAACATACATATAAGGGTCATGTTCAATGAATGAAATTCAGAATACTACTAAAATGTAGACTACTGAAGATGAAACCAGTCTTGAAAACTCTCCTTCATCAATGCTTTCGAAATTGGCCACTTGAACTTCTAAAACCTCTTGCTTTTTGACTCTGAATATACTTAGAAACTACACAGTTTAGACATGTCACAGAACTCATGGTTAAGCTCAACCATGGCTCAAGTTCCAAAAAGCTAGATAATCCTCTGACTAAGTTTCTGGAGACATCTTATATTGAAATTATTTATTGAAGATGGATGTTTATTGCACTGACAGACTCAAGGTCCCCAGAAAATAAGTCAATAATATTTTTATTTTGTTTTAAATCAGAAACAGAACTAAAACCACACAGTTTGGAAATCACACAATGCAGAAGACATTTCTGCAGGGACTAAAGTTCATTGTTGCTGTGTCTGTGAGAGCAATGAGAGCATTCAAACCATTTTGCTACTGACTGCTTTGGCAAAAGAGGGATAGGATAGAGAGAAACAGGAAAGTTTCACCATTAACTAAATTGTGGGGTGAGAAGATGATCTCCCCTGGACTTGAAGGAGAGCACAAGAGCAAGTTTAACTTTGTAAATTGCCTGTGTTTGAAGGGATACTTATATTAGAGACTGTCCTTCTCAACAGCAGAAAAAACAAAAAAATCTCTAGGACCCATACTAGATTCTCCTGAGGGCAGGATGTCTTTGGGCTGATGGAGTAATTACGTCAGTAGCTCTTTTTCCACTGGCCAAAGTTAGACTAGTCATAGGACAATTCCTCCAATATGAAGCAATCCTCACTGTAGTGTTGGTGTCCTGCTCAGTCACACTCACACCAGTTCCCAAAGGAACTTGTGTCTATCTCTAAAGGAAAATGACCAGGGGTTCTTTGTAACCTAGCAGTCCTTAGTTTATGATATTCTTTCTTGACAATAAGAGGTCAGTCAATTATTAGACTTCATGCTTCACAATCAAAAAAGTACTTTAAGTTGTTCTAATGAGAAAAATAAGAATAATAATTCACTTTGGAAATTGAAAAATGTCTTTGTGTTAAAGCGGAACAGTTACACCTCACTCAATTGCCGTAACTGGAGCATTTAATTTTAGAATAAAGCCCTCTAGTTTACTTCTAATTATTTTGCAAGTAAAATGTGTATAATTGGTAAAATCATGGATTGTTTTAGAGGTGAAGAACAGTCTCCCTAAGCTTGTTGCAAATAGTGTATTTTGCACAGCAGGTTCTTTCTCCCCTGCTCCGCTCTGTGCCAGTAAGGTGACAGCACGTTGGGCAATTCACTGAGCAGCAAGAGACAGAAGTTTGGAAAACATGGCCAACAAGGTTCAGTGAAAGAACTACATTTGTTTGACCAGCAAAAGAGAGTACTCTTGATACAGGTCTTCAGACACATGAAAGGTTTCTCAACAGATTTAGTTTCCCCGGGAGGCAGGTATTACTGTGTAAAGTAAAGCACATAGCTGCAAGAGGCAGAGGTTACACAAACAATTTGTTTGCTTTTCAGTAAGATTTTAAATCTATGTACAAATGTTCTATGTACCTTCAAGCCTTATCAGACATATATCCTTCAGTATTTGCTGTATTTTTTAAAGCAGTTCCATGGTTGAATTACCACATTTTATGTCCATATTTGCTCCTCTTATTTTATTCTATTCCAGTGTAATGTAATACAGTAGAAATTACAAGAATATATTCGGTTTTTCTGAAGGACTAAAATTAATCATTAGTAATACCAAAGTTTTACCTAAGTAGCCATTTAAATCTAAGCTATAAATGTAATTGAAAAAAAACTTGAGTTACTGTAATTCTTACTTTATATTTTAACATTAGATAATTTTAAAATGTTATACTTTATCTGAGGTGTTATAAAGAATCATGAATGTTAAAATTTCTTTAAACTTTCTAAGAAAAGTCTGAAAAGCTGTGAGAACTATTTATTCTGAATTTTTCAGTTCCAGTACAATTTCCTCAAAATACTTCTGATTTCCAAAGATTTATATTTTAAGTAGTCTAAAGGAAAAAAATTTGCTCCTGAACTGAAATAAATTGCTTTCTCCTAAAAGTGCTATGAATTATCATTACCAGATTTATATATAATCTGAATTTCTTATCAAGGAAGTTAATATCCATCAGCAAAGTTAAATGACTGCAGAGCTATCCAAGCATGTACTGCTTGTTAGAAATTGCTTCGCTGTTCTTAAAATTATTTTTTACCCTGGGTTTGAAGAAATCCACCGTACTCAAAAGAAATACCTTCCAGTTTGCTGCAGACAAAAATCTAAAAACTTATTAACTGCTAAGACTTACAAATCACACATTTAGATGAAGTTTAAAATGCAATTATGATTGTGATTGCATTTTATCTTTGATGGCAGTTGCCAACAACTACAAATACTGAACTTTTCTAATAAAGAAGTACTTTTCTTGTTCTCATTATTCAGGAGGTGCTTTCAATATTTTTCTTCGGGATTGAAGAGCTCATTGTTAAGTGCTTAATAATAAATGCTGGTGCTTAATGTTTTTGATTACTTTTTTCTAAATCTAACAAGTAAGGTCATATGAGTTCTTTCATGCTACCGTTCATTATAGGCAAACACAATTCACTGATTTTATGTAGGACTGTTACCTTGGTATTTCAAAGAAAAACAATGTTCTAGAAGGAAAAAACTTTGGGAGAAGCAATATCCCTACATATTCAGTGCAGAAAAAATTATGTCACAAAGTGCCTAGATAATTCAAACTCTATTCATTTCTGTGTATATATAATTTTATGTGTACAACTTTTACTCTTCCAGCTGCAGTATAAGGCAGTAAAGCACACTTTTTTGAGGACTCAGACCTTCTGAGTGACACATTATCACCTCGTTTTGAGTTAGCCTTTTAGCCTTGTTCTACTGGCATTCCTGGGCAATTCCACTTCTATTCCTTTGCTCGAGCAGAGGTGGCTGTCACAAACCAAAGCTGGAGAGTGGTAATAGGTCTCAGTCATGCAGGCACCTGTGCCAACAGAAGTAGAAGGCGGAAAATTTCACACACCTTACATCTCGCAACATCAAAAAAGTAATTAAGACAGAAAGACGTGGAGAAGAAGAAACAGATTTATGAAACTAAGTGCAGGACAATTAGAAGGATACATTTGCACAATAAGAACTGAAGCTTCATGACATAGCACTAATGATACCAAGTGCACATAGTAGGAGGACCTAGATAGAAACTGGAATTTATTGTTTCAGCCACACAAAACCAGCCGAAAAAGATTGAACTGGCATAGCTCTCTAGCGTCTCTACTGGTTCAAATTGAAAGCTTCCCTTTTATAAAATTTGTAGCCTGTTCCTAGTTCTGCTCTGTCAGTGCTTGTTGTATCAGCCACAGGAAAAAGAATTTGTCCGCAGCATAGTCAGCACCGTGGTGTGACTGCAAAGAACCAAATATACTTCCTTTATAATGTGGACAAAGATTCAAACAACCTTTCTTTCAAACCAAGGTGTTTGAAGGAAAATACTTCTTTTGTTGTTTTATTAAAAAAGAACAGTCACTATAAAACTCTGTTTTTAACTTTGCTCACAGGCACAGAACAGTTGTCAAAATGGTTGCCATTGGCAAGTGTTGACTAAGCTGAGGGTCTGAAACCTTCTCCACAGGTATCCTGGTGCTGCAAAGGGTTAAAATTAGAGGACAGATTGTAAATTTAGTCATAAAAAATGTGCTCAGACACGGACACTCTTCCTTGAACCTTCTCACCAGCAGGACAATACTGTCATGGCTGCAGAAGGGGCCTCATTAGGCTTGTGAGCAGGTAGAATATGCTTGCACAATATTATTTTGGGTGTGCTCACCTGAAGATGGCACCTTGCTGCCACAGCCCACAGCCAGCTGGCCAGACAGAGGTTGTGCCCTGAAGCCCAGACTGCGTGAGCAGGCAGACAGATGGTTAAATCAAGTGGGTTGTGACTCTAGGAGGTTCTCTTAAGCTCTGTAGATTTATTTTCCATTAAACTTTTTTATTTTCCAGATATGTTCTGATTTGCCTAACATGAAGCAGTAGCTTGCAGCAAACTTAAATAAAAATCAACATTAAAGGGCAAAAAAATTATAAATAAATAAAGAACTTTTGAGAAGGAACTTTCATGAAGCTGCCAGATAGAGACATAATGAAAAAAACTTACAACTCAGAAAAAAACCCAAAAGTGGCAAAGGAGAGATGTTTCTTGGACAGAGCCCTAGAGTGCTTGGCTCTGAAGTTAGATTATATACGACTGCTGCTGTGCAGGAAAATATGCAAATAAATGCCTATGGTATTTCTTTGACTGCATGTCAGCAAGGAAAATAGCCTCATCAAGTCTCAAATAATGACTTTCCATGCACATTCTTGCAAGTTTTTTGGCTATAATATCATAAATCATAAAAGAAAAGTCAACTTGAAGGGGAAAAACCAAACAAACTAGATAATGAATATCTGAATGACCTTTTATATTTCCCTCAAAATATTAAGCATGGCATAAAAGCATTCCTCCTAATGTCTCTGAAGCCTTTTCTGTGAGAAAAGATCACTAGAAACAGGGTTTTTTACATAATGTGCCATTGCTCCTAGCCAGTGGTAATATGGAAAACACATATTCAAGCAATAAACAGTTGCCTTGCTGTGAAAACATTAGCTCAAGAAATGTACAAATGAACCAATACATCTTGAAGTACTAATTAATTAATAAGAACAAAAAAACCCAAGTAAGGACACAGATGAATTTATTAACATTTGGTACCGTGTTTTCAAAAAAATATTTCTCATTGCGTGTGATTCTGGCACACGCTTCAGAACTAATGATAGCTCCTTGCAATCAGATATTTGAAAGATATAAAGAACTTGGGGAGTAAACCTGAGATTTATTATGTAATACTGAGATTATATTGTTTTTTAACTCTCAGTCACATTGGAGCAGCAGAAGTATCTAAAGGAATCACATAAGAATTCAGATTCAAAAAAGTGCAAGCTGTCCTTTCTCTAGAGTTGGCAACTCATTTCTTTATTCCCTTTAAATCATATCTACCTGGAACACTGCTATCTGGGTAGGGCAACTATTAACAAGTATTTTATTCTAATACCTTTTTTCCCAAACTCGGGATTCAAACTCATTGCTACTCCTTGCTCTCTGACCAAGAGCAGGAAACGCCTGGACCCTGCACACTGCCTTGGCTTGACAGAAGTAGGTGTGAAACACACTTACTTTGTCTGCGACATTGGTGGTTATAAGGTCTGCTTACAAAAATGTTGATGTACCAGGCAGTTTGGCTCAGGCATTGATTCTTCTCAGGTACCCAGGCAGAAAGGATGCTCTCCTGCTCTCTCCTCCCCAAACAGAATGTCTTCTTTATAAAACTGAGCAAGATTAAAGCAGTGGTTGGGTAGATCTCCTTTGGACTGCTTCGCTCACACGGGGATTAAAAGGACGTGGAAAACGGTGTTTAGCAGCACCATCTGGTGGTAATGACTTCTTGTAGTTACTTGGTGTAGTTTGTAGCTATTTCGGTGAAGCATCTTGCCTGCGTGGCAGAGGGAAGAAAACTGTGTCAGGACAGCAGATGGAAATGGTGTAGTGATGTATTACTGCTCTTAGCAGCCGTTTTCCGGGGGAATGGGAAAGCAGACTGTAGGCATTTAAAGTGTTGTACCGAATGTCCCATGAAACAACTGAGCTTCCTTCTGCGTAGAAAGGTGGCTGCAAGGGAACAGGGCGTCAAACATGTCATTCCTTAGGAAAAAACAGATGTTTCAGCCCTAGTCTCCAAACTGATAAAGAAATCCTGGTCAAGAAGGGGACATTGTTTTCAGAGATGTAAAATTTGGTTCTTTCAGCACCTTAGGAGAAAAAAAAGCAACCTTATCAGCTGTGAGTTACACTTGATGTTTGCTATTGATTTCTAAAATGTCAGTGAGTGAGAATTAGAGGCTAGGACAAAACCCTAAATTGTCCACTTTTCTTTAAAGAAATTTTGTTTTAAGAGAAACTACCATGAGGAAAGAAAAATTATTATAACAAGAGGCACAAATTACTATGAGGATGTTAAATCACTATACTGATAGATAACCTTAGAAAAACAAGAAATATGAAGCTGAACTTCAGCCGTCAGGAGAATTCTCAGTGAAACGGGGTTTTTTTCTCTCATTTTTTTTAAAATTGCCTTTCTTCTTAGTCATTTCTCTGGTTAATATATTCAGAAAAAGCAATTAGTCACAAAAAGTCACAACCTCCCTCAAACCCTATTGTATAAGATTTACATGAAACACGTGAGGAAATCTCTGTGCCAAACTCCAGAAAATGCAAAAGCCAGAAATGTGAAAGAGAAGGGTTTATCATCTACTTCTCCAAGGGAATGAGGATCCCAGTACCCTTGGGAGGGAGGCACTCTTCAACCAGGAAGCACATCTCTAGTGCCATTCGTTCCTCTCCTGCCACCCCAGCTCTGCAATAATTTCTGGTTTAATTGCCTTTCTTAGAAGGCAAAGATGATGATCACAAAATTACTCCTGTGATCTTAGAGATGTGGGAGAACTCTTCTTGATTTAGTAGATTTGGAATAAATTAATTTGTGCTGCCCAAAGGGGTTTGTGATAAATGTGCTCTAACCATGTGGGCACTCTGAGGTAGGAACTCCACCATCTCCTCCTTCTGCTCTTCCATTTCTCATGAAATAATTAAAATTCACTGTGCCAAAAGGAGAGGAAAAGAAAGAATGAGTACACAGAGAGTCCAGAGTACCAGTCTCTGTTCCAATTAAATCTTAATTCACAACAATTACACCTCCTGTTGCTGTGGTGCTCCAGGTGAGCATCCCTCAGGTTATCTGAAAGCCATTCTTTGTCTTCCACTGTCTGTCCCAAACCAACCATCAGGTACAATATTTTGTGTGCAGCTCAGATCAGTGAAGGGTTTGGTAATTTACACAATGCCAACACCTATGAGCCAAAGCTGTTACAGATCAATAACATCTGACAATTTTCTCTATTAAATATTAAAAATAGAAAGAAATGAAGTAACTTATGAGCACATAATGATTAAGAAAAACAAATAAAACCTTTCACAGCCAAAAATAACTGCCAGATTTTGACCTTTGTCATGGTAAATGATGAACAGTGTGATTACTACCTTTAGAGACTGGCAGATATTAACTTTACCTCTGAGAAATTCGGTAGAGATTTAAGTTTTTCATTTCGAAAGAAAAAAACTCTTTTATAATTGTTCTAGTTATACCATATCTGGAGAATAGTAAAGCAGTGATAGCTTTCAGTAAGACATAAAAATTTTCTGGTAGCCTGGCCTCAATTCACCTCTCAGTAGGTACTTTAATATTTTGCTGCCTTACTTGCTTTTAGGTACTTGGCGTCACAAATTATCAAATAATGCAAAGGATTTCCGTCTGATATTATCAACAAAGTCAAAACCTGTGAATCCATATCCAAAGCTTCATCCAAAGGGATGAGTACCACAGTTCCTAACTACCACATTAGCTTTCTCATGGATTAGAAATCTAGTGCAGAAACTGTGAGCAGTTGTCTGTCATCCTGAAAAATATTGCAAAACATGCAATTTGTAATTAATACACATTTGAGCAAGCATATATATTACAGAAAAAATACCTGAATTGTTCTAAGAATTGTTTCAGTGCTGCAGAAGCTGCCTTTCAACCTGGTGAGTTGTTTCAGTGACTACTAACCACCAAGCTCTTAGCTACAAATCAATGTCTTATTTACACCGTGGTTTTTCTCTAATTCCTTGTTCAGATTTTCACTTTAATTATATTGTCATGTCATGATTTAAGTCCAGCTGACAACACAGCCGCTCACTGAACCCTATCCTCTCCCACCCCACTCCACTGAAATGGCGAGGAAAATCAAAAGTAAAATTTGTAGGTTGATTTTAATAATTGGGAAGAAAAATTAAAATAATAATAATAACAATAATAATAATAGTAGTAGTAGTAGTAGTAGTAATGGGAAGAAAGACACCTCCACTCTCTAAGTAGGAACTAAAGTTCTTGTCTTTGGCTGACTGACTACATTCGCTCAGTTTATCTGGACTTCTCTTCACAGAGGACTAACTTTTAACCCTCCAGTGCTCATGGAGGAGAAAGTACCATGATCATTTCTGCTGGAGCATTACCATTCTTACAGCCCATCACCTCCCTCCTACCAGAGGTCACTTTTCTGTCAGATCTGCAAGTGTTACGTGTTTAATTGCTTCTGTCAGCTTGTTCTGTTAGAGTGACAGGCATTCATTTAAATTCTTCTATTGGCAAATTTTTTTAACCCTGATCTTTTGCAAGAAGCAGCTAAGGGAGGAATGAAACCTGCAGTTAAGCTGGCACATCTGAGGAGACAGGAATCTTTAGCAGGAATATCAGGGACAGTAAAGGTAACTGGGCTGATCCAACCACAGGCAAGGGAAGGCAGCTGGCAGCAGGCTGAGAAACATTCTATTCCAGAGCACAGCGCTGGGAAGGGGTATATCACCGAGAAACATACCACTGAGGCTTTCTCTTTCCTTTGGATGCAGAATGCCTTTCACAAACTGATTATGTTTTTCCTAGCAGCCTTTCTCATGTGTCCACTCTGCTGAAACTGTTCAGGTTTCTCATATTCCTATGTGTGCTGCAGTTCTGTGAGAGGGTGCAGGGAGAGTGTCTGTGTTTTAGAAATATTTCAGAATTTTGGAATCATATCTTTTTCCTACAGGAGCTGAAATGGTAATGTTGGCTCCAAATTTATTCAGTTGAGTTGCTTCTTTGAAATGACAAAAATCAGAAATGTTTCAAATCAAAAATAAATTTCCTTCAAATTGAAATATTTTTGCCCAAAATTCAGTGTGAAAGGTAGATCTGACAGTAATCCTCTGTTAGCACTACAGTACTGTTTTTTCTTGGCTTCAAAAGTCTTCCATTCAGGTATTTATTTATGAAAATTTGCTACCAAAAAAATGGACTTACCCTACAGTTAAAACAAAGCATGCATTCCTGTGGTTACATGAGAGGAGGAATTGAAAATAATATTTAGGCAACAACCTTTGCATATTGGAACCAGAAACAGATGTCATAATTTGAAAAGCCTGAATCAGAGGTGTCCAGTCATGTCTGCTTCAATACACTTCAGCAACTGCCAGAGTTCTTTGACAATTGTTGTGATGTTACGCAGATAATTGCCATTTCCCTCTGTTCTTTCCTATTTTGTAAGAAGGATTCCCTGAAATGTCAGGGAGGATGTTAAATGGCGAAGACGTAAGTGTTGCGGAACTCGGAGTAGGCAGTAAAACAGGTATCATCATTTTCTATGATTTTTAATCTTTTTACATGGAGTGGGATTTTGTCTGTTTGTCTGTCTGTCTGTTTGGTTTTTTTTCTCCAGGGTAAGTCCGGTGCTGGGGGCTGACATTAACACTGGTGTGTTTAGGGATGAGCACAGCAGCAGGTTGCGCGCTGGGCGCGCCCCGCTGTTCCCTCCTGCTCCGCCGAAGGTCGCCGGCCAAGGCGGCAGGTCCGGGCTCGGAAGCGGCTGGGAGCGGAGCACGGCTGCAGGTGAGCTCTCCCCCGGGCCCCGGGGCAGCACCTTCCCCTCAGCCGGGCAGCTTTCGGGCGGCCAAAGCAGCAGGGAGCCCCGGGCAGGGCGGCGGGAGCGCTCCGCCGGGAGCGGGCGGCGGGACGCGGGGAGCTCCCGGAGACACGCGGGGCGCAGCGTCGGCAGGTGGATCCCAAGCGGAACGCTGACTGAGGATGCTGCAATTTTCTGAATTGTTTGCCCTCTGTGTGCGATCAGCCAGGAGGGGTTTTTTCCCTTTGGTTTTCCTTCGTTTGGTTTTGCTTGTTGTTTTGCTTGTTTTGCTTTAATGATTAAAAGAAAGCAGACTGCCTTTGGATTGGTGTTTGCCTTTAGTGAAAAGGTATGCCCGTGACTTCAGTCAGTGCTGAAGAAGCTTAGTTTCCTGGGGGAACGGTGAGAGTCTCTCCCACCCTGTATTGGAGAGCAAGATGCTATGGCATTACTTAAGGCAAAGTGCTTTGAATAGTGACTATAGAAAGAAGCAAATAAAAAGAGTAGGGAAATATTTGTGTGATAGGAAAGCTATGTTTCAAGTCAGTAATTCAAATTTTTGAAAAAATTATACTTTTTCTATGTTTTCTACTCATTGGAAAGACACAGAATGATCTTTCTTCTGGTCATTCATTGCCTCACATTTATTGAAGACAAAGATATCTTTAATTTGTGTCAGAAACTCAGTAAAAGATTAAATCTAGAGGGGATTTTTTTAAAAGCTGTTTTGCAGCATAATCATCAAGCATTAACATAAGGGGTAGGTAAAAATCAGGCAGGGATATTGTGTTTGAATACTCTTTCTTCCGACAATTTACTTTATTTTCTTGCACTTTAATATTAGACTCATGTGAAGTTGCGTCATACCATGGGAAGAAAAATATCTTCAAGTAATAGTTTAACTCAGATTCAATAAATACGTGCTTTGTAGTACCAGCTAAAGAGTAGCTATTTACACAAAAAAAAAAAGTCTGTGAAAATGTTTCTTTTATTGAATTTGCATTTGTCTTACATAGAAATCTCAAAGCAAATCTTCTGCTACAATGTCATTAAAATTCTGTGACCTAATGAAAATGTCATATATTGAGCAAAATTTTCAGTGTTTTCTAGGTTTCTGTCATTATAATCCATCTCTGCCCCAGCCCCACCCCACCCCCCAGGAAAATGTGTGGAGTGTTGACACTGGCTGAACTCCCAATACCCACCAAAGCCACCCTATCACTTCCCTCCACAGCTGGACAGAAGGGAGAGAATATAGCAATGAAAGGCTTGTGGGTAGAGATAGGACAGGGAGGGACACCCATCAATTACCATAATGGGCAAAACAGACTCAGCTTGGGGAACATTAATTGAATTCATTGCTAATCAAATCAGTAGGATAATGAGAAGTAAAACAAATCTTAAAAACACCTTCTCCCCACCCCTCCTAATTCCTGGACTTGACTTTATTCCGGAGCCTCAATCTCCTCCCTGCATCTCAGGGGGAGAGGGAATAGGGGTTGCAGTCAGTTCATCACGTTGTCTCTGCTGCTCCTTCCTCCTCAAGGGAGGACTCCTCACACTCTTCTGTGGTGGAAATCTGCTTCTCCCACAGGCCAATATGGGCTGCAGGGGGACACCTGCCTCACCTTGGTCTGCACCATGTTCTGCAGGGGAATCTTTCCTCTGCACCTCCTCCTCTTTCTCCACTGACCTCGGTGTCTGCAGAGCTGTTTCTCACACATACTCCAGCTTCTTTCTGGCTGCAATTGCTGTTCCACAGTAACTTTTCCCCCTCTTCTTAAAACTGCTATCCCAGAGGTGCTACCACTGCTGCTAACTGGCTTGGACTTGGCCATTGGTGGTTCCATCTTGAAGCAAGCTGGTATTGGCTCTGTTGGACATGGGGGAAGCTTCTGGCAGCTTCTCACCCCTGTAGTCACCCTGCTACCAAAGCCTTGCCACAGTAAACTCATTACAAGAAGCGTAAATAGCCATTCTCCAGGTTCTGTGATAAAATCCCAGTGGGTTAAAATACCAGGACAGACCCTAAGCAAGCTAAATATTAATGTTTCTGTGTTCTCATTTATCTTAGTGTCCAGTTCAATGGTCATTCCAAAATTTAGTTCTATGCCCAAGTAATGGGAAGTGTCCTATATCCACCCTTACAAAATTCATGTCAACTGTTTACATTTATGTGCTGCTTCAAGGTCTGCAGCCTCAGTGGATGTAAGTGGATGACCCAAGTCATTGTATTTACCTTACGTTTCCAGCACTGATCTTGTCATCATGGTGTGGATGGCCTTGTTCCTTGATGGTGGAAGGATTTGAGTTAGTGATGCTTTACAGAGCTGAGCCAGGTATTCTGCAGTCCAAATTGGTTCTTCAGTCCTTCAGCCAGGTAGGTAGACCTTTGCTTAATTACTTTCCTTCTCCTCTTAACTTTAACACAACTACCCTCACCCAATTGTCAATATACCCCAGCCCTGTTTATGAAAAATCTCATACATATTTTTTTTATTTTATTAATTTCATTTAATTTCTTCCTAGAAATAAGAAACAAAGTTTCATCACTTGCAAGAAGGGCACAGTTGATACACAGGTAAATTGCTATTTCTCTCACACTTGTGTCAGCAAATTAAATTGACCTGTTCCACAGCTGCTATTTATTTTGACTGCTTAAACAATAACCCAAGGGGTTATGCATGGAAGGCTGCTCACAGCAAACAAACTTTGCAAATTCTCCAAGGGAAACATAGAAACACAGTCAGGACTCTCTTGCTAGAACCACCTCGGCATCCCCAGACTCCTAGCATACCCATTCAAACTGATTTATGATACAAGAGAACAGGTTTTTTTGTGTGGAAGATGACTAGGTTAGACAGTCCTCAGAGCACACTTATTTTAATAAACTTGTAGGAACATTTTTTAAAGAGCTTTAACAATGAAACCTTTGCATTGTTTCAATGACCTTAGACAAATAACCAGTTAATGCTTTTTCACCTCTATTGCCACACCAACAAAAAGGGAAAGATAATTCTAAGCCTATGTAAAGTTAGAGTTTAGTGATAAACCTCATGAAGTTCAACAAGGCCAAGTGTAAAGTCCTGCACCTGGGTCTAGGCAATCCCAAGCATGAGTACAGGCTGGGCAGAGAAGTGATAGAGAGCTGCCCTGGGGAGAAGGACTTTGGGGGCTTTGTGGACAAAAGGCTCAACATGACCCAGCAATTTGTACACTTGCAGCCCAGCAATCCAATTGCACCTTGGGCTCCATCCAAAGGAGCATGGCCAGCAGGTTGAGGGAGGTGATTCTGCTGCTCTATTCTGCTCTTGTGAGACCCCACCTGAAGTACTGTGTCCAGCTCTGAGGCTTCAAACACAAGAAAGACATTCACCTGTTGGAAACAGACCAAAGGAGAGCCACTAAGTTGAAAACAGCTGGAGCATCTCTCCTATGGAGATGGGCTGAGAGAGCTGGGGCTATTCAGCCAGGAGAAGAGAAGGCTCTGGGGAGACCTTATAGCACCCTTCTACTACCCAAGGGGGTAGTACAAGGAGGCTGGAGAGGGATTTTTCACAAGGACGCGTAGTGACAGGACAAGGAGGAGTGATCTTAAGCTGAAGGAGGGTTTGATTAGAGAGTTTGATTGGAGGATTGATTTGGACCACCCCAGCCAAGAGAAGAAGTCAACAGTGCACAACAGTCAGAATTGTACACCAGACTTGACTAACAGATCTTGGAGGGAATGGCACCACTACCAGGTCTGATTTCCTTCTCTGATTGGGATTATCTGTTCAACAGACTTAGCTGGAAATATCTTCATTGTGTTCACAATAATGAGGTATGAAGTGAAATATATTTTTCAATAAGATTTATTGCTGAAAAAAATAAAGGATGACTGCGTTAAGGAGGTGAATTGCCCAGCAAAGACAAGGATGGCAAGTTTTTCTTGTTCCCTTTAGTCATTGATGTTTAATTCTCATTAAAAAAATAGCTATATCATGACTATACATAGCGGTAATTTATGCCTGCTTACCCTTTTCTGCTATAAGAGAGCACTGAAGTGCATGACTGACTTCAAACATATTCAAGGAAATCAAAATTCATGCCTTCTTCTTGTGTTTCCATTAGAATTGGGAGAAATCTTCCCTCTAGGACACATAAAAGCTAGACTAATCTTTAAACTTTAGTTGTGGTAATAGCAAAGGATTATAATGTTTTACAGAATTCTTTTAAGATCAGTTGAAATACAGTTTTTCCTGCTTTGAAAACTGCATTTCTGCCCCAGACTATTTTAATAACAGAGCTTTATCTAACTTTTGCCAATTTACAGCATCTTCCTAGAACTCATTGCTGTTTTCCAGCATCATCTTACTTTTGGAAACAGGGCTTTAGTGCCAGCTGAGGATTCTCACATGGCGGGAATTAATACCTCAAGATATTTTTGCTGCATGCTGAGAAAGTAAAATTGCTGAAGTTGCTAAATTTTGTGGGGGTCATAAAATCTGACTCAACCATCCTTTATGCAAGAAAATACCTCCTAATATCTTAATTTTAACAGAGGGGTTTTTTCCTATGTAGGGAAAAAAAACAAATGGCTGATGCCTAAATCCAACAAACTCTCAATCCATAAGCATGTATCTTGAAAAGTGGCTTTTATCTATGGTGCAAATTTTACATTAAAAAATATGGTGCCTAAGGCAAATAATCATGCTCTGCACGGACTAATAGAGGGACTCCACCCCTACATACTGTGCTTTCAGAGGAAAGATTTCCAGAGGCCAACCCAGGACTAAGCATCTGTCAGCCCCTGAGTTTTAGTAAACTTCCCTTGAAACTAACAGAAATTTGGTGCTTGCTACACTCAAGAACTCTCTGGCTTATAATTGAAATGTAGAAGGGGACAAATATGAAAACAGTACATCTAAAGTGAACATAATGACGACTTTTTTAATGTATGAATGGGGGGGTGGGAAATTAGTTATAGTGTCTCTAAAATAATAGAATTGGAAGAAACTAACAAGGAACAAAGAATCAAAGATTATTATTTTCCCCTGGTGAAAAGTCTTTGTCTAACTTAAATAAAAATATGGGAGGCAGAGAGAAAGGACACAGACAATGACTTGAAATAAAAAGAATATAATTTAAACCATATTTGCTTGAGAAAATTACAAGCATTCATATTTATGGGCATGAACATTTATACTCAGGAAAAGAATTTGGAAATAGTGTGTTAAAAAGTTAATGTTGTATTTACCAACACTATTAAAGACAGACACAAACCTCAGATTTAAATTTTAGCAACATCTTGAAAAACAGTCGTGTCAAATTCCCACCTTCTACTAACAGATCTCACTGTACTCAATGGCTCTGCTTCTGAGTTGTGTCTTTTCTCTTTATTGAACACATTTTCTCATGCCTACATTTTACTTTTTTAACTTTACAGAGACAATTCTTTTAAGGGAGAAAGAAGCTAGATTATCTCTCTAATAAAGTAGAAAGTTATTTGCAGTAGCAAATACTTTACTGATAGTAAAAAATTATAAAGAAAGGACCTTGGAATTTTAGCTCCCCAATTTCATTTGCATGTCTGCCAGCTAGGGACAGACCTTTTTAAGTGTAAATTAAAATTATATTATCTGCAATTTATTGGGAGAAAATATGAGAAAGTCCTCGTGAACCTTGCATTTAATATATGCCTATGAAGTGAGATTTAATTTAAAAATTTCTAAATCGACGACTTTCAGCTGGCCCTCCTTGTGCAGATGACTTTTATCCCTAAGGAATAATAGAGGGAATTGAGATATGTTACTATTTAATTAGAATGAAAAATGGTGAAGAACATCCTCCAAGGGTTCAATGTCAACCTGAAGTACCAAATCATCTTCATCCCAACAACATAGAAAACTGGTCCTTAGACCCACAGTTCTGGAGACACGTATTTAATGCAAACCCACTGAGTTGGGTGGAGTAGCTGCTGGGGTAACAACTATGGCTTTGTATGAAGGAGGAAAATATGATCCAGGCAACCTCATTAGTCTGAAGTCATAATTTTAAAAACAAGCAAGTTACTGAAAAATAAAGGCAATCACATACAATTCCAATTATCTGTAGGCACTTCTTTTCAAATTAACTTGATTTTAATAAGGCAACTTAGTACCTTAATATAGTAGCCAGTGGTAAAAAAACATTTCTTAGAATAGATGTCAAGTAAGTGTCACAGCACTCTTCAGCTAGAGAAGGTATACTTGCAACTAAACGTAGAAACTGGCAGAAAATTTTTGAAACCTCTGGAGAGAGCTAGATTTTATCTTAGAATATAAGTCATCATGATGGAAATTATTAAGTCTGTTAAAGAACAATTTAATGAGTGGAAGAATTACAACGTGATAAAAAAAATAGCTAAAGTGTGGAGGGTACTAGGAAATGTTGATAAAAAAACAAGTTTCCTGAAAAGATTTTCAGGAGAAAATCAGTAAATGTGAAGTTGTCAGGGACTGATTGTGGGACTAGGAAGATATCATATTTTCCCTCAGAGACCTGGGGCAAAGTGTAGGACTGTGTCAATAGTATTCCCAGTGACACTGACTGGGAGATGTGGCTAATGTGAAGCAGTATAAGGCTGTCAAACAGAAAGAACCAGATGAAGAATAGAGGAGGGGCGAGAGCCATAGAAATGTGTTAACACTGAATTGCACAGACCCATAGAATTTTTCTCTTGCCAGTATTCTTTTATAAATAGGAAGCACTGTGCTCAGAAAACAACAGAAGAAATGCTCCTGGGATTACTGGGGGCTGTTATTAGGCTAAAGCTGCGTGAGAAGCACACACAGCTGTAATGCATGTAAGGCTTTGCCTTTCCAGGGGAAAGAGGGAAATGCTAATGCACTTCTCCAGGCCCATAACAAGGCCTGAAATACAACTCTCACCAGCTGTTTCCAGGAAAGATAAGATACTCAGACTGGAACAAGAAGAGGGAAAAAAAAAACCCAACAGAAAATAAATTACTAGAATCAGAAGAAGGGACAACTATCCAAATTCACCTAATTTTTTTTCACAAAAAAGGCTCAGAGGTGTATTCTTGTTTTCTATACTTCAGGATCAGAAACAGCAGAATGGGTAAAGGATTTTTTGAACTAAAAGCCAAAACTGGTACAAGAGCAATTGGGTAGAATACAGGAGGAACTAAATGTTGATAACTGGAAGGTGACTTTTACCTTCCAGAATAGTGATGTCCAGTGATAGCCTTTGGTAAGAGTGGGGGAAGCAACACTATTTCTGAGATGAAATTACTTTGTTATGAGGCTGTCTTTGCTGATCTTGTTGCCTATGACAGCTGATAAGTCAACACTTTGACAAGGGTTATCTCTTTCAATCTGAAGTTCCTGGCTTTCCTATATCTAGCAAAGAAACCCCAACACGTTAAACAATGTACCTAGTGCCCTACAACGTATCTCAGATGTTCTGTTCTTCATTCCTTGCAGAGATGGAAAGCTAAGTGTCTTTACAGTGAGACAGCATGCTGTCAATTTTCTCTGATTTCTAAGATTCTTTTTTAGATGTGTTTCAGAAATCCAAAATTTTGTGTTAGAAATGTGGGACTTCCCATGATGACATTTGGCACAGCAGCTGATACACGCCTCTGAGTGATGCTATCTGGCTGGACTCTGAGACTTAGGTAAAGAGTAATATATTTTTGGACCAGAATATCTTGGACAGACTTCTGTAGCTATTGTTAATCTAATGCTTAATCTAATGATGTTGTTATCCAATAACCAATGAGATAATTGAGCTATTTGTAAGTATTTGTCGCTAGATACTGTTAAATGAAGGAAGACACAGAGGCAAAGATATGGCCATTTCTTTGTGCAGTTTCTCATAACACATACTAAGCAAAATTCAGTCTCACAAGATTTTATAGGGCATATCCAATTTGAAAAGAATTCAAGTAAATTTTTTCAGCCTAATTTGGATTGCCCAAGCCAATCATCTTGGTCTCTCCATGCAGAGACACTACTGGGAATAATATGATTCATCTTTGTCATATACCTATCTAAGAGAACATGAATTGCCCCTGGACTTCTGTTCCCCTGCAGGGCTTATAGGAGCCAAGATGATTCAAAGACATTAGATGTCTAAATTTCCAACTGAGAAAATTAGCTTAGAAGAAACCCAGCCTCAACTGAAAGGAGAAAAGTCTTTTACGATAAATATTGATACGTTTTTTTCATCCACTAGTGGAAAGTAACACATACAGACATGATCCAAGAGGACACACAATGCATCTGGACCAGCACTAAAGGGCTGAAAGATAATGTGAAGGAGTATAGGACTGCTGCTGTTGGAATTGCTCTTCTCGGGGACTGAGGATCCAGGTAAATTTCAAGGAAGTGCAGAAGGAAAGAGGACTGTGGTTAATATCAGAGCTGGAAATTTAAAATTGTTTCCTCCAACTCAAGCTGGTTTGCTGAGAACAGTTAGAGTTTGTAGGGGAGGCTGGGCCTAGGTGGGAGAATGACTTTAAAGCTGGTTTTACTTGCTGTTGCAGACATAGCCCATAAGAGATGCCATTTTCACTTTTCCTGTGTGAAGGAAGGGTATATGCCTGGGCCTTTAAATGTATGATACCTATAAATCATCTTGTCTTTGACCTGAAAGATCACTTCCAAATTAATACTTCAGCTTCAAGGTAATAAAGACTTTCTGTCCAGGAGGGTGTATATAAATTCTGATGGCAGCATACAATGCAGTCAAAAAGGCTAAATAATGACTCATGACAACACACTATACACTTGTCATGTTCCTTGAAGTTGTCACTGGAGAGACAGTCAGTATATGGATTATTACATTGTCATGTCTGCTAAACACTTTTTTCTACACAGGATTGGGAACATTCAGATCCATTCTTAATGAGTTTAATCAGTTGAAACAGAGTTGAAGAGAAGGTAGGACAGATTTGACATATTCCTGTATTTTACAGAATAGCAATTGTGCTTTTGTACATTTTTCATAAGGTGGTTTGTGGGGTTACAGGAGTGGGCTGTGGGTGGCTTTGGCCTTGATGGCTTGCGGCTGTGTCCCTGGGAGGAGGGAAGGCCAGCACTGAATGCAGGTGTGCTGATTCCTGTAACAAGAAACATGTGAGTGGCCCAAGAGATAAGTATAAAAGGCTGTGGTGCAGGATCACAAGAGGAGATACCAAGCTGAGTTGGAGCCAACTGGGCTGCTGCCTGTCACTGCCTGCCTGCTGCCACCCTGCTCTATGCTGGACTTTTTGGACTCTGACATCTGGTGCCTGTGTTTGTATGTATTATGGCGATAATTGGCTTTGAGCCTTAGAAGCTCTTGGAAGCCTCTGGCAGTATAAGCCTCACGGACTGCAATCCACTTGGAAAAGCTGGCTAGCACGTTATCCCTGGGCGGGGGTNCTGCTGCCTGTCACCGCCTGCCTGCTGCCACCCTGCTCTATGCTGGACTTTTTGGACTCTGACATCTGGTGCCTGTGTTTGTATGTATTATGGCGATAATTGGCTTTGAGCCTTAGAAGCTCTTGGAAGCCTCTGGCAGTATAAGCCTCACGGCCTGCAATCCACTTGGAAAAGCTGGCTAGCACGTTATCCCTGGGCGGGGGTGTGCCCAGGTGAGCCGTGAGTAGCCTACGCATGCAAGTCCGGGATTGGAGTGCTTTATGGGCAACCGTGCCTCTGGGAAGCACAGTGAGCCATTGTAGCTCTTGCCCACTCCTGAGTACTGCAAATGGTGCCACACTTTTATACTGCAAACTATGTTGGCCTGGTGTGTGCTGACATCTGGAACAATGTTGGTATTGTGTCCGCCAGCAGTGGTTCAGAGATGAAATTAACCTGGCATGGGTAGAAGGATGAGAAACTACTGAGAAGCTTTGAAGTTTGTGGTAAGACGGTAGGAAGCACTGAAAGGACAAAAAGGAAAAACTTAAAATTGAGTCTATCACTATTATTTTTAGGGGGTGGGGAGGAATGGTGTGGAGGAGTGGGTGTCTGGAGGTTATTTTTGTTTGGTTTTTTGTTTTTCTAAAGTGTTAGTTTTAGCGGAAGACAAGCACCTCTGTCTTAACAAAAGATTAAAAAGTTATAAATTATAAAATGCGACAAACATCTTTTGAGATTATAAAGTTTACTGCGTAAGGTACCATTTAAATATTGTGGTTCTGAGACACCACAGGCAACTGTACAAAAACCTGTGTGAAAACACATGCCCCGGCCTCTGGACACTGATCTACAATGGCATTGCTTTCTGAACCTCAGCATAAAGCATGAGACAGAGGGTATTACAACATTTCCCTTTACATCGGTTGTGGGAGAACAGCTATTCAATGTGTAATTTTTGCTGATTAAATTTAGCATTCTGATGGTTTTGGCTGGGGTAGAGTTAATTTTCTTCATAGTAGCTAGTAGGAAGAAAAATGTGTATGGGGAACCAAGGTGAGTTTGAAGACAGAGACACAAACAAGAATGAGCTGTGAGGTTGGCCAGTCACTCATACTGCAGTTTCTTGAAATAAGGGTGAGCTGAACTTCTCCTCTCCATCTTCTTCAATGATTTAAGTTGCAAGCCCCAGTGCTTGTCTCTGAGCTGCATTAATTCACCAATATAACAAAACAAAAACAAACTAGCAAACCCCACAAAAACAACAAAAAAAAAAAACCTACCAAAAAAAAACCAACAACAAAAACAATGTTTACAAATAACTGGGGAGTGCTCTGGTCTTTTAACACATTAAATAAACCATGGAAGGGTTTGATGACGTTCAGAGCAAACAAGAGTGTTCTTCTAATGCTACATTTTGGGGCTATGTTTTGGATTTGTGCTGGAAACAGTGTGGATAACTTATGATCTAATTAGTGAGAAATGCCTCTGCCCGAATTAAGGTGCAAATATGCTGAAATCCATGGGACAGATCTTATTGAACAATAAGGTAGATAAAGAGATCAAGTAGAAGATAGTCACCACCTGTGGATCTAGTGATATCCCACTGGTCCTTCTTCACCCTGGGTTTCTCAGTGGTGGAGGTCCGAAGGTCATTCAAAACTTTTCACTATACATACATCTTAGCAAACAAAGGAATTAATGCTAATTTTCTACAGAGTTCTCTAATGCTAATTAGTCTGCACGCTCAGTCTCCGTTTCCTTTTGAGTCAGTGGGTTTCTTGGGTCAGTGGGCAGTGAGAGTTACAATTCTCCCCCTTCCGGAATTACCTTTTTCCCAGTCAGAGCTGATTTCAGCACAGTTGTTGAGTTGATTTTCCTTGTGGCCTGTAAATTCTGCATACTTTGCGTCCATTATTAGTAATACATTCTTCTCCCCCAGCCGTGTAAACCTCCCCCTAGGTCTGCGTTAATGCCAGGACAAAAATCACACCTTTATCTAATCTCAAGTTCCTTGTGTGGTAGCCTAACTTAAACTTTCTCCTAAAAAGATGTGGACAGGCAGTTTTCATATGTTTTGAGCATAATGGTCATTTGACATCTTGCAGGAAACACAGTTTGAGGCTTTTCTTTTCCTGTAGACTTTGCATCCTTCAACACTCACAAGGCTAAAGGCACTGGAGGAAAAATATCACAAATGCGTCATTCTCTCCATAAGCTCCAGTCATTAGTGCCAGCAGATACACTTTATAGCAGTCTGGCTTTGGTTTCGGTATCATAACCAGATGACAGTGAATCATACTTTGTAATTTCATTAAAATGTTTGAAAAATAACACTTTTGTCTGGCTCGTTCCCTCTAGCTTAATTTTTTTCTTTGAAAACTTAGCTATTTCATAACTTGTAGCATTCAGTGGAGACAACATGAAAAGTGTGAAATTAGGAACTCTTCTCACACAGGTTCTTTTGGGAAATGATGGTCATAGAGTTGGACTTCTGAATGTGCTTCATGGGTGGCCAGGTGGAGTTCTCCCAGCTGCAGGTTCTTCTGCATCTTCCAATGAGACTGACAAATAAACTGGTACTTTGCAGGGAACTGGGGAAAATAAATTGATTAGATTTTCTGAGAGGCAGTTGAGACAAATAGCTTAGACTGGACACCTAATTTGTAAGTTAATTTAAGTATGGTGGTTTCTATATGGTGAATGTGGATAAGTATAGATGCTAAAAAGCTTTAGCGGAGAAGTTTTCAGCTCTCAGCAGCAGTTTGTGAGAACCTTGTTCTTTCTCATGCGAAACTATGCAAAACATGATAAGGTTTTCTGTAAACAGACTTTGCTAATCTTGCACCTGCGTTTATAATTAGAATTGTTGTGATACTGGCTAGAGAAATGAATGATGTGTGAATTGACCAATTACCCTGATAGGTAGTTAGTTAGAGGTCCAATACCTCTTGCCTTTTAGGAAAACACTAAAAGAACTAAACACATAAAAACCCGTCCTTTATTAAATAAATAAATCAATCAATCCATTCCTTTCTGCTGATCACTCGTGTGTCTGAGTCCTAATTGCCTCTTGGCACCGCCGGCAGCAACAGATAAGGACCTTTTTAATAAAGTCCTGTAACTAAAAAATATGTTATAAATATCAGTACATTTTAAAAGATACTTCACATAAATAAATACTGTCAGAAACCCTATTTTAGAGTCAGGGAAGTTTTTCAGCCAAAAGATATTTCAAACTAAATATTTTGTTCTTCACAAAAATACATTGTTCAAAATTTTGTTTTCTAGTGAGGTTGAATGGGCTATTTAATTTATTAACATCAGCAAAATTATTCATATTGTCCTTTGAAAACTACGATGTTCACAATGAACACAGGTCTGGTGGACATCTAGAAATATCAGCCTAGCATAACTAGAAAATATTGGAGCTTTTCTGCAATGCAGTTGATCCAGGACTGAATTCTGCTTACAAATGCAGACAGGAGATTCTTGACTCTCAATGTGAAAATAGGAACTGCTGAAAGAGGGATGATTTTCTGGAGGGGAAAAAAAAAAAATAGCATGTGACCAAATATTTAAAGAGAATGCCATGAGTCGTGGTTACCGATTTTTTGAAAACTGTAGGAGTTATTTCTGATGTTTGTGGAGGTGGCAGAAATATTTTAAGTCTCAATATAGCATCACGCTTTGTACAAGGCCTTAAGGGATCCTAATCCAGTGTTACTGTTCTGGGGCTTATCTTTAGAGGTGCAGCTTCTAGTAAAGACTTAATGTCACCAAAACTAGATTTGATTTAACCATTCTCGTTTGAAATAAAAGATTGGCTTCCAGGCAAAATGCAGAAGCCTTTAATATCTATTATTTTTTGGGATCTTTATTAAAATGTCACAAGAGTACAACAAGGATTTTATTTTGTATCAATAACTAGAGAGTTCAAAAACAGCTTCAGATATTATTGATCTTAGGGAAAAAAAGTAACTGAATTCAGGAAAGAAAAGTCTACTTTGGACCAAAGTCATCTCCTGTTACATGTCAGAGTGAGCATGAAGGAAAACAAAAATACAAACTTTCCTGCATTGCACAAGGCACTGGTCAGTCATTAAGAAGACATGGAATTAAACAAAAAGACTCAGTGGGAAGGACAGCTGATATTGAACTTGTAACAAAAAAGACAGCATGCTTCCACGGTAGTAGAATGTAGTTGCTAAATAGAGGGAGAGAAAAATTATCAGAAAACAGAAAGAAGAAAGTTATAAATAATTCAGTTAGAAAATTGAAAGTTATAAATAATTTTGAAATGGGTAAAATATGGCTATTATAAAGAGGCTACACTAATGCATGATAATAGAAATCTAATTTGGTTGATATGCAGTTTAAAAAGAGTCAGGAAATTACTAATTCCTTCGAAATTTAGTTTTGAAAGCTCATTCTTATATTTGAGTAATGTGATGAATTGCAGTCTCTTCCCATATTCCTAAAGAATTTACATATAGCAGTATCTTTATTCTCGTTCTTCAGACAAAAAACATATGCAAAAGACAGTAAGTGTTAAGGCAGGAATAGGACATGACATCCTAAATGAGGAAAGATGGAATATCAAAAACCTTATATGAGAAATAATTCATTTCCCAAGTAAAGCCATGTCTTAAAACAGATATCGTTTTTTTCCAGAAAGAAAGCTTATGCTTTCTTTTTTATTTTGAGGCAAGTTTCTCCATCTCAAATACGCGTGCCTAGGGAAAGCTGTTCAAACTACTTCTCTCCCAGTTTTATCACTGCTGATACCAATTATGACACTATAGCCAAGAAATAAGGGTTTTTCTGATGACGATCTTCCAAACTGTTTAGTGCTTGATAGTTTCAGTAAAGCACCTCTGAATCCACCTAGGAGCTTTTATTAAGTGAAAATACTAAACCAGCAGTTTTGCAAAAAAACCACCAGTTTATCAGACTGACTTTAAAATCACCCCACATTCACAACAAAAGTAAGAAACATAATTTACATAATTTATCTTAGTAAATTATATGACTGATGCAGCTTTGGACATCTTCATGTTCTCTTTCACATTTCTCAACAATAAAAGCCCTTAGAATTGAAGACAGGAGCAGGTCAGACCTGAGAAGGCACTTCCAGAAGAAGCCTGAGCTGAATAAAATGAGCACCACATGCAAACTAATATCTGTCATATAGCCGGATAATGCTTTTATTCCCATAAATCCTCTGCTTCATAATAGGAGTGAACTATGTCACACAATGGTCCAACAGAGATTTTATTATTTCAGCATTTCTTTTTGCAAATAAAATGTCTTTATAACGTCTTAAGAAGTGGCAAAAACAGCTGTTCTTGTATGGAGCTTTAGGGGTCAATTTATGAGGGGTACAATGTAAAAAACTTTGGTTTTCATGACTCACTTTAATATGAAATAAAAAGCATTAAGAAAAGTGTAAAACTATGCAAGTCAAGTATGCATGTTAAAATTTATGAGATAGTTTTCTAAATTGACATCAGACACATTTTTTTAATACAGATTTATATTTATGCCACAGGCAGACATAACATAAATTAAACCTGGATGTAACTTTGCCTATGGGTTAAAAGAAAAATTTTTAAGAAGCAACTTGCAACATCTGTTCTCCGGACAAGGATGAACGTAGTTACACATAGACAACAGTCCTAACATAAGTCTACCCCCATGTACACGAAGAGTAAATCTGACTGTCCAACAAAAATATCACTATGCAAATCTGGCCTAAGTGAAATCAGAACTGTGTGCTGCAGAGAGCACCTCCTTGCGCTCAAATATAGACGTACTTTTATGTTTTATTCTCTGGTGAAACAGGAGAAATGATGAGATGAGTGAAAAGCGGTCCATTGCAATGTTCTACCCATCACTTGGAACATTCCAATGTGCCACTTGGCTTTAATTCCAGTTACCAGTGCTAGTGATTAAAATGGCAAAGGAATGGTTTGGCCAATGATATTTGAAAAAAAGAGCCAAGACTTATGCTTTCAAAGTGATTGATGCTTGTTGTTTCACAGCACAGAAGGTGCAGCAGGTAAAGCCTATGCCAGACTTTCTTTCTGTGAAAGGAGCCTGTGAGACATATCTCATTCCCTGTAGCATGAATCCACTGGAGCACGTTAAGGGAAAATACCACCATTTGGGTCCTTCTTACAGAGTTCACCTGCTTCTTACTAATTTTTCTACGAACTTGGGTTATAAGAAAATGTATAATCCCCTTGATAGGTGTTCATTTGCCCGTGATTTAAGGTGTACTTTTGGTATGGCACAGCTATACAATCTTGACTCAGAATCCTGAGAAAGTTGCTAAACTCTAAGCTGTGTGAAAGTACCTAGAGCAGAATCATGTGTGTTAAGAAACGTATGATGGATTGAAACCCAACACAAGATTGTTGAGGTGGAGACAGGCCTTCGGGGGCTCAAGAAGACAAACACTGGCATGAGGAAATTTAAAACACTAATGAAAATTAGGGGATCTGAAGGTGCCGCTTCATTCCCATTGATACCTGTCCAGCAAAGACCCAGGGGTGTTATACAGGAGTGGTAAGAGTACTAACACTTAGCCTAGGAGCTTGCTAGTCCTGGCTGTCTGTTGCCTACTGTACCAGGCATATAACATAATTGCTTTTTGTGAATATCCTGTTTGCAAAACATCTCCATGCAGTGGAAAAGTTTCCTGAACAAGTTCTTGAAATCTAAGAGTTATGTAGGTAGCAGTCAATTTTGGGGGCTACATAAACATTTATTTAGCTTATACCCTTACAGCGGCAAGCACATAAACAGAGAAGTAAGGTTGAGAAGATAAATCTGGAGTAAGTAGTTCTGTGACAGCTGAGAAGAAACAGACAGGTGTTCCAAGCATTTGGAGCAGCCGAGACTGACAAGCATGAGAAATGTGTTCCTGGTTTGCCCATTGTTGTAATGTTGCTCTAAGAAATATTTACCAAGGCAGTATCACTGGTAGGGTGGAGACACAACTCTATAAAAGTCATGGGCTTTTAGTCATTTAGAACCAGAACCACTTGATTTGGCATGGACTAATCCATTTACTCATTCCTCACACTCCTTTGTCAGTTGCTCCTTACTTCACTTCACATGCAGTTACAAATCCCCCTGCCACAGGAAAAGGTAAAAGCCTTTTAAAAGTTCAATCTCTCCAGCAGCCCGTTTTTCTCTGAGTGTAATACACCCTGCCACCTCTTGGGCAAGCCAAACAGCAGTACGTTTTAAGCTAATTCAGACAATATATTAACAATTAACACTAATAAGAATGTTTTTAGCAATTTGTGATGATGACAATAATAATAATAGTGTCAGTATACTATATTGTGACAATATACAATACCTAGGAATAATGTTAGGATAGGATATACCATAGGACAGGTTAAGATATGTCCAGCTGCAGGAAGAAAAAAGTGAGGAAAAATCAAGCTCTAAGACACACTTTCCCTCTCCTTTTCCTACATTCATAACAGAAACACGACGTGTTTATGCCTTCACTAGAAATCAGACAAGATGATTTCTAGTTAGCTACATTAAGTAGGAGCAGGTGCTCTCATGAAATATTTTCTCTATCCAAGTGTCACCTTGGCTTTCACGATCACGTCATGTACTTTGGTGGTGGCTGGTCTCAGAGATGTTCCTCCAGGCAGCATTGTAAGAGCAGGTTTGGCATAAAGGCCAGAAGGAATGCAGCAATAGGCATGTCCAACAAGTACCACATACCTTGTGCCTTGTACTTTTTGAGAGCTCAGCAAGTTCCATCACTGCCTCCTTCTCCCATTCTCTGTGTCAGAGACCCATCTCTGTGTCAGACACTCCCCTTGTTGTTTGTCTCATATAAATATTATTCAGACTTTTCCCAACAAAAGACTTTTATTACTGTTAATTACTTTGTGAGATGAGGACACATGTCTGCCTTTAAGTTCTACTCTCTGTTTGAAGAGGAAACTAGCCCTTACTTGCAAAACAACATGTTTTCCCAAATGCACCACTCATGTTTCATTTCACAAATTTATCATCAGATAACAGGCAAGATGGAAAATTACATCCAAAAGGAAGGAACCAATAGAAAACCACTGCTACGAAAGAATGGAGACAAAAGCTGCTTGATAAGTGTTTAGGGTGAGATTAATTTCTTATTGTCTAAAGAAGGCTAAGTTTGAACAAAAAGCCGGAATAAGTTTGAGTTCTATCAAGAAAAAGAATCATTTACTTTCACATTGAATTGAGTTTGTGGTGGTGTTTTCATTCCACCCAGCCTAATGATTTCCTTTGCATCTTTAAGTTCATTAAATCACTTTTTTTCCTTTGGTTAGATGAATATTAAAAGTGAGAACTAGAAACCCAGACAAATTATCCTTTATAGATAGATATATATAGACACATATGAAGATGTCCTATGAAATAATTCATCCAGGAAGCTTGAAAAGTCATCTTACAATACCTAGGGAAATATATGTATATGAAGACCAGATTTGAAGGCATCGTGGGAACCCACCCTTCGCTTTTGTAGGAACTCTGAAAATTCAGCTGTGTAGCCAAGAAAATAGTGTCCACACAGCAAAAGCCAGCATCATCCAACAGACAGGTAGAGATGGGCATTTCTGGAGCTGGAAGATGTGGATTCAGTAGCATCCCAGGCTAGAGGGCTCCTATGCACATGCCGTGCCTTCCCTTTATGATCTCCAGTGCCTGTTTACACACTTCATTTCATTACAAATTGCATTATTCTGATAACCTCTGCAGCTGCTACTGAAATGAGTTACATTTGCTGGTTTTGGGTTTTGAGCTGTGCTGGTCTCTGGTCCTTGGAGCAAAGGCAACACCATCCGCTAAGCCACACGTCACACGGTGCCTTAAGAGCCTCAGCCTTTTGCACTGCTAACAGCCCTCTCTCTGAAGCTGCATAGCTGCCTTTCAGCTCTGTGTCCTGTCACCCAAGCCATGGCAGCCTTTCCCAGAGCTTCTGGGGCAGCACTTTCTCTGTGTTCCCACGCTACAGATCTTGCACTCTTATCCTCCCTGCCCCGCACCTGCAGACCCGACAGCACTGTTACAGGGGGTTCTCATGGGAAGTGAATGCCACCAGCGTGAGAATCACACCTGCTTCCCCTCCCTCTTCCTACCCTGTGGTCAAGGCTTCTGTGGTCAAAGTTGACATTAATACACCCAAAAAACATGCATGCCCCAAACTTAATAGCTAGTCAGTGTGCAGCCTCAGCAAAACATGCTTTCAGCAACACCAACAGCCTCATGGGCAGGAGCAACTGGTAAGAAGAGAGTCCTGATGAAAACAATGTTGATACTGTAGAAAAACCATTACAGGCGGAATCATGAACCATGGCACTGGAGCAGAGTCACAGAGAATGATGCTTGCCCGGAACACTCCTCATTTCTCCTCTTCCATCTTACACACTCCCTTTAATTCACAGTTTATTTACTGGTTTGTTGGATTGGGTTTTTTGTAACCTCCATTGTTACTTTTTCCTGCATTCATTCTTTGGAAGAAGTTCTGTTGACAGTTTTAAAAATGGTTGTAGTATCATCCCCTTTCTTTGCAGAGAGATGTTGTTGCTTGCACCACTTAAAAAAACAAAACCTAGCTCAAAGCTTGCTTACACTGTGCTTACATGGAGACTAAGAGGTCAAATTTTGTGTAAAGGAGGAACAATCACAATTTAAGAACCTGAGAAGCTTGTAAATTACTCTCAATTACACAGATCCTGTAAGCAGTATCGGTGTCAGAAGCTATTTCCATGAGGCAGCCAGTGAAACAAGAGAGCTCGTTGTACCAAGAACGGTACAAAGTAGTTCTACCATGACAAATGTAGAGGATTTCTATTCTTTCTGTCACCATCATGAGGACTGAGAATAACTGCGTGAAATCAGACATAGCTTTTTAAGATATCGTATGCCAGAGGAGCCTTTTGCTGGTTCTAGAATTGATGGCCATTACTTTGACCTCATTTAGTGAAAGAACTTGATTGTTGCAAAGCTTGAATAATGAAAAAAATCTGTTTCATACTCATATTCAGGCAAGACTGAAAATAATTTATTATCACATGAAATACCAATCTTTCTTCATCTTATGCAATGACTCCTGATTGTCATTGGCCCAAGGGCAATGATAATAAGCAACTGAGATTCTGCAGGCACCCTGTTCTGACAGGCTGCTGAACCTGATCTGTGAAAAGCAAGGACAGGACACTGAGCAACATCCCAAGGTCTTGCAGGCAACATGTTGCTGGCACCTACAAACAAGGATCATCTGATTTGTATCAGGTACTAACATTGTAGAAGATGTAAAAGTATGGTTGTGTGTTTGTACAGGTACAGCAACATGGGAAAGGAAGAACAGATTTTGAAAGTTCTGTGATAATTTCACCAGTATTTAAATATCTCTTAGTTTTATCCTTTCAACTTTTGTGGGTCTTAAGTACTCTTAATACTTAAACACAATGAAGCCTATAGAATAGAATTTGGTAGAGAAGCTGTGAATAGTCAATCATCAAGAATATTATTTCTAAATATTGTTTAAATTCCTAGTAATTTGTATTTCTCATAGCAGCTAGTAAATCACTCATTTTCAGTTCATTTCAGAAAATTAGTTTCAAAATATTTCTGTGACTAAGACTCAGTGTTTTCAGTCCTTTGAAAGAAACTGAGTCAATCTAACTCCCACAAGAGAGCTGTGTTTCACTGCTACTGCCTAAACATCTTCCAGAATTTTGCACCAAAAAAGACCTGTGTAATATACTTGAAGAGAGCAGAAAGAATTTTTTTATACATTTTTTAGAAACCAGCCTTAGAATAGACATTTTCTACCCCTAAAAATGCCCCAGGTCTTCCTCCCTCCTTTTTTTGTGTGAAGTGTTGGCATTCAAAACTGAGTTTTCTCCTTGAATTACATCTGCCCCATTTCTCTTCACTGTTACCATTCCTCACATGCTGGAAAAAGCACACACATACAGAATTTGGAGAACTGAGAGGTATAATTTGTAGCTATCTTCTTGAAACCAACCTATAAGTGCTGAATGTAGACAGTAATTCTTAGAAATACTTGAAGTTCTAGGTACATGCTGTTACCATGGATCTCTAATCAAGGATCCCTGGTCAGAGACCACTTTAGGAAAAATGTCATTCATATATTTTTACATTTATGAGCTGGTCTTTGTATAATGGCTTTGTTTGTTCTTTTGTTTATAGGCATACACTTTATCTTACCATAACAACTTTTTCTTTTCCTTTACCACTGATACATATTTGCTATATTTTAATTTTATGTTCCATGTGGGAGATGTATCAGCAAAACGAGAAAGCAGGAAGGTAAAGTATTATTTGTGCATCTCTCACACTCTGTGCAGACTGTAAAGGTTTTATATGTAATAGGGCAAAAGCAACAGTCCTAAAATAATATTTAGGCACTGCATCATGTAACCTTCTGTCCTCCAGACACTGCATTAGGCTCCAAGGAAACAGGCTATGGATAGGATTCAAGGGAGGGAGCCAAGAGAAAGCATTCAAAAGGAAACACTGTGGAGAAAGTTATACCTGGAGTACACCATTCAGGACAACAAAAAGGTACAACTCAACTCTGCCCTTCTGGCTGCAGGAGGACACCCGTCCATCTTCTGGCTCCAAGCTCTCAGTTCAGGGATTAGGAAATCCTGGGAGAATGTGGCTGCTGGGTCTCATATCAGCTGTGGTGCTCCAGAGAGCTGCAGATCAGGTGCCTCCAATTTGCATTTCCCCCGTTGTGAGGAGGAGACTCCGAGCCCCACATGAATCCCTAGCCACTGTTCACAGTCTGAGGAAGTTTAGGAAATAAAAGATTGGCGCTTGAAACAGGCAAAACACAATTTCCCATTTTCAGGGAGAGCAGCTCCTGGCCAGACTGTTTTAGTTCTAGGACAACATGCTTTGGATTTTGTCTCATAGCAATTTTCTATGAAAAGGAAGTTGATTTCCATTTGAGTGTGGTTTTTAATTCCTCAGGCAGAAGGATCATTTGCTTCTTTGCTCCAAGTCTCCTTTAAGCTCATAAGAGTCATGTCTTAATTGGATATCTCTGTACCAGTCGATAGCAAAAAAAAAATGTAGTCATAGGTGAAAAGTGATGCAAAGCAATATAGCTCTCATCTTGAAAAAGAGTAAGCAGTTTTTATGAAAATATTTGTCAGTATTTCATCAAACACATGTAAACAATTCCCAGCAGCTCCTTAGTGTGTGGCATAGGATCATAGCAGAAGAAACAATAATGTGCAAACAACAGAAAAGTGAAGCTCATGAGGGCTGGCCTTTGCTTGCACTGTTTGGTCTCAAATAACTGCTGTTCATGACTGTACTCAGTCCATGCCATCATCTTCTCACCTTGATTTTCCACACTAAGGATTCTTCTTTGTTTTGCAGTTACACCACCAGTATCCCCAGGAAAAGGGTTATGAGGCTTACGAGGATGGTGCTTGCTCTGATCAGTGTGTTTGTGATAAGCACTGCCCCCTTCCATGTAATCCAGCTCACGAATATTCAAGCTTCTCAGCCAACCCTGATCTTCCACGTGAGCTATTACATCTCCATCTGCCTCAGCTACACCAGCAGCAGTGTTAATCCCTTTCTATACATCCTGCTTAGTGGGAGCTTCCAGAAGGATCTCCGGCAGTGCACAAATGTGGAAGACGAGACGGTAGAACAGAATGTCAACATCATTGAATACACCCTCAAGTCAAGTTTTTGAAAGGAGATTCTTCTTCCAACAAGAAAATGCACTATCTATGTAGAGATTTTATTGGTTGCAATAGGTGGGCCTGATTTCACTTCCTTCATGAAACTCAGAGGTTTATTGTTGGCTTTTTTGCTGGAATCACAGCAGTGTCAAGCTGATGAAAGAGGAGGATATCTGCACCACTGTTTCCAAGGTTAGAACTTCTAGAATAGGGATTCTTTGCAAAAGAATGGTTTGCTACTGTGGTATTGTCTTTTTTGTGATGGTTTGTACATAGGTTGTCTCCAAAAGGATGGAGACAAAAGTCAGTTTTGAAAGACAGTAGCCCTCTGATAGTAAGAAGATAAAATGACTGTGGAGGGCATTTGGGATCTGACACTGTGTGTGAAGTAATGGAAACTGTAAGTTAGTGACAAAAAAAGAGGCTTAGTTACTGATGACTCAGAAAAGGGTACTATTGATTTTCATCCTAACTACAGGCTGTCTCATCTGGCACTCACTCCTGAACAATTAAAGTCGAGGGAGAGACATGAAAAGCCCTTGTGGAAGAAAATTACTTTTGAATAAACCTTTGTACATAATCTTGCAAACAAAGAAGCGAATTCACAGTGTGAATCATTGGAAATTATTAAACCTAAGTTTTTGAAAGAACTGTACATGTCAGGGATAGTCTTTGCTTCCCTTTTCTCAGACTCTTTCTTTCTGAGACAGCCCCAAGATGGGTGTTCCACCCTGAAAAAGCTCGGTGTTAGTCTCACTACAAACGCCAAGAGGAACTTGGTTCTTGCTCTGGATGCATTCTCCCTCATTTTAAGAGGGGTAGAAGAATGCCTACTTGTTGTCAACACTTAATCTGCAAGGTTTCTAGTAGCAGGATATAATCAAGCAACACTATTAGGATCTTGTCAGCTAATACAGAAAATTGGTGAAAGAAAATTCTGTTGAAAAATCTAATGTTCTTGACAAAAATTGTTCACATTTTTGGTCTTCATCACACTGTGCGTTTATCCACATCATGTTCTCTTCTCAGACCACTTTCTCTTATCTCAGGGCTTCACTTTTCATTTTTTTGGGTGAAGATATTATTTCACTAGGACCAGAGATTTTATGACTACAGTTTTCTTGTTATTCAGAGACCTGATGAATCTGAAAAGTTTAGGACACACCTCCTCACACTTGCAGTTAGCTTCCCTCTTGTTCATCCACCCCAAATGAGCCTTTTATTTACTTATTTGCAGCACTGTGGAGGTCACACTTAGTGATCACACTCCGTGATATGCCAGCCTACTGCAGGATTCATGACACAGGGAAGAGGAAAATGCCTTTCCCTTGAAGAAGTCTGCACCACACATTCCCAAACTGAGAACTGAGGCATTGCTGTCTTATCCTGCCATCACATGAAATCTCCTTGTCCTAGAGGGTCTGGCACACACAGAAAAAGGAGATCAAGGAGTTTGAAATCACTATTCATAGTTCAAAGTCGAAGTTTTACCCAGAAAATACATCACAAAACATTTGTGATGGTGTTATTGTAACCATAGGAGCCATGGGGAATACTCAAGATAAACTTTACGAGTGAAAGAAATATCTTAATTAAACTCTGGAGGACAGCTGCAAAATGGTAAGATTTCAATCTGTAAGAGTTTGTCCAGATCTGAAAAGTTTTTCTACTTTTCCCAGCTGTACAAATTTGTCTATTAGAAGTCTGATCTCGACCTACAAGCCTTGTTATTTAAAATAAACTATTTAATTAACAGTTTGCACACAAGGTGGCTGATCAAGTATTACCAAAATATGGCTGTGCTAAGTGCATGTTTGTCAGCTCACTGTTCCTGTTTGTGGAATGTGTCACATTTGTTTCTGAATTACAACTGTGATTACACAGATTTCTCTTTCTTTTCCTTTTTCCCTTGTCTGGCCTTTTGAATCAGAGCAGATCACTAATGATATGATATTTAGCACTTATAGCAATGATAAAATAGTCTTTTATAACAGTCTCGGTGTTTTTCTCTTTTACCTGTCATACCACCATTCTAAAGTCCCTCTGAGATCATAGGAGTGAAATGGAACCACAGAAGCACAACTTCATGAAATCATCCTAACTGCAAGGCCAACAGAACATTGAATTTCCTCTTGTGTAGGACACTAATAAAATAGTTTATAGTTCAGCATTTTTCTCACCTTCTCCATATTGCTTTAATTCTCTTTATCAGAAGATAAAATGGATGTATTTCAGGGAAATTTATGTAAATATTAAAACTTTTTATTTACCAGTTACTAAATTTTTTATGCTAATGAAAGTCCATAAGGGAATATGATAGAAATAATTCTTTTATATTTTGGAGCATCTGATCTGGATTTTGCTGTTTCACAGAGAACTAGAACAAGCAGTTCACTGGAAAATAAAAACAGGGGGGAAAGGAAGATATTGCAATCCAGTTGGATTTTAAATTGCTCTAAAAGCTGAAAAGTAGGTGAAATAGTATGTCTCTCAGTTGAAATATATTGATGAAGAAAATCTGGATTTGAAGGAAGAATGCTATAGTGGGTCTAGAGAAAAACTGTAGGAGGCTATGAAAAGGCAAAACAGTGTTGAAATCAAACTGGGACAGTTAGTCCATTCTCTGATGATGATATGTATTTTCTGTGCTCTTTTTCCACTGTGTCATAATATATAAGCTGCCCAAAACCTATAATTTCAAGAAGTTTCTTTCAAGATGCCTACTTGCACTCTGGTGCATAGTAGCCACATACAGATAAGGCACAAGCCCATACCTTCAGATAATTTTTTTTATTATTCATTTTGCATGAAACGCTTTTTTAAAATGCAGCGTTTCTGATCAGGATTGTTAACATTGTGTTGCAACTACCATCCAGTTCAGCATTTCAAGCTTTTATTGTATTTGAACCTACAACACTATGTTGAGGGTGCAAATACTCAGCCATTAAGTCAGAATATTCTAGCTGAAAGTTTCCAAACCATCAGGAAGCCAGCCCTGACTGTACTCCAGGGCGCTGTGGACCAGAAACATCTTCCAGAAAATTTAATGTCAAAACTTTGGGATTTAATATTGTATCACCTGCTACATACATTGTGATGATTATTTAATCCCACCATCCAGTCTAAAACACTGCATGCATGAGCAAACTGGATGCCAGAGTGAAACTGGATAGCTTAAGAGTTGGTAATGGTATGATATATGCAGCATTCCCTATCCAGAAAAAGCACTTAACAGACTTCTTGCATTTTAAGCATGTACATAGTCTCACAGAAATCAGTGTAGCATGCAACTATGTGATTTGCCATACTGGGGCCCAAACCTTCTGTCCAAACACCAGTACCATCTGGAGGTGAATTCACAGGGTATAGTCAACTTAAATGTATGTACAAAAGAAGAAAAAAGAGAGGAGATATCTGTGCACAGTTTGTAGAAGGTAAGTGTTTGGAAATAGTTGCAGACATAATTAGCACTCCAGAGGTGATCTTGCTGAGAAATACAATAGGAAGACTATCCTTGCCTTCAGAAATACTTCCTGGGACTGGATTTCAAAGGGTTGAGTTTATACCCACATTTGTGTTTGGCCAGGATCCCCTATCATGGCCATGATGCTATAGAGCAGTGGTACCTCCTGTTCCTTGTGCTCTCTGTCAGCTTCCTCTTGCCTTGAAAGAAATTTGTCACCTAAGTGGCTCTTTAAAGGAGAATATCACCATCCAAATCAACACAAATCTCAGAAATGTGGTGATTTCCTGTTTGCACATTCAACACATTTGCACATGGATATTTGTGGGGCAACTTTCCACACACCTAAGTGTATAATGTAGAGCTAGAAGTGTGTTTACTGTCCAATAAGTCAGCTAAACTATGTGCAATGTAGTGTTGATCCAATAGTAACGACAAATCATTTAACCATTAAGTTATTGGAATTAATCACCAAGACCTGTAGGTAACACTAGAGAAGATCCCTGATACTGAGAGAAGCTCCAGTTTTGTCCTTATGCAGAATGACTTCTTACTGCTAAACCTTTACCATGTTGCTGACAATGACCCCAGGCCTGTTCCTGGTACTCAATAAAAAAAATAATAACTTTTTCTCTCTGACTGGTCCTATGTGAAATAATAAAACATATTTTTTAATTGGGTGTCTTACCATAAAAATAGAAAAGAAACACCTCTAAAAGTGACAAGAGAACCATACGAACTGTTAGGGCTAATAGATTCAGTCTCACCTTAGACTTCAAACTTCATCAATATGCCTTTTTTGTACAATGTTCTATGTAACAGGGGGATATAAAAGCTATAAATGTGCTTGTTTAGGTCATTTGGACTGAAAAGTAAAATATGGTAAGAGCCTTAGTAAAGGAACTTTTAATATGTTCTTTAAGACAAAAGCTAGAATTTCTTCTTTTTTATCTATTCTAAATATACTGTACTTGCAGCTCTGATTCTGTAAGATAGTTATGCACCTGCTTCTGCCTATTCAGTTGGTCTGGATTTAGGAATATGTTTGAATATTTTGGCAGGACTATCTTCTGGTCTCCTGTAGAGAAAAGAGAGTACCAGAGTGACTTCTCTCACCATTTTGCAAATCACTCATTGAAGACAATGAAACTTTATCTTGGCTTTGTGATATGATGCACTTCTTTGTCTCTTGCATGGTTTGAGATGTGGAGGGGCTTTGGCCAGCTTCGCAGCCTTGCGCTAAGAGGGAACAACCAGGACACAAACCTGCACCCATCAGTTCAGCAAATGAGCTGGATAAAGATGAAATTTGAGCAAAGATGCACCTCACAAGATTTTGACCCATTTGTATGACTTAAGATGTAGAATCAAAATAGAAGCCATGCCTGTGAGCCTGGATTTCCCAATTCCTTCATGTACAAACACCTCAGAAAAAGATCATTTTGAAATAGAGCCCATTGGCAAGAAATTAAAAGCAATGCACATGTGATGTAGAGAAAGGAACACAAGACCAGCTATATTAAATGTTCCAGGCAGACAATCCTTCCCAGCACTTCCTCCAGCCACGGGGTGGTGGTGAAGTGTTTTTCGGCTGGGAATATGGCAGTGGGCAGCAGTGCCAGCTCTTGGCAAAGGAGGACCTGAGGATTGGCACCTTTCCCTGGTCTCTGGGAAGAGAGAAGCAAGAAATGCCTTCCCTTTCGGTTTATCCATCTCCTTTTTAGCTTCAGCTGCTGCCAAAATTTATCTTCGTCTCCATTTCTGTGTTCAGAAATCACAGTAAAGGACAGGAGAGAGCAGATAAAGCAAAGTGGATTAATGCATTTCTTCAATATTAGAAGAATCAGAGCATGGTGTTCTTGAAAGCATTTTCACTAAATAAGAGGGAAAATACAGGGAGAAAATAATTAATAACAAATGTGTTCATTTAAACTTGAGAATGGGGTTTTTTTCCATTTTTTTTACTAGTGGTATTTTTAACTGCTGCCATCCATTAAGCCAGAAGAAAAGGAGAACAAAAGTAGTTTGAATAGTCTCATAATCTGCTCTATTTAAATTAATTGGGGTAAAATCTCATATACACAAAAAAATAATCCAATTAACTTCCTGCTTTTTAGCTGAAGAGAGAACTAAGAGTTGCATTTTTGGTACATAAGCCGTTTTCTCTAGAGCTTATATATATAGCCTAAAAATTCATAAGTTTTAGTGGCATAAAGAAAATTGAGGGGAGAGCAAGGTCTGGCTTTTGTCAGCACTGTGCTCTACACCAAACTTGTGTGGATGTAAAATAGCAATTTAACTGCAGAAATAGAGATATAGTAGAGCTGTGCAAGCAGAAAGGGAAATTAATTTACTTTTTTCCAATAATATCTTGTACAAGAAACCTGCAAGGTTTTCAACTTCGAGGCCTAACGCTAACAAATTGACAGCTACATCAGTGAAACATTTAATCTTGCAGTTTTTCCATTCATTTTTGGGGAGGAAAAGAAATTAATTGCTGAGTTGTAATCAGATATTTTTTTTAAATGTACACACTGCTTGGCATTTTCTTGCATTTCCTTGCGACCATCATATTCACCAGAGTTTGCTTTTACTTTGACTTGTACTGCAAGCAGAGACAACTGGACTAATGTGGGTGTTAAGCTGTAGCAGCACTGACTCTTCAGACGTATTTACTATGCCTTTTGGCCCTCTGGATCACTTAACAAGGTCTCTGATGGAACATATTGGAGAAAATTCACGTGACTTTTCTATTCTAGCAGGAGCTCCTCCTTTTCACCGTATTTTTACAGCATAGAGTAGCTTTGTGTATTTGCCCAATTACCTTCAGCACAAAGCACAAATAAAAATGTCCTAGTAATGCTTTTTCTAAATTTCAGTATTTCATTAGTGAATTCTGAAATGCAAGTTTTTTAAATAAATTACTCTGGAAGCACATTTAACTCGCCTTTAGTAAGACAGCTAGCCACTTTTCAGAGCCTTATCTACATAAAGAGAAAAGCAGCACAATATATTTTTAGAAATCCTTTATAGATTCAGATGTCATGAGTTTAGCCCCCAGTTAATGCATCAGAAGAGAGATTGCTATTACAAGCTTCTGAGCATTCATCTTTTGCAGTGGAGGATCCTTTATGTGGGCAAAACTCACAGTGTGCACACACATAGCCCCCCTCCAAGTTATCACCCCTTTTCTGCCAAAAAAATAACATGAATGAAAACATTTCAAAAAGTGGAGCATTTTCAATGAATCAGCCCAAAACTGCAATAAAGTGAGAAGCTCCTGTAGCTTGTGGAACTGCTCTGTTTCACCAGAACAGGTTCCAAAATTTTAGTAATTATTTTGTGTTGAAAAATACCATCTGTTTCTTGGAAAAGAAACAAATTGTAATGAAATTCACTGTGAATGCAAGCTGCAAGCAACAATAATGAGCAGTCTGGTGATGAGCACCCAGTAAGTCAGTGAAAAACGCCTGTACAATTCCAGTCTTCAAGATCTCTTGGAATGGGCTCAAGTGATTGACAAAGGGTGTCTGCCTTTTCTATTTCATGTTTAAATACTATTTAAACACTTAATTTCCCCCAGGGAGACCTGAATTTGTGTTTCAATACCTAAGATTCCCCCGGGTGTATGGGAAAGCCATCCTTAGCTTGTGATCGCCACTACACAGAAGACTTAAACCAGGATGTCATCCCCAATAAAAAGGGTGACTAAACCAACAACGAGTGCAATTATGTAGCTTATTCTCAACTGCAGCTGAACAATATTTTGTGAGTAAGCTGATATACCTGGCCATGAGTCAATTCATGCTATATTGCATGAATGATCCTATTTACGTTAAAAGGTCTATTCAAACTACTACTCAAAGTCAGTAACACTGGGAAATAATTGTTTGATCCTAGGAAAGCTGCACCGTATTTTGAATCAAACCACCATTTGTTATTTCACACCTCACCAATATGTCATTTAACATCTTATATTAGATCTGTGGTGAAATGGGCAAGAAGGTTTTGTCATCCTTCTGCTAACCTTTGAAAGCTAAGGAGGGGAAAATCAATGTCTGGCACAATTCAAATGGTTTACTGTAGACATCTGTATAAGAATGAGATGAATCATGCCCATTTACTGTTCTTTCACCGAGTATAGTCTAAGGGGTCCATTCAGATTAGACACATCCATCACAAATGCAGCATTTCATTAGATGAATCACACCTAATAAATCAATTTATGAGTAGAACATATATAGACTACCCATATGTACTAAATATTATGCCATTTATTGCACTTTTAGCATTCAGGTGCTCTCTTGATGACATTAAAATCAAAATAGAATAGAATACAGTTGATTATTTATACCAATTATGCAGTTGTGATCACAGTGGTTATGGTGATCCAACCAAAGCAAATAGTGGGTCCTGAAAAAATATAGTTAACCAAAATAATTTACTTCTTAGCTGTTTGAATTATTTGATCCTTGAAGGCTGGCATTGGAATATAGCCTGAGAAAGCAGATCTCATAGCATCTCATGTCACTTTGTGAAATTTATTTCTCCATGCACGTAAAAAAGACCAAAAAGTTTTGAAGAATTTTCCAATACAAGACTTCTGTACTGAATAGTATAAAATAATTCTTTTTAATGTAATTTTAATGTAAATTAAGGAAGTACATTTAAAATCTTTCGTATATTATTACAACTTTGGATGAAGTTAGGTTCATGTAAGGGTGACAGAAGAGAGGGCATATGTCAGTCTTTTTCACCTGAACACCTAGAAATACACATGTACATTTTAATTGGTTATCTAATTTAGAAATAACTTGGTTTAAGAGCTGATATTTTATGCTAGTATGTATTGTTATTTATTATGATCTCTATGTCTCTATTAAGAAACTCTGCTGTGGTTCAGGACCTACCCCCAAAATAAGAGCTAGCTGTGCATAGAGTAAGGATACATGATTAATGAGAAAATACTAAATCACATGCTAAGCAGTAGTTTCAATGGCACAGCTCACCTGAAAATCAGTCCACATTTCCTGGAGGTCTGATGTTAAGCACACTGAGCCTGTGAAAGACACTTCTTGTTTTTGCCTCCTCCCCACTGCATGATCACAGCAATGCATATGCTTGTTGCTACACCTGTGGTTTCAGTGGCACTGCTCTGCTTGCTTCAGGGCCCTCTCCTTCGGCAGGAGGTGCAGGTCAGGAACCACACCCAGACTTCTGTGAAGGGGGCTGAGCTGTTTGTACCACGGGGCAAATGAGGTGCAGCATTACAGATTTATGAGATAAGGCAACTTACCCAAAGAAAGACGCTTCAGAAATACAATTTGTGCTAATACATGCAACCAGTTGAAAAGTGTGAGATGGTGAAGTGAAAAGAAATCCTACTGCTAATTCAGACCTTATGAAAAGCAAACTGTGTTCAGTGACAGGTGGAACAAATGTCAGAATAAGAGCTAATATGCACTGTGGATGATCATAAGGCCTTCCTCAGTATTCCAAACAAATATGGGAAAATAAATATTGGAAAAGACTTGTAAAATTATTTCAATAGCTGTTTGAAATGAACATTAAGGTTGGGACAAACCTGTAAGATATTTAAAAGTAAAAAAGTATTTATTGACAGTGGGATATGCAGTATTTACAATAATCTCATTCAGACTGCCCTGTGCATCTTAAGATTCAATGGACACCTGTCTTGCAGCTGCACCTGCATTGTACATTGCTACATTTCATCCCACTTAATGACCAGTCACTAAACAACTGGTCAGGTTTGGGGCTTCTTTCTGCTGTCAGCATGCCCTGGCAAAGGCCACCAGCTGGAAGTGTAGGTTGTTAAGCTCTTGTTCTTTTTAACTGTCCCATTCTGTCGTGTCCATTTTCTGCCATATCCATTTTTTGTGTTATCCGTTTGCTGTCAAGCTTTGTGAGTTTCCTGAAATTTATAGCCAAATACAGGATTGTCATAAGTCAGTTAGACGTGAGTATTTCAACTTGACATTTGATGATAAATGGCCAGGGCATCCTCTCTCTGTAAAACTGCAGATATGAAACAAAGATTATTTGTCCAATTTGAACCCAGGAAAACTGATCCTGCATCCTGACTATTCAACCCAGACAAATGTTTTATTTCAGAAAAATTCCATGAGAGGCTATAAAAAAGGAGGTAAAAACATTTAAAGTGTGCCCAGGTTTGCAAGGGCAGATTAACATCACCCTTTTATAAGAGTAAAGAATTATGACACCCTCAACCAGGGATTGTACATGACTGCCCAGGACACCACTGCACAGCTTGACTAGCTGGCCTACTGATGCCACTAAGCTGACAAAACCCCAACTGGACATGATTTGCAGCAGTAAAAAGGTCCTTCTACCTTCCTGGGTTATGCTGTTTGGAGTGGCTTTTAGCTGTGCTGGAAAATGAGTCAGTTTTTCTGTATAAGCCACAGGCCTATTTAGGAGCTTTGCTATCAAGACCACACTGTGACAGACACACCAATGGTGTGCAGACTGACCCTGGAGCTCACATAGGAAAGACAGGTCTTATTTTGTTCAAGCAACTCATCTGTAGTCCAGAACAACCTAAAATGTCAAGATGTGACCATTGAGGTGAGAAAGAGAGGGTGGATTTATAAAGGAGTTTTGAAGATGTCTGACAGTCTTCTTTTCAGAAGTCTTGAGTTGTTCAAGCAAGCAAAATAGGCTCTGAGAGCAGGGGATGCAAAAGTGAGGGCAGGGATGGAGGCTGGCCAAACATTGGCTCTCAGAATTTAGATCTGGACTTCCAACAGATGAGGAGAAGGGAAAGGAACCATCTGCCACCTGTGGACAGCCAAGGCCATGGAACATGTGGAGCAGTTTTCCAGAGGTTGTTTTCGCAGCTGATATCTTGGTAACCAATGCCCTCTTAATAGCCCAGACCCCCTTCATCAGTGACCTGAGTAAGGGTTGCAGGATTTAGATATCCAAGTTCAGACTGAGTATTGAGAAAAGGTATTCTGCTTCCAAAGGTTTATGGTAACTGCCACTTCTTTAACTAAATTTGGCCTACTGAACTGTGATGGCTCAATTCAAATTTATCATTGTTCAGCACAGAAAAAAATCTGCAAAGCAGTGTCATTTTCACAACTGTACAATCTGTATATATAAGTAGTATACAAAATATTACTGTGAATCTCAGAATTTTTTTTTTATTTTCCCAGTGCTCTGAGCCATGTCAAGGGTAAATCTAAATTCCCAGTCCCTGGAGTCACATGCAATGAGATGTCAGTGTTACACCGGGCACAGCATACCACTTCACTAAATATTATGCTGTCAGAGTGGAAAGAGATTTGTTTCAGAACAATTTTATGAGTGTACAAAGCTACTACGTATGACTTTTGTAATGAGTTTATACTATTATTAATAATCTGTATTGCATGAGTTTAGTGTTTTTTTCAGTACAGAAACTGCACTGAAACTATATTCCTGTGAGGAGAACACAGAGAAGATGCTGCATTCCTAAAATTTAAAACAAGAATGGACTGGGAGAAGTGGGGTTAAATTACTTCTATTTACACCTGGATCTTCTGTTTGACAAAATGTAAGCTATACCCAGCTAAAGCATTTTTCAAAAGGTAAATAGCATTCATATGCAGATATCAAGAGACAGAAAATATACAGCCTCTCTAGATTATCCATTCAATAGTCACTTTCAGTACAAAAAATGTGTACCAAGTCAATAATTTGGATGTATCTGATTCCAGATTTTGGCAATTGGTCTATATCCTAAGATCCTAGCATCTGTTTCTGGGACTGTTGGTGTATTTTGTATTAAACAGATTCAGAAATACATCAGCCCTAAGCTGTTCTGAATCCACCAGATGTGGTGTTTGTGCTCCTTTCCTCTTTACCTTTGACTTTACATATTTCTGAAGCTTCATTTTAGCTCCTCACACCCAATAGCACCCACAGTCTCTAACTTGATGATAGAACATTCCTTTTGAGGGAATTTTGACTAATCTCAAGTAAATAAATTCCAAAATTCCTGTCTACCATGTTCAGTGTGAGTAGGGAGGCACAGGAGTAGATATCTTTGGCAAAGAAATAGCTTCTCAAAGAATGTCTTCTAGAGTAGAAATGGCATTAGTTGGCACTTTCACTTTTTTTAAGAATGCTCATAATGAAATCTCACCTTGTCTGGTATCGCTGTATGATGGGGAGTTTCCATGGTGATCAAATAAAGTTTAATTAAGATGCAGAAATCTTGACACTGTGTTGCCTGGCAGTTTTACGACATTCATAATGCCCCTTTGGCTGCAACGAAATAGTGCTGCAAGTAATCAGTGACAAGTGGTAGATCTCAACGCTACTTAATCATGATCAGTTCTCCTGGAATAACTAATTTTTTGAAAAATTATTCTGCAGAACACACCAGCATTTCTAAAGGAAAAATGAAAGAAAAAGTTTGAAGTATTGTAAATATATTAAAAGGAAGAGGTTTGATGTCAAGACCTCAGCTAGTGTGAGTTTTGCACTGAAGAGCTGACAGAATAGCATTTGCCAATTTTTTTTAAAGCTTTGAAATTGTTACTTTAACAAAAAACAAAAAACAAAAAAAGAAAAAGAAAAGAAAAAAAAAGAAAAGGAAGCAAATCTTTACTTATTATCGTGCGCTGAGTTTTTTGCTTCCAGCTTAGATTGGCAAAGTTACAGAGTATTTTCAGAGCCTGAGTCTTGCCCCCAGGGCCAATAGATTCAGCTCCTGACCCTGCAGAGAACCATCCCCAAGAGTCACACCGTGCGCCTGAGAGCATTGTCCAAACACTTCTTGAACTCTGTCAGGCTGGTGCTGTCACCACTGCCCTGGCGAGCCTGTTCCAGTTCCCAGCCACCCTCTGGATGGAGAACCTTTCCCTAATGTCCAACCTAAACCTCCCCTGACGCAGCTTCAGGCCATTCCCACAGGTTCTATCACTGTCATCTGAGAAGAGGTGAGAGCCTGCCCCTCCACTTCCCTTCCTGAGGAAGCTGAGGCTCCTGTGACATCTCCCTTCAGTCTCCTCTTCTTTAGGCTGAACAGACCAAGAGACTTCAGCTGCTCCTCGTAACTAACAGTTAATTTACTGTGATTTTTAGATGTTTTCTTTTGGAGCCAAAGCTGCTCAAACCTGTCAAGTGACACGTGATGAGACAGGGTAATTAAATAAGATACTCCAGGGTGGTATCTACTACTCCTCTGCCAGAGGCTTTTTTCCCTCAGCCCCCTCAGAATCAGCAAAAATAGACCTGTGGTCACTTCTCTGTTGCCACACTTCCCAGTGTTCATTAACCGCACCTCATTGTCAGGCTGAGACCCATGAAGCATCAGACACGTGCATATGCCTGCTTCTACTTTCCAGAGCCAAGGGAGATAAACTGAGGTTCATAATTCCTTAAATTATCCTGCCACAAGTTGTGATGCTTTTTCTGAAACTTTTCCTATTCATCCAGTTAAAACAGTGCGTCACACAGAGATACAGCAGCTTTATTTTATTATTCAAATGCATTTAAACTGTGGTCTATATTAAATCAATGCCAAATCAAAGTTAGTGTTGAGGAAAAAAAGTTCCCTTGAAGGAATTTTAGGATCTGCTAAAACTTCTCCTCCATTGTGCGTAAAAATTGGTGGCATACCTTGGGATGGATCTGTGTTGCAATAAAGCATAAATCTAGTAACAGTGCATCCTGTCTTCTCTAAAACAGACATCTCTATATGAACAATTCTTTTGAACGCTTGCATTGAAGATAACTTCAGCTTCAAAGAGCAAACCACTGACCTGGGTCGGTGCAGAAAATTTGAAGCATTTATTATACAAGCCTGCATAGCAGCCTTAACTAAGTACATTTGAAAACTCTTTTTTTTGGGAAGACAAAACAATTAAATACTATAAGAGTGAAATCTCTGTGATTGAAAATTACAGGTGTGGAACATCCCTTGTATTCTTTGTTATACAGCTGAGAAAAAGCTTGCCAGTTTTGTGGTAGTGATTCCTTCCTACAGTTCTGCTGCTGACTAAAATCAAAGACGTAAGGAATTTGTCTTCCAGCAGGAAACAAGTATAAGATTTTAGAGCCATCTGTGTCCCCTACACATCAACGCTTTTAGGTCTTGCCTTGGTTTAGTCTCATACCTGAAAATTATTTCTATTTTTATTCTTATAATACAGAAGTGGTTGAAACATTTCTGTTATGGCAGCTTCCATTGTAAAATTATTTTATTCTAAATGTCTGTGGGAAATCTTCGTAACTTTTTAGGCAAATCAAACCTCTATTACTATCACGTTCTGATGAAGAGAGGAAGGATGAAGAGAGGAAGATTTTTCAACAAAAACATCTGAATTTTCAAAAGAATAGACAAAATATTCTGCTTATTTCATATACAGGAAAAAAAAACAAAAAACAAAAAATAAAATAAAATAAAATAANACAAAAAAAGGCCAGGGGGAAAATGGAAAAGATTTACTGAAAAGGTAGCAGTGTTTCGCTTGAAACCAAAAAAAGTTTGGACCATCTATTTTCATATCATCCCCAGTGGTATCCAAAATGCAAACATCTGTTGCAAACATCTCTCTTTAATTATGTCTTTGGTTATTTTTAACTAGACAAACTTATCTCAGACGTTGAGATCCATGCTAAAAACTTTTCATCTTAGATCTTTGCTCATATCCATACTTCAAGTACACTGTAATGTCTTCCCCACTTTTAATGTACCTACAGTTACAATGATGCTTTGGGGTAGGGAAATTGCCCATGTCATTCAGCAACTGGTTTCTAGTCAAGATTTTAAAAGAAAAGGCAGATGTTAAGAGAAATAAGGTCAAGGAATGTGGCATAAGTAAAAGGATTCAAAAATGAGTATGGTCTTCTCTTACAATACTCCAAAGTTAGTTATGAGATAAGGTAGTCCCTCTGTTTTTTAAACTGTTGCTGTTAGTAGCTGAGATGCACTTTATATACTCATAATTGCTTGGCTACAAAAAACATCAGAGGCCAATACATGCAGTTCTTTTCCTGTTGTCTTTGCAAAAATATCTGAAGAGGAGTAAAGTAAATTCAATGTAATTTGTGTCATCCCCTTAAAATGATGAGTTACCTATGAGTCTCTTTTACTATACTTGCCATTTTTATTACAAGATGATGATTTTAATCCATCAATCATTGTGCCTATATATTCATGGAAGACATAAACTTACACTTCCCAGAATTAATAGTTTAAGCTTTTTGACTTGAGATGTTTTCTTCATGTAGTATGCTCTCAAATATTTTCAGTTCCCCTGGGAACTTCTTCCAAGCCTGTATAAAACTTTTGGATCAATGCTGCCTTTCATACCTGCACATCTGAGTTGTGTCAGAGTCCTGTGACTCCCCTCTGGAGCAGCGGACAGAAGGCTAGATTTATGCTTAAAATTGATACCAAATATGAGAAACTGTATTGGAATGACAATGGCAAATCTAGACAGACTTCTGTTTTCTAAAAAGTAGAAGATGAATCTGCAGCAAATGAAATCACTGCTCTTATGCACTCTCTGCAGCAGTTTTTCTTCCTATAGTCAGTGTCCCTTATCTGTTCTAATAAACTGCTGCACTTTGTTCCAACTTTTATGACCCTTTCATCCCCACCCTCTCACCCCTGGAAACCCTGCCAACCTGAGCTCTATGGCTTCCCTTATCAATTTTCCATATTTCCTAACTTAAAGCTTTTGATTATTTCCACATTTCTTTTCTTCTTAATATCTGGGAGAGGGTTTTGTTGGTTTTTTTTTAAAGGAAAAAAGTATATATGTATGTATGTATTTATGGCTATAAATCACTCTGCAATGACTCAGAGCAAATGTGCTCTTAAAAGACTGGAAGTGCATGTTAGGGAGTATCTGATGATTCAAAAATTGCCAACATGAATGGCTGAAAAATTTTTGTCCAACTCATTTAAGATTACCTCATAATCTAGTAAGGTTTGCAAAAATTGTATGTATTTAGCATTGCATGCACATTGATATGCATAAATGAAGCAAGTTAGTTGCTTCATTTCACAGGCAATCTGCATAGCTTTAAATACATATGCAAAAATAAGAATGTTATATTAGAAGTTTTCTGTTGAAAATCTGAGAATGTTCCCTACTGTGTTCTGTAACTTGAGGATATGAAAAGTTTAAACGCATTTGTATGCCACAAGTATGTATCCAGACCAGTAGTTTTTGATCAAGAAACTCAAATAAATTAAATTCACTTCAAAAAGACCATTTGATTTTCATCATATTCACAGAACCCAATGACTTGCAAAAGTTTTAAAGACTTGGAAAAATAGATAAGTTTGGTAAAAAAAAAAACCACTAGGTACAAGAATCCAAAGTCCAGCTTCAATAATGATGAATAGTAGCCCGTACGAATTTCAGAAGACACAGCTGGTAATTATTTCAGACTTTATGGAAGCAATTTTTCATGTACAGACAAGCTTTTGGCAAGGCTTGCTTCTCAATAAAGTGAGTTGGACTGCAGATGCAACAGGAAAACCCAAAGTTAGATGAACATTTTGCATAGCATGAACAAGATGCAGCAAAAATTGCTATGGAATGTCAATAGTGCTCTCCCAATGTGTTATCAATGATGGAGCTTTATGAAAGATAAGAATTTAATAGTAGCAAGTAGTTATTCCTGAGTTGTGAACCAGGTATAAGGTACTGAGTGCTCCTGCTTAGTAAAGCATTAAAAGACTCATTCAAAAACAAATTAAATGCTCACCCTGAATTTTAGCAAGCTCTCTGTCACTCCTCGGGAGTTCTTCACTTAAAAAACGTAATTAATTCCACTAATCTCAGCTAGACAACTCTCACTATGCCCTTAACACTATTGTTTAAGTCTCAGTCTCATCATGTGCCTATTGATTGCTGAAACCTTACAAAATTCCTTACTCCATTTACTATGCTTCAACATAAATCTGTCATTTTAACTAAATTATCACCATTTAAAGCCTAATTCCATAAAGGAAGTATCTTAAACTTCTGTAAAATTCAGACACCGAGGCAGAGAACAATTTATTTTTGTCTTCCATGCAATTCTAAGTGAGGGATAACTGGAAAGCTTAACCCATTCTGTTGTGCATCTCCCTCCAACTGCCTAAAATATTGTTCCTCTTTTGAAGAAAGTCCTGAACTTCTGGAGTTTACTGCCTGACATGACAAGCCAAATAGATCAGAGGCAGTTTTACTAGCAGATGTCCATGCAGAGGTGTTAGGGTTCAGCTGAAGGTGGTAATTTTGCCCAGCAGCTCCATGTGAATCATCATGACCACAGCTTCATATAATCACTTTTTTATCATTATGTGAACAGCAGTGAAGATATCTATTTTATTCTGCAGGCAGCTACACAGGGAATCAAAACAACCATAACTACCATTTGACTGGTAGTAACTTTTGTAAGCATGCATGTATGCTCTGCCATTACAAAGGACAATTAGTTATTATTTTGTCAGAAAAAGATATTGTGTTGAATCTGTATCCAGTGGATTCTCCCAGGAATGGAGAAAAGATTGCACAGCACATGAGACCAAAATACTGTGGTTCTTAGATAAAACTGAATCCAGGAGTCAAGTTAATCTCTGTGTTGCTGAGAACTTCAGGGGGTTTAAAATGTTTGTCATAGAAGAAACAAAATGTGTGGTTTTGCTGTGAAAGAAGAGACTGGATGAAAACAGAGAAAAGCTAAATTGAAGTCTATTGAAAAGTTTAAAATAATCAACAATTTTTGTCCAACTTCTGTTATTGCTCAGGTGCTCACAGTAATTCTATCATTTGTCCCAGAGCAATTCCTTAGCTGATCCTACCAGCAATGAAGCCGATGCTCAGCTAGAGAAGTCCAAATATATAGCCACCAGAGAAATCCCTCAGGATTGTGATTTATGTACATCAATTTACAAGAATCACAGAATATGCTGAGTTGGAAGGGACACACAAGGATCATTGAGTCCAGTTCCTGGCCCTGCACAGCACCATCCCCAAGAATTACCCCACGTGCCTGAGAGCATTGTCCAAATGCAAATCCTGAACTCTGTCAGGCTTGGTGCTGTGACCACTTCCCTGGGGAGCCTGTTCCAGTGCCCAACCACCCTCTGGGTGAAGAACTTTCTTTTAATATCCAACTTAAGCCTTCCCTGACACAGCTTCAGGCCATTCCCACAGGTTATTGGCATATAGTTAGATTCAAGTCCAGAGTTAGCAATTGGGTGCTCTAGTCTAAATTCTTTTATTTCACAGACTATAAAAATCTAGCCAGATGCCCTTGGACAGAGACCCACAGCTTGGATTGACTGATTCTCTCTGTCCACATGAGCTATTCAAACTTTCAGACAGGTAATTCACCAAGTAAACCTGCCTCCTCTGTCAGTGCTAATTTGCCAAAATATATCAAACACTGGTTTTGTTGGTATTTCTATGAGATGCAAAGATTTGTGGTGAACTGCTCAACCTTTCTAACCTATGCAGAGAATATCTTGTACGGCTTCTGCTGCAGTGTGTTATGTGGCAACTCATCCTAATTTAATGTTCTATATTGCACACAGGTTTTCTTTCTCCCATCTCCTTTCCTTGTCCCCTTATGCAAATCAAACACATGCAGTGGCTTCCTCAGAAAGAGATCTAAATATCTTACAGGTATTACTGAGAACACTCAACAGGGACACCAAGGACAAATCGTTAAAGACAAATGTGGCAGATATCAAACGCTTCCGTACTCGTGTAGGTACACAACACTTTTTGAAGCCTTTAGGAGTCCTGCTGCAGAATGATGTAACCGTACCATCTTGAGGAGAAGGTGTGGCTTCCAGTGATGTCAGAACCATCATGTGAAGGACTGGAGATTTACAGAGCTATATAAAGTGTCTATCCTAACTCCATGGTCCCACGACAGAACTAAGGTTCAAGACCAAAAATAGAGATGTTTTATCTTGTTCTCTGGCAAGACCTACCTGGTGAACTGTGTGTTTCTGTCTCTGACGATTGCATCGGGTTGAGCTGCAGACTGTTGGTGCCATTATCAAACAAAGTTGCTTCCTTACAGGTTTTGAGAACAAAAATTATACCTCAAACAGTAAGTGTCTTTCAGACAATGAGATTGTTAGTGGTAGGCCCATATTTTCCTGAGGCTACCATATTATTGTGCATTCTGAGAAAAAAATGCATTGTGACTGCTCAGTGGACCCAGTGGTTTCCAAAAACAATAGATCAGTGCAGAAGTATGACACAACAATTCTGTACATATACAGCACATGTTGCATTTCCCACTCATAATGGATTAATTATACTCTCACAGAAAAGCAGCATTAATACTTGTGCATCACAGGCAGTCTGTGTGCATATGGTCAGTCTGGTGCTTGAAAATGTACTCTGCCTTTGTAAAATGTCTTTTACACGAGTACATCAGTAATATGGTGGGAGACGTATAATGGGTAGCAAGGAAGCTAAATTTAATTGAGTAAATGACACTACAGGAACAAATAACCTAACTCGTTACAAGGTCCCCAAAATTGTATCCAATCAGTGAATTTTTCTGGTTGAATGAAGTGTGTTTATAGTCTTCATGTGGTCTGCTTTTTATAGGCTGCCTTTAGTTATCGCTTGAAGTGGCCAAGAACAAGCAGCTTGGTACAGAGAGTAAAGTGCAGGGCAGATTTATGACATTATAATTTCTACTCTTAAACAAACCAAAACACTCTTTCCTTAGAGTTACATTGGTAGGGATGGGAAGATGTGATTATCTTTATTTGGGGGAACTCTCCTTTTTTGCTGTGGTTTCTGAAACCAAACATTAATAACATGGGACAGTCCAGAAAATTCACATACTTGCAGTGACAATAGAAAGTCAGCCTGGAAAAGCTGAAGGCAAGAGAGATCTCTCTCCACACCACTGTATTCAAACAAAAAAACACTGTTCTCCTCCTCCTAGCACAATGTCTCCAAACCAAGGGACTTTCTCTCTATGTGTTTCTGAGGCATTGTCATCTGAAACTAACCTGGACATTCAGGTTTCTTTACCCAACATGCTCAACTAGAGACTACTTCCCTCTTCAGTACAGGGTCCCAGGGCAAGAGGAAAAGGAATGGCATATGTGTTTACATTCACAGAGGCTCAAATAACTTACTGATTTGACATGCATATGGATTGCACATTACCCCAGATATATTTTTCTTTTACAGATATGAGTTTTTCAAACTCCTATATTATTTATAAGCTGATTTTTTAATAGGTTTTAGATACATGATATCAGCTGACTGTAAGAGTATGACCTATTTCTTACTTAAATATCATTTAATAGATCAATGTGTCAGGTGAGTCCAGGGGAAAATACCCTTGAAGTTTTGCAAATATCTGATGGAATTTTGTTATGAATTCACTGTGGCTGGAGGCACAGTTGTTGCAGTTATATTTTGACACACAATACTTCCTGCAACACTCTGTAAAAAGCTCCCATTAGAAAACAAATTTTTTTTCTTTAATGTAATCTCAATGCTCAGTGCCTTGCTGGTAACCAACTTAGAGACCTCTGCTTAGCAGGGCATGCTCGTCACCAGCATCTTCTGTGTTACAGCCAGGCTCTGTGAACTCTTTAGCACACTCCCAGAACTATCTGCCAGGAAAGCTGCCTATGGATGGCTTATCATGACATTAACTTATTTCTGTTACAATTGCTAACCTTGTGACTGGATCATCAAAAGCCTTTACATGCTTCCTGTACCCCACTTCAACACAGTAGAAACACCTCAACCTGGCAGAAAGATAAGGATTTAAATACTGTATGATAAAGGGCAATATCTACTTCCAGGAAGTAAGGGCTGTGGGATAGAAGAGCTGGAAATGACAGTCATTATACCAGACTGTGCTTATTGTAATACCAGGGATATCAGACTGTGCTTATTCTAATAAATACTGGAAGGAATAGATACAACAGTGTTCTGCTCAGAAGTATGAGCCCAAAAATTACATGTACACAAAAAAAATTATTTGAACATTTCAAAACTGACAGTTTTAGTGGTGGACTTGGCATTGCAAGTTAACATTGAACTTGATGATCTTAGATCTCTTTTCCAACCTAAGCAACTCTGTAATTCTAAGAAGCTCTCCAAATTGCTTCTCTTGGTAGATTGTTCAAATAGTGATCAACTTTGCTATGATGTTCTTTACAGTACTTAAGGAGGACAATGCTAGAAAGATCTTTATCATCTTCTTTTTTATGAGTTTATCAAAGTCTTCTCTCTAAATACAGAACTCTTCTCTCTAAATAAGAATAGTGACTGCCACTTCTGCCCTTTGAGTCTTACCATTCCTACAATTCCCTTTATTATTTTAGGGGTTTTTTCATCCTTCAAATTTTTCTCTTCCTTCTTTTTGGTCCTATAAGCCATTGGTTGGTTTTCCTTTTTTTTTCTTTCTGAAATCCTGATTCCTGTAGCCAAAGCCACAACTGTATACTGTGAAAAGAATTTGTATGGTTGTTCTATTTTTTACAGTATGTCTTTAACCACCGCTCTTGATCTGTGGAAAAGCACTGGACTGTGTGAGTCCTCATCTGAATCTGGTAACCCTCATCTGAAAAAACTATTTTTATTGCCTGTTGAATTCTTAACAATTTTGTGCATATCACACCTACTAAATAACAATGTCTTATTTTGATTTCCCCTACTTCTGGTTGTGGTATGTGGATTTATACTCAAATATCTGTCCAACTCATTTTATTAAAAGTCTTATTGTCCTCTTTCCTACCGGAGCTACAAGACAATGCAGAAAGTTTGTTGCTTTCTACAAATGTTTCCCATTTCACATGGTTCAAAATTTTCAGTGGTATCAATCTGCAAATTTTCCTATGCAAACAAAACTCAGTTAAATGACCTGTGAATGGGAGGGACTATGTAAATCTGAATCTTCTCAGAACCTTTTAGGCAGCCTACACTTCTCTTAGGGGTGGTGAAGTTCATGCCTTCCTGGAGTGTTACATTTATACCAAAGGCATAATCCTTTCTTCACGTAAGATCCACCCGCTTGAAAGGGAATTGGTCTTGTTTTGTGTTCTAATTTCTACTTCGCAAAACATTTTAAGAGCTCTCACAATGACTCTGAATAGACTTAACTTATTTACTTCAGAGACAAGAACTCGCAAACATACCATTTTCAACACATCTACATAACCTTTTTCTGCAAATTCCATTGTTAAAAGCAGATCTGAGAGTGGTCAGCCTTGTGATGCTTTATGAAGGGCCTGAATTTGCAACTTAAACAAGACAAGTCTCAGTCAGAACAAGATAGGTGTTTTGGATGTTCCCATTTCTATGTCTGCCCCATTTTACTTTGGAATATTTCAAGTGGGATATTTAAACATTACTAAGTGAAAACAGCAGGCTGGTTTGGATGCACAAACAGGTTTGTTGGCTGATTGCTTTTATTTCACCGCTTTTCCCTTCAGTTTCTGGGTGAACCAACACTTATGCTCTAAGTACGTCACCTTTGCTGGAGATGCCTCTTGCAGCCGTTACGGGTATGAAAGGTAAAGGAAGCAGCAGCGGTACTTCTCCATCCTAAAAGTTTTTCCACAATTGTTTCAATTTCCCAGTCTGGAACTCAAATACTTGACAAGGAACCTAGACCTGAAATCAATTCTTCCTACAACCTGTGGAAACAGAAGACATCTGCTAAGACGGTGCCCTAACAGCCAGGCTGTGCTCTTTGCATTAAAGATTCTCCATCCTTATTGAAGCCACATCACTACACAAAAAAAATCATGATCCATTGGGCCAGAGTGGTCTGGCCCCTTTATGAATACAAGGCATTATTTCTTTTTCCAAATGCCCTTTGGGAAAAATGGGCTGCAATCACATTGTGCAAGGGTATCTTATCCTAGTGGCTGGCAAGTGTGCAGTTTTTTCTGCAAACAAGACCAACAGAGGACCAAAGTGAAGGGGAGTCTGGATTTAATTCATAACTTGATTAATAATTTCTGAATTATGATTAGCCTTGGATTTGAACAAGTCGCTGGGATATTTGGACTGGGGCAGGAAGAGGTGCAACTGCAATTTCAGCAACAAAGTGAAGGGTTTGTGTGTTTCAATGCTCTAAGGATAATCAGCAGCTGAAAACGCAATGTGGATTTTTTTTTCATTTCCCCAGTTTTGGACTCTGGTTGACCAAATTCTCACTTCAAGAATTAGGGGGCAGGGTTTGAACTGCTTTTTGGGGGGAATAGGTTTAATTTAGGTGCCTAAATCCAGGACAACAGCTCAGCAAGTTTCATATCTCATATACCAGTGAAAGTTAATAGGACAAGGCTCAAGATTAGAGAATACTTGACTGCATGCAGTAATCATAGCTGATAGCACTTCAGGGAATTGCAAGAAGGCAGCAAGTGTGACTCACAGCAGTGGGCCACTAGGCAGGCTGAAAGATGTGAGAGGAAAGGCATTTTGGAATCACAGTCTTGTCACTTAGAATTTTGCTCTTTCCCTTCACTAAACTAGTATGAATGTTTCTCTCATGATTTTTCTGACTCATTTTTCTTGTATGTTTTTATTTCAGATTTTATCTGTGTCATATTCCATCTTTCATGCTCCTTTTTTCTCTTTTCTTATTTGCATTAATTTGTCTAGCAATATAACAACTGCCTTTTACAGTGTTGGCATATGGGTTTTTTTTCTTTCTTAGAAAGCTGTATAACAGGCTTCTAAATTTCCATTTTTAAAGCCTGCAATATTTCTAACAGCACTAACTATGACTCACCAGCAAAAGGTCTTAGCAGCTCTGGAACAGTGACAAGAGATCCACTTCCAAAAACTGGGTTATGGTTTAGTTCCACAAAATTTGCAAACTTTTAAAGGTCTGAATGTGTTCAACATTTCATTCTTCTAGGAGGAAAATGAACAGATTTAGACTGTTCCTTGGACAAATTACAGTAATACATTGCTGTAAAGTGCAAAAGCATCACAAGCTTTTACAAGCACATTTGGTCTTGCCAACATCATTAAAATAGTATCATCCAATTAGACTGTGAACACACAGGGGCCAGTGACAAAAATGAAAACAAAGCCCATTAGGAGTCTTACGGCACCAAAAGTCTAGCACTGAGTATAATTTACATCATCAGTGTTAGCCTGTGACCCAACATTCATGCAGGCCCATTGGCATGTGTTATGTGAGTGAAGTGCTCCATCTGCTGCGTGCCCAGGCAGGCAAGCCAGGCACTTTGGGATATGTGTTCACACACCCCTCAGGGCTCCAGCACTCTTTATTAGCTGCATTTGCAAGCACAAAACCTGTGAGAGCTCAGAGTCACCTGGTGCTCAGCCAAAAAAACCAACCAAACAAACAAACACAAAAAAAAAAAAGGAAGCACAGATGACAGGGTTGCAATCAGGACGCTTGGAAGCTGCCTGTGTGACAGAGATATTTTAGCATTAACAATTGACACATGATATCAATGTGCAGAGATTTGAATATGGTTAATTATTTTCCCACTAGATGCCATTGCATCATCCAGTACACCAGGTGTGCAACAACCCAAACTTTGATTGATACTTGAGCTCCACAGAAGTTCAGGAGGCTGCATCCCCAAAATTTTTTTCTTTATTTTCTTTTATAGTTTCTTTGCATTTAGATCTAACATATATTTCAAGTAGATCACTTGACTTGGTTTTTTCTGAGATTCTTTTCTACATTAGCAATTTCTGAACTAGCAACTTCTTCCTTTGTCACAGCAGGTCCTGCCACATTTTCCCCTTTCGACTAGCCTTGGGGAACATGCAAACACACTCATTTGGTCTAGATAGAAGGAGATTCTTTCATCTTTGCAATATAAACTGTTTTTCCCATTTGAAAAAAACCCCAAACTACTATCCTTCCCAATAAATATATAATTGCAGTACCAAACACTTAAGCAAATTATTGTTTCTATTGAAGTTGAAACTGTTAAAATAACAGTATTTCATACTGGAAATAAAAGATGCATTTTGTGTTTTGTGGTCATATTGAGGGTTGGGAAATATGACCTACTTAATAAGGCTAGAAGAGGCAAACACCAGCTGGTTATCCCAGATTTCTAAGGTTTTTTGTTTGTTAAATACTAGGTGGCTCCTAAAATATGCTGAGCAAGTAGTTGACACTGCTGAAAGCTCACTTTTCTAGCTTATGAGAAAGAATTGTGACTTTGAAAATAATTGTATTTTTTTCATGAGTCCAGGTAAAATAGAAAAAATGTTATGTTTGGGAAGTCCTTGCTGTGGTTATGCTTATGTTTGTTGCCTAGTTTTAAATTAAAGGGGGAGAGACTTAGATTAGATGTTAGGAAGAAATTATTTACTCAGAGGGTGGCAAAGCTGGAACTGGAATAGGTTGCCAAAGAGGCCGTGGATGCCCTATCCTTGGAAATGTTCAAGGACAGGTTGGATGGAACTATGAGTAACTTAGTCTAGTGGGGGTGGCATCCCTGTCCTCGATGAGTGGGGGAAAAGGGCAGGGGGTGGAAGGAGGGTGAGGGGCAGGCGGGTGTAGCGGGGAGGAGTGGTTGGAATAAATGATCTTTAAGTTCCCTTCCAACCCAAGCCTCTCCATGATTCCATGATTCTGTGATTTCCCTTTGGGTTTTTGTTTTCCCTTGGATTTTCCTTTCCACGTAAGACAATTTTTTAATAAGTCTTCTGTCTTTTGAGAACTTAGAGGGTTCAGAAATGCACAGGATGTCAGATAATATCCAAGCCAGAAGGCCTGCTTACAAGTCAGAGTTAGGTACAGCTCTCCAGTCACTTGAAAAAAATTGATTGAGTAGAACTGACCTAGTTCCCCAAGGGTTCTCACTGGGCCTGTCACAGTATTGACATGAGAGGTTCAAGGCTACCTGTGTAAAATGAACACCTCAATCTGAGTGCTGAGGACAGAGGAGTTAGCCAAGTTTTGGATGTGTCTTCGACAAGGAACATGGTAGCAGAGAGCAATGAGGACACTCCCCTTAAAGATCCCTTAGATGTCTGTGGTATCAAGTGTTCTACTCACGTTTGATACACAATAAATCACATATAGGAAGACAGAAATACAGAACGGCCTGGCTGGAAATCTAGGACTCTCACTCTTCTCCCACACCACAGATTGCACTTCATCCTCTCTCCCCCTCATCCAGACGTTACCAGCTTCCAACAGGCTTGAACTCCTCTCTCGTGTATCTGTACATCCCAAGAGCCTGCAAGCTGTCACTTCCAAATGGTTTAGCAGGATAACCAGCAGGCTTCTTCATCACCACCAGAGAGTTCATGTGGGTAGCCAGCTGGTCTGTCTTCCCAGTTAGGCTTCAGAAAAGGGTGGGGATTTCAGAAATGCTTAGCAACACAGGAAATATTTGTATATTATTTGTCCATCCTAAATTTCCCTTTTACATCCTTTTAGATTCGGTAGCAAGATCAAAATGGCTGTATTGATTCTGGCAAATGAATTGTTCTGGGGCTAAATAAGACCCAGAAGATATCACAATATAGTGAATTCATCACAGTGAAACAACTTGTTGGAAATTACTCAGAGCTTTTCTTGGAGAGCAATAGTTCAAACCTGAAGGAAACATGGGCTGCATCTTAGCAGAAACCCAGATTTTAATAAATTGACTAAAGGACTCCCGGATCACGGTGATCTACTCAGTAAATCTGTAACAGCCCAGGACTACCAGACATGATGAGTTTGCTGTTTCTTGAATTCTTAAATTATTTAGAGAACAAGAACTGAAGTCTAGATCTCAGATCACAGGTATTATTAATCTCATCTTTTTATAAACTACATGGTTTTCTTGAGGGTCCGTCTCCTAAGTTAGCATGACCCAGCAGGTATTCTTCTTCTCTCCCCATAAAGTTTGGGCTTGAATCAGGTTCCTACCTGGAGGAAAATATTTTAGAAAAAAACAAACACTACAAATAAAATAGTGGTAACTAAGAGAAACTAAATAAATAACATGCAAGCTATCAGGCACCAAAGTGTCTGTATACTGTATACTGTTGTGCCTGTCCTTCAGGGAACACAGCTGTGAGCTGATTGTTGTGAAGACATAAATTTTTCATTAAACAAAAATTTGTAGGAAAAATAACTGTCCACTAATTCAGCTGGGGGTAGGGGGGGAGGGGGATGACAAAATAAGGCAGAGAAGTATTTGGATATGCAAGCTTTCCTTCAGATTTGAACATCTTTTCTCTGTTTCAGTAGAATTTTGTCATATCCAGCAAGCATCCCTAGGGAGAGCCTCGGGTAAAAATCTGAGACCCACAATCCCAACACTGCATTGCCTGAAGTTAACTGGGTTTGATCACAACACTATTAAAGTCAAACTGCCACACAACACTTGAATGGAACTAATTGTCACCTTGTGAGATGGTGGTATAGCTGTATCCTTCTCTTTACAGCAGAGATTTCTGTCCTTTCTGAATCTTTAAGCTTCAGATAAAATTTTCAGGTGGCCAAGGCTCATGCAACACCGCATGCTTCAGAGAGAGGGAAATCTGGACACTGAAAACCATGGACCCACACTGGAGGGAAGGTGTCCCACCACACATCCAACAAACTGTATTTTTAATATTGGTTCACTTTATGCTGAAGAAATTCAGAAGTCTTGCATAATCAGAGTGACTGGGAATGTGTATGCTGTAACTGAGACAGCACACAACTGAGACAGATGGAAGTTAGCATTGTTGGTGCTATTTGTCTGCTTTGGAAGGGGTGAAATGGGGAGAGAGTACAAGTGTGATACGAAAAAGCTGCTTAACAGTCACAAGAAAGCTTCTGAAGAACAGTGATTCAATTTAAGGTTAAAACACCTAAGGTTATGTTTCCACATTTAGATATCCATGTGTGACTCAAGTGCCTAAATTCACATCATGATCTGCAGATAAAGACCAACAGCATTTAAGAGTTATCAGGGAGAAATTTAGTTGACCAGCTACTAAGAATATTATCCTGAGACTAGATCTTACACAATGAGTTCAGGAAAATACAGGGTTTGCTGATAGTGATAAAAAGCTGGTCCCTGCTTACGTAATACCTCCAGGAACCAGGACCTCACAGCAGTACAAATGCAATAGTAATCACCATTCCTGAGAAAATACAAAGTGTGCTCTTTGTCTCTTCCTTACTGACAAAGTGCCCTGACACGAGCAGAAAAAGATACACAATCTTTGCTACAGGCATCTGAAAAGTTGGCAATATTCCCAGAAAACAGGGGTACTCTGGGCAGAGACAGCATTGCATGGCCATGTGTGCCATGGAGCAGAGGGTCCCAAGGGATGCTCTTGAGGCAAGAGGCTCTGCACAGCCTGGAAGGCCAGCCCCTATCTGAAGTAACATAAGGCATTGAACCTGCTACACATCCCACAGAAATCAATGATAATCCTTTCAGTTTCATGGGTTTGATATGCCATTGCTGTCATTGCCCTGTTCCTACACACTTCATCCTGCCTTCTCCCTGCCTCGGCTGCATCTACCCACTGATGCCTCCCAGGAAAAACAAGGTTGCATGAAATTGCAGGCTCAAGCTTTGTGTGAGGAATATAAATATTTAATATGCAGCTTGCAGTCATTGCTCCTAGCTTCAATAGCCATCTGGAGAAAAGTTTTGAAGCTCACTGACATGCTGGAGAAGTGGACCTGATTGAGAAATGATGTTCAACAGCTGCTAGAGGGGAGGGGAATTTGAGCTGAAAGTTTTCACCGATGACTCCAGCATTGCCCCACAGTGCTACTAGCAAGTAAATATATGTCAGAACCTACTGATCGTGCCCAGTTTGCATTTCATAAATTAAAATGTATCCGCTGTTTCTTAACATTTTATTTTCAGTCTTCTTTTGGTCATAATTTGGCCTAAGGACTACATCTGTGATGAATTCCTTGTAACAGGACCTTGCCATTTGGACTACAGTTGTCATCAAAATATTCTAGCATGCTCACACAGGCTGAGAGAAATATATTTTTAAAAATATTCTATCACTCAAAAATTAGTTTAAAAAATCAGTATTGCTTATTGAGTTGAAAAATAGTCTGTATTGAAATTCAGTTTCTGCCTTGCTCTGATTGGAAGTGTCTATGTGTCTGAGTGTATATATATAAACATAAGCACAGCCACACAATAGCAGGGATATGTATAGACAGTAAATAAACCCATGTAATGTATTTTTCCAAAATGCAATTTCTCCTCAATTTTAATATTACGTAGCAGCTTGAAGACAACCCCAAGTGTTTGTTTTGAAGTATTATTTTCTCAAACCTGATTCTTGTTCATATTTTGAGATCAAGGCTTGCTTTTATCAAGCTGTATGCTCGGTGCTACAAAAGGTGGCGATTCAGCTGCAAGGCTCTGGAGAAAGATTTTCATTCCACACTGAAAGGTCCCACCTCCCCTCTGAACACCCCTGTGCCTTTCCCAGCCCTACACCAGGCCATGTGTATATCAGTCTGCCCAGGCTGCTGAGAATGGTGGCCCACCAAGGCCAGCACCTCGGGAAGAGCTCCACTTCCAGGAGCTGCAGCTGAGGTCTGCTTCAGATGAGGAGTTGCAGGAGGGACAGGGAAGATGCATGAAATGGAGGTGGCTCATCACTGCTGAGCATCTAATGGATTTCAGGAGAGCTGTCCTTGTGGAAAATGAATAACCAGGGTTGTCAGGAGATCAAAGGAGAGCATTAGAGCCAAACAAGGATGGTTGTAACATTATTGTCTAACAGACCACAGGCCAAAGCCACCCATTGTGCTGTCCCCATTGGCTGTGATCATACTGACAACAACTTGGGAGCTGTGGTCCATGTGGAATGCGGGGGTGAGGCCATTGCTTTGCCTCTGTGTAGCTGGGCAAGTACACTGTTGTCCAGCTTTCTTATGATTCCCTCTCACCTCAACACAGGTTTTTCCTGAGTGTTTGGGCCACAAGGGATCCAAAAAGCCCATGAGCTTTCTCAGTCTCCTTCTTCCTATCCCCTATGTCGGTCCCCCTGGGGAAAGGCAGGGTGTGAGAGGCTGTGTGGGAGTTTGGCTGCCATCCAGGGCCAATCCACCACACACCAGAGTGGAGGTTCCAGAACTTTGATTGACTGCTCCCTAGACAACAATAGGATTTCAGGTGTCACCACTCCTGCTCCAAGTATAAACAAGCAAGTCAGCCAGCAAATATTAGCTTTTGCTTTTCTAAGTGCCTTTTCAGCGCAGTGTCACTTCTCTCCTATTCATCTGCGGAGACCTATAATGAAGTGTCAAGGCAAACACAACATGATGTGGAGAAGGGTTGAGAACCAACATCTGCCCAAGCCCTGTTCTTCAGCTGCTTACCACAATACCTGTGCAGAATAAGGAGTATGAGTTCAGACTGGCAGCAAATGAAAAGGAGGCAGGAATTGTGCCTATTTGTTTTTCTTCAGATAATAGATGCCCCTACCACTGAGAGCAGTGGAACGCTACAGCATCCTTCCACTGCTCCAGGGGTATGTTTACACTGCCAGGTAGCTCTGTGATGTCTGTGCTAGCTCTTCACTAACTAGCTCAGGTACTAGTTCAGAGCTCTTGAGCTGTGACTACAAGGCTAGCAGGATAGATTAGCCCCATGGAGCTCTTTGGTGTGCCTAGGCTAACTTGCAAATTACATCTTTGCCCCTGTCTTTATGGCATAATTTTTTAAAGGCTTCATGCTATCAGTGCTTTTCACAGGAAAGTCAGGCCCCACAAAATCACAAGTGAGAAGGAAAAGACTAGAATATCTAGGCCCCAGGGCACTCTCTAGTAAGTGATACCAGAAATATTTTTCTGAGGACACATATTTCTGTTTCAAAACTCCATGGCAGTGGAGACCTGTTTGTCTCTTCCAGTCCCCATTCACTCTACTATCCATTCCACAGCATTTTTCATACTTTGACAGCTTTGACATTTTTGCTGTTGTCATAAGCTGGTATGCACAGTAGTCCGTAGGTAACAATCTCCCCTTATCCAAGGAATAACGCCATTTCCAGAGACAGGGAGTCTTTTCCAACAAGAGGTTCCTTCCAGTCAGGGTAGCACAGCCCCAGTTCCGAGCCAGAGGGGAGTGGTGGATGTAGCATGGCAGAGGGAGGTGCAGGGTATTGCTTATTGTCAGGGGTTTCCAGGGTGAGTAATAACATTCCTTTCCTTGTGCACTCTGTCATTAGTATTGTTGCTGTTACTATTCCTTTTCTTATCTCATTGCTGTTTCCAGTAAATTGTTCTTATCTTAACCCATGATCTTCACCTTTTGTGTCTCCTGTTCTCCAGCCACCAGCAGAGGAGAGGGAGAGGAAAGCAGCTGGAACAAGAGAGCAGCGTGTGGTTTGGAGAGTTTCAGTGGGGGCAATGAATTGGGAAGCACCATTGTCAAACCACAACACCTTTCTAAAAGAGAAGGAAATAGACATAGAAATGACAGCCACCTCAGGAACACTCATCTGAGACATGGAAAGCCCAATTGCACCGTTTTCCTCTTTTGCCATCTTCAGCTCCTCAGCTGTGTCAGCACTTTTCCCTTGGTTTGTCCTTTCCTGTCTTCACTGATACATTTTACTGCCTGCAAGCAGTCACTGCTCACGATATTCAAGCAATTGATATTTTTTGGTTTCTCACTGGCCCAGTGAATATTTAACATTTGATACAAGCTGTTTTCGTTACAGCTCCCGGAGGAGGAGTTAGGTAGGCAGGTACACCTTCAGGGCTTCCATTTAGGTGTATCAGGCTCACGTCTGAGTCACGTGGGAGTCAGACAGTCCAGGCATTCTGCTGCTGTTCTATTGGACATCTATCCTAACACTGAAACTGCTTCACATTGAATATCACCACAACTTCAGGATTCCTGTACAAATTTGAGTTTTTAAAAGAATAAAATCCTGATCAAGTGCTTCTCCTGTGCACTTCCACCTTTCTGGCCTTTAATAACTCTTGGCAGATGGGAGTTGATTTGGAAAACCCGACAGCAGATAAAATTGCTTAGTTGGATGAATGCTCAACTTCGGCTTCCATTTTTTGATCAAGCTCTCATTTATCCTCATAGTCTCTGAAGTTACTGATTCTTTGAACCTGACTCTATTCCACATAAGCAGTGTTTTATGTATAATCAACTTCTTTATTACATAACAACCAGTAACATCTGAAAGCTTTAAACATATTCTAACATTTTAATGATAGCAAGGAAAGATTTATGGGCAGAGTAAATACCTTTTATTGGCCCAATGATGTAGCTGGAAAAATGCAGACTTGCTTTTGGGCACCCAAACCTTTTTCTGAATTTGAAACAGAAGCTGCAAAATTGTGGCTTGATATTTGCTGTTTCTTTTGGTTCTGAAGATCATGGATGTCTGAAGTCTTGACTGGTTTCCCAGCAGTGCAAGTGGACAAAGTATTAAGTCCCTGCAAGCCTTAATTTGGTTATACCCTTAGATCGTCATGGTTATATTACACAACTATTTTTGAATATTATCAAAATCATTGTAAACTGAAAGAGCCATATACTTGATGAACTAATCTTTGAATTGTCATATTACATTGCCTTGTTTTCTAGTAATACCTTACCTCAAAAGTCTTTCTAACCAGCCTTTGTAGATACATAATATTTAATGTTATTGTCTAAGTTGTATTTCTTTTTTTAAACCCATAAAAAATGTTCACTTGCTTTTAGGTCCCCTCCGTGAAATTTTCTCCTTAAAGAGAAGGAAAACACACCATCTGTGGCATAATTTGTAGCTGCTTATTTGAGGCAGACTGTTCAGAAGGAAGTAAATCTTTCCACATTTTAGAAAGCTTGTGAGGGAAGGAATTTATCCACATTTAGCAGACACTGGGGTAAGTACATTCTTCTGGAAGCCGCAGGTTTGGGGGGCAATAAATCCTTCCATTGCTATTAGACAGGAGGCAATAAATCCTTTGATCTCTACCACACTCAATGATTTTACTCCAGTCAGAATGTACATTTCATTGGGTCTTCATTTTCCCATTTTCCTGGGATTAATTTATCCTACTTTTCTAGGTTACTACCCCTTTTTTTAATTAATTGGTTGTACTTCTCAACTGTTCACTATAAGGACATGGCATTCAGTTACATTATCCGTTAAGAGAGAAAATACTTTTTTTTTCTACTTTCATCATCTGGGTAAGAGACTCTGAAGTTGTACCAGTGTATTCCCTCTCTTAAGAGTACCAAAGTATTTTCTCTTTTAAATAAGCAGGTGTCCTTAAGCTTTTTGAAAGAAGTTTTTCTTGAAGAGCTTTTTTACACTTTTGGCCAATTTCACATGGGACATTTTCTCCCACATCTAGCTACAAGCATCAGTAGTCTTAGTGTTGACCTGACAGACACTAGAAATCTAATACTTTAGGTTGAAAATCTGGGGGAACAGGTTTTCCATATTAATTTAGCACTATTTTTATCTGCATCTTGGATTATGATGCCAGTAAATAATTGTAATGGACGAATTTTAGCAGCACAGGACGCCTCAAATGCTCAGAAAAGGTGACTACCTTATTTTTCTCATTTTTCCCCTGCCTTTGTTATTTATAATAAAAATGAAAGCATTTTCCAAAATCCATTTAAAACAAAAGCATCCCACTCCAAAACTTCCTTTAAAACTCCATCCGCTGAGAGGCCAGATGGGGAAGAGAATTTTAAAATGAAATCTGCATCTTCTAGCTTACAAGCCGGGAAGGTATCCGGAGGTTTTGAGCCTTTCTAAGTTTATTTCTGTCAAACAGTGACACCCGGTGGTCAGCCAGACTAAGGCATGAAGCCTTACAGCCCCAGCCCCAGTGCCTGCCTCTGCCCTTGAGAAGGGGCAGAAAGGAGGAGGGTTTCTGGCAGCCAGGTGTTTAATTAGCAATGACGGGGACTGAGCAGCAAATGAAACAAGCACATGGTCGGATATATAAAGAGTAAATACGCTGAAAGATCCATCTTGCATCTTTTTTCTTCTGGTGTTTAATAGCATCATATTAGACTGGAGATGCTTATCTGTTCCCCTAAGGATAGGAAATAATTTAAATTTTGCTTATAAATATGTCAAGTATTCCCTTCTGTCACTGCATTCTTGTACAGCTGGTAAGCTGGGGACAGTTTCCAAAAACTGCACTACAGGGTGAAACAGTGTTGTCAGACTTTATAAACCATCTGGAACAGCAAGCTGCTTTTCATGCCCTGAAATTCCCAAGCCCTGCTTTTTTACACCATATGTAAAATTGATATCTTCCTATAAAAGTATGACTTAACCTATGAAATTATAGTAAGAAGTTCCAGACTTTTAATTAAGCTTCTGATCTTACTACCGAGGTGGAAGGCGTGTTTCACACGTGAATTATGGGACCAAATGTCTTGCAGCAGCCGCAGCAATACCTCAGCAGTGCCAGTCTCCAGCTCCCCAGGGCACTTCTCTGCCCATCAGTGCCCTGACACATGGCACTAGCAAACAACAGTTCTACAAATTAAACTTAGGGTCCAGTTTACCATCTTGTGTAGAAAAAAAAAATTGAGAGTGAGACAAACATTTCATGAACTTTGCCAGAGAATTTTCTCTAAACAGCTTGGAGTAGGGAAGACTCTTTCATCCAATACATCCATCACTCCTTTATAAAGGGTGCTCCAGATTAGGAGTTAGGTTGTTGATGACAAAAATGTCTTTCAAGTACAGGCAGAAAGGGGACTAGTGAGAGGTGGGAGCAGGACTGGTGGGGTTTTGCATGAGCTCTGCTCACACAGACAGTGGATTGTTCACTGAAAAATAGAAAGAGACTCTTCCCTAGTTCGTTCATTCTTCTACCAAGCTCTGTTTTATTCCATGTGCTAAAAAAAAATTAGGAAGATCATGTTTTCTGGTTTCATCAATGAGGAGAGCTAACATTCTCTTAACTCTGCTTTATCCTATAAACTCTACCCTTTCCTTCTTTTATATACCTAAATGAATGGCAAGACCAAGTCTGGTTATAAAACGTCTTTCTATTGTGAAAGATCTACCATTTTCTCTTATTGATTCTTTTCTGATGATCTCAATCAAAGTTGTGAAATGGAATTAGAGATGAGAGGCTAGCTGAAATATATGTGTCTGTGTCTGTGTCTGTGTGTGTGTGTGTGTGTGTGTGTATCTAACAGAAAATTTCTGATTTTCCTTGTAGTCAAGATTCTGAAACATATTGTTGCATTCAAAAGAAACTCAAATATGCTATTATGATAAATGCATAGGAAGACACTCAGCTAGCCATAAATACTTTACAATTATGCCAGGCAATGCCATGTTACTGTGACAAAGATATGCTTATAGTGTCTGAATGGCTTTTACTGATTTAGACAACATTCATGCAAGGCAAAATCAATATTAAGAGTGTTTTCATTAAACTTTAGGAAAGGAGAAGAGCCATTTGACATCAGTACTGTTTGTAAATATTTTCTTTAAGTCTTTCTGACCTGCATATGTTAAAATCATGTTATAGCCATAACAAAAGCCAGATACTCAAAACTGAAAAACTGACTGTCAGTCCACACTAGAACTTAGTTCCTGAGGAAATAATTTGCTGCATGACATCACCAGGGCAAACGAGGTCTCTTTTAAAATGACTTTCAAATAAAATGCAGGAGCTGGTTCTCAATGCTCTGAGGTCCAAATTTCCATCTAAAGTAAAACATCAAGTCAATAAAAGGCTGGTTATATCTGCAACCAGAAGAAAATTAATGCTGATGCATATTAGTTTGGCTGTGCTAAATCACTGTGGTCTTGATTTCATGATAGTAACACTTCTGCATGGAAATGCATTGCTTTCAGGGAAAACTAGAATATATATCTGTCGTATTCATTCTTGGTTTACTCTTTTTTCTGTTCTTTGCTACTCTTCAGTATCCTTTCCTTCCTTGGTTCTCCCCTTTTTTTCAGCTACCAGATCCCAAATCTGTTTGTCCCTTTAGTCTCTATACTGTAAATCTGTCTTCCCTCAGTTTCTGTCCCTCCTTCTTCTATCCTCCCTTAAGTCCTTCCCCCGTGTATGTCTTGTTATACCTCTCTTCCCAGCACTAATTAATGCTTCATCCTTCTTTCATTTTTTTTTCTAAATCCTATCAAGGCTACTATCTATTGAGTTATTTTGAATGTCCCGTTATAGCCTCAGAGTTTCTAAACATTAGTTAGTAGCTTTTTAAATGCCCTTAGTATAACATTTTTGTCTTCACTTCTTTCCCAGCAGCTGAAGAAGGAAAGGTTCTTGCACATAGACTGAGTATCTATTCAGTCAGATCTGAAAGAAGAGCATAAAAAAGATGGGAACATCTACAGCTACTAGAAATTTTTGGAGTCCTTGTATGTGAGTGTGCTTGCAAATATGACTGTTCCAGCCAGGTTCTTTTTTATTTTTCTTCATTAATTTTCTGCCCTTTGTCTTCATTTCTATTGTCATTTGGTGTTAACTAGGCTGAAATGTTTTGTGTAATTGGACTAAGCAACCACATTGATAATAAGACAGAGCCCTAAAGGTCCCAAATTCTGTAGCCTCAAAATACTTGTAAATTTTCCTTGTTGCCAAATGCTGCCCCTGGCAGACAAAATTAATTTTGTGCTCCATTAGGCTCTGCTGTCTTCAGTTTTCTCTATCATGCCTGCCCCTATCTTTCCTTAGCTGCCTTCTACAGGAGCTTCTGTAGCACTTAGCATCAAAAATGCAATTCTTCAGAAAAACCTGTCAATGCAAGAATTTAAATCTGAAAAAATTACTCAGTAGTACCAGCTTGGGGCAATGTACCCTGTACATAAAGAGACCTTTTTATCTTTGGATGTTGGTCCTTGTGACCAATTACCAAACCCATCTTTCCAACTTATTTTTATCATGACATGATAACATAGTGGCTGTCACAAAGACCTGTAACATTTCCAGCATTAATTCTGCTGATGCACAATTTTGCTTTAACATGCAACTCGAAAATTCCTAAAAGATGCCAACAAAATAACACACCTTTTGCTGTAATTCCAAAGGGACATGCCTCCCTTGGATGTTTGGGGGTTTTTTTACAAAAAAAAAAAAAATAAATAGAATGAAATATTTGTAAAGAGAGGCTAGGAATTTCATGTGCATGTTTCACTGTCTTAAAATGTCAAATAATTTAAATTGCATCATTGTGCAAACTAAGTGTTCTACTGAGCTGGCTGTATGTTTATTTTTTTCATGATGGTGCAGCCATCTTACTTCTGTGATGATTTTAAGCAAGGGCTTAGACCAAGAATGGTTCTAGGGGTAACATGAGAATGCCAGTGTTTAATAACCTTGTCCCAAATCCAGGACAGGAGACAAGGGAAAGTCAGATAAACCTTTTGCATAGGACAAAGGGATAGATATAGATACAGATATAGATATAGATTATAGAGATATAACTATAGATAAAAAAGACACTACATAGCGTAGTAAGGTAGAAAGGCAGCAAAGAAAATGGCTAATGAATGTTTATTCACTGCTTATAATATCAAAAATTTGCTGAGTACTTATTTATTGATTCTTTTTGGAATTAGGAACTACTAAACTGAATTAGCAAGTAACACATTTTTTTAAATAATAACTTTTAATCTGCAGTTTGTCCATAGAGCTCATTACCAAATAAATCTATTTTAATGCTTAAAAGTATAAATGGATTTTAAGAGCAAAAAGACAAAAGCATGGAAGTAGAGCCTACCTGGGGACAGCATTTCATTCAAAAACCTGGCATCTTGGAGTGAGCATAAAGGGAAGTGTCTCTTTCTGTTTACTGTGTTCTTGCAGGTTTTTCCCTAAGGTTCTGCTCTTGGCTAGGGACAGGATACTAGGCCTCAGTATTTGCTAGATGCAATGTGTCCTTCCCACTTCCAGCCATCACTCTGACTTCAGTACAGCTGTTCTTACATCAGTATTTTATCAGTTTAGGTCTTGTTTCTGTCATTAAGCATTTGAAAATTGTTGCTTTTTAAAAACGCAGTATTTTAAACACATTTCAAAAATATAGGAGAGAATATTATGCATGACTGTTGAACAAGGTCAATTTCAAATCAGCAGTTTCCCAAATCCAGACAAGAAGTGCCTGAGTGGGATACCTTTGTTATACTTTATACAGTGTAAACCAGAGAGATGTTATACCAGCAGATTGAGACCTAGAAACCATGATGTCCCTAGGCCAGCCAGAACTGCAGACCTGCCCTGTCAATTGTCCAGTGAACTCCGATCAGTGGTGTAAGTGAAATATTCAGCTTCTTCCCCACAGGTCAATTTCTCTGTCTCCAAAGGAATTCTACGGATGTGCTGATGGACTCAGCAAAAGTGGCAGGTGGTTTGTATTCCTGGGTCATGTGAAAGACTCAGTTCAGTCTGAGGAGGCACCTGGTCCTGCTAAAGAACTGGAGAGGGTCTTCAGACTTTATAATGGGAGGTGCAGGATTTCCAAAAATTCACCTCTTGAGAGCTGCAGTTTAAGAGAAGTTTCCTTACCACTGCAGAAATGACCCAGGACGCTACAGGGCCCACTCCTCCCTAAATAGAGTGAAGAGTTCTCTCACAGCTGAGAAAGCTGTATCAGTTTTCACAGCCACAGGGCATTAAAATCAGAAAACATAGTATACCAAAGAGCAAAGATTTCAGTTAATAGGCATAATGGCTCCATTTGCTCCTGCTTTGTTGTTCTGCACACCCTGCAGGAGAAATATCTGTAGAAAAGGATGAAAAATACATATGCTGTAGCTTGTTTCCACACGGGGAATTATCTCCATCCTCTTAAACTGAAGACTGTATGTAAGTGGTGTCTTGGACTAGCAGGTATCTTGATGAACACACTGATCCACTCTGAGGAGATACAGAGATGGTTTGGTGAAGATCTGTGAGTGTCTCCGGGGTCAGCTAACAATGTCTCACTTTTTCTGAAGGCAGAGCTGAGAACATCTAGGGATGGCACAGACTTGTTGCTGTGATAAAGACTGAAAATAGCATAAAATATAGATCTCAGGTGTCATAATATATCTATATGTTGTGTCATTCAAAAAGAGAAAAACAGGTAGAAACAATTTGGTCAATTTTATGCTCTTGTAGTTTGCTGCTACTTGATGATCATCTTCCAAGCAAAAATTCTTTAACAAAAACCCTTTCAAAATCAAGCGGAGTTTTCTATCATAGGCTAAGCCCACTACTTTGTCACATCAATTCCTACATTTGAAGAATCCTCTTGAATAAATTTCAAGAATATTTTCTCTATGCCATTCACTCTTGGTTTCTCAATTTAGGTGACTGCAATAATAGTTCTCTCACAGAGGTTAAGGGAAATTGTGAGCAGGGAGAAAAATTGTGATGTGATTTCACTTCAACACATGGACTCAAAGAAGGTTTTGACAGCTGCTGGTTCCAATTTAACTTCCAGCCATCCCATTCCTCAGAGGAAAGCTTTAAGGTATACATAACTCCTTTTATACTGGATGTCTTACAAATTTTCTTCCTTCCATAACCAAAACAACTACTTTAGCACAACATGCTCATTTTCTACCTTTATAAAGTACAATTTCTGTCAACTTTCATTTTACATGTGTAACATTAAAAAAGAAGTAAATAATAAAGGGTATGACCCAAAGGAAAAATAAATCAAAGTTTTCCATCTGAGGTAAAATTACTATATATAGAAACAATTAAATTTCTGAAGAACAATACAAAAGGCATCACTTCATAAAAATTAAAATTATGGGGAATCCACTCCTTTCTTAGTAGTTTGTTACAGTGCTGTTCACTCCCACTGTTTGCATTCTGCTATGTTCCCAAATTAAATTTTCCTGGTTTCAGCTTCCAGTCATTAATTCTTATGACCCTTTTTCTGTTCTGGATTGAAAAGATCTTTACTAAAATATTCATTAGTCCTTCTTTCTGAGGAAAAATTTGGTCTTCTTATTGACGAAACAAATAGATTGACCTTCTTGGCTGTAAGATATAATGTTCAAGCCTTGAACTATATTTTTTTTTCTCTTCTTTTTTATGTTCTACGTAATTTTTCTTTCTCGTGTAATGTCCAGAAAATGGAACCCCCAATTCTTTATTGCCACCACCTTGCTTGTCCACCTGTAGATGTTTTTTCTCTGCTGAGTTGGGCCACTCTGAGACACAATGTAGACCTAAACATATAAGATGCACTGCAGTAAGAATAACAAGTAACATGGTTTGTAAATAAATCTGTACCTACCCACAAGATCCACCTCAAGGGAGCACTTACAAGTCCAGCTGTAAGACCAAACACATGAAAATATTCCACTTGTCCTTTCCTTTCTTTTTGACAAGATCAGCACTTTCCAATTAATGCATATTTCTAAAATTCAGATTATCCCTCTCTATGTACTCTGCTGGGGTTATAGTAGAGCATGAACTACAATTTATTTTATTATAAATTGTATGCATTTCTAAGATGACTGTCAGGGTATGTCAGCCTTCTGCTCACTTTTTAGAGTGCAACGAGGTTGTCACTGGTAGAGAGGATTCTCTGGATTCTGTCACGGGTAGAGAGGATTCTCAGTTTTGCCCTGAACGTGGCAGACAGCAATACTGCATTGTCATCAATATGTCCTTATTGAGCAAGGACTGGGAAACCAGAAGGCAGAGGAGAGAGATGCTTCTGAATACAGAGCATGAGAATGGTAGACTGAATATCTGTCTACTGCAGCTTTTACAGAAGACCTCCACTCATGAAAATGCAGAAATAAACTGAAGAGACAGTGAAGCCCAAGAGAGGTTTGGGGTTATGTCACAGGATTACGCAGGAAGTTTTTTCTCATACATTTCAAGATAGAAGAATATCATGCAAGTGCTAGTAGTGATCTCAAGGTGCCAGGCCAAAAACAAAACAAACAAATACAAGAGTAAAATTAAAATAAATGGACTGGAAGGTAAGAAAAGCTTTAATTAACCACGACATCTTTACAGTCCCAGGTCGCTGTGGCTCTGCAGAGGCTGAGCCTCTGCCGCGCCGCAGCCCAGCAGCAGATGGAGCTCTCGGCTTGCGTTTGAGCTGCCTTTTCCAGGCTTGGCTTCACCTCTTTGTACTTTTTTTGGTACATTTCCGTTTGCCAGTTAAATTCATATATTGCAGTATGAGTCCGTTAAAATTTAGAAATAAGATGAAATAGGAAAAAGAAATTTGAATGGTGTTTTTTCCACTAAAAAACTGTATTTCCTTTTGGGCTTTCATGCCAAATATGTCTTTTACAAAGCCACTGCTGCTCTTGTCAAACAACTGTAAAAATCGTTTTTTCTATAGCTGAATCAGGCCCCAAATGAGATTACACCTGTAAAAATGTTAGCAAATTCACTTCTAATAAAATTCACTTTTTTATTAGAAGTTAATTAGTCATTAATCAGTAAAAAGTAACTATATTATTGGTATTATATTATATCAACTATATTATGTAATTGGTTTCATAGCAGATTTCATCTAAGGTTTAACTTGGGTTGATTTACATTTAAAAATACTGTTTTAGACACTTTTTTAGTGCAGAGGATTTGAATTGCCATTCTTATTTGGACAAAATAGTTTCCATGTTGCTTTAAAGTTAAAGAAATCAGACGCATGTTCAGTTCAAGACAGCTGATAGAACAGGTGACAGCATCCTTTTATATGCCATCTTAGCCAGCAGGAATCCCGAATTTTAGGTCCACCAAAGTCTTATCACTTGAGTGTTCCTTAGTAAAATGCCATGTTTCCCAGCTCCAGGGATGTAGTGTGGCACAGGGTGTTTGGAATGAGGGTGGGACATGGTGTTTGCAGGGAGGAGGAGGGCAGAAAAGAAACCCAAGAGTTATGGGATAAGGTAAGGGATACGTACAAAGCAGCTTGACTGTGATGCCCTTACCAAGGGTGCTTTCCAGAAATAACTGAGAGGAATGGCATCGGGTACCTGCTTACAAATGGTATTTAGTTTCCTTGTTTAATTTTAACCAGAGATACATAAGTCATATTCAGGACAAGGATTAGAGCCCAAGACTTCCATGTTTACAAGGGGAAGTAAGGGATTTTCTCCTAATGTGCAAGGAGCCTTTTGCAAGCTACTGTCTCATATCACTGGACTGGTTTCTGCAATAAAAAGAGTGTATTGATTCCTCTTTCTCTGAGAGTCCTGTCGCTTTACCAAATTTTTGGAAGTATTTTAGCAGACCTCATATTAAAGTACCCTTGCAAAGCACACTTGCTCTATTATCTAAATATGTCCTATTATCTAAAGACGTTGTTATCTCTGAGGAAAAGAAAACTGCTTCCTTTTCGTTAAATTAATAATTCCAAAGGCATAACAGTGAAAGTCGTAGACATGCCATGTATAATTCCTGCAACATTTGCATTTTTACATCTTGGATCTGGTAGCAGACTGTAAAATGAAGACGCTCTGTGCCAGGAGAGCAACCTTAGTGCTTCTGGAATCCCCTTTTTCCTTCAGCAGCAAATAGACTGTGGTCAACCTGTCTTAATCTCTCAGGAGCAAAACTGCTGGGAGCAGTATCAACTTCTTCTTGGATCAGGTAGCAGACAGAAGTCATATAACCAGCTTGGTCATATATATTTCACAGAATATACTGAAGAGGTCCCTTAGCTTAACCATTTTGATTTAAATTCGTAAAGAAACTCCAGACTCTCTCTTTCTGGCCTCCTGGGCAATTATCTAGTTTAAAGAATTTCCAAAGAGTAGAACCTGGCAGAGAAGGAAAATCCAGCTGCCAGGAGCAGGCTGACAAAGGTTGCCAAGCTCTGTAGTGGGTAAAGGGTACAAAAAGAGCATGACTGGTAAGGAAATTGAGCTTTTCAGCCTAGAGAGACAGTTCTATGAATGCTGAAGCCAAACATAAAATTGAAACAGATAATTCAGCTCAGAAAAGCCTACTTAAGTACTATTACACTAGACCCCCTGAAAGGAGAGTCAATTTTGAAAGTACCTGCTGTGTGGGGTTTTGAGCCAGCACAGGGAAATTCAAGCAGCAAATGGGAATGAAACAGGATTATGTGTTTTCTCTTCACCGCCACCATGTTTGTGCTCTCCAGCTCAGTCTGTTTCTCTCTGTAGAATATTTGTTTCTTCACAACAGCTTGCCTCCATGAAAAGAAGCATACACAACAACCAATAGATGAACATCACATTAAAATAATTCAACAGAAAGTTTTCCATTTTTTCTGGTTTCAGAAGTGTTGAGAAGCTCTGAGTTATCACTGTATTCGTGATTTAAGATTCACATCCGAAATCTTTGGGCAGAAAGATACAGTAGTAAATCCTGCAATTCTAAATTGTTCAGGATATATTAAATATATTAGAACAGTGAACAGGTATAACAACATTAGAACTGTTTTCAGAGGAAAAGTCAGTGTAGACAGGGATGACTCAATGCAAGAATCACTGAAAAATTATTTGAATGCACTTATTCTGCAATTTTTTTTCCTAGTCCAAGAACCTGTGGTTGAAAACTACCAGCAGGTTTCACACAATATTCTGTACAGTTTCATGAACACTTCTCCATTTACACAGAAGATCCTTTAAAATCAAACCTAAAACATTTCTGTAAATATATATAGATCACGTGTTATCAAGATTGACTTCTACATTTGTCACCTGGTGATCCAACAGAGCTGTTTATGTACCTGCGGTAGGATGATGCATCTGTTTTTAAAACCTCTGTATAGATATAGACACAGATTAGATATATCAAGGAAAAACTTGGGTCCTTAAGTAAGGGGCAGCAAAATGATACTGTTCAAGAGCAGCAGCATGTCTAACTCCGGGAGTCTTGCTCCTATGCATTGCTCCCTTATGAGCGTTTGGGCTGACTTGCCTTATGCCAGGGGCCAAGCAGGTTACAGCTAATCCTAGGGCAGACAGCAGTTTGCACAGTTGCCTCTGACTCCCCACAACCATAGGCGAAGTCTTTTGACATCATCAAAATCCTTATGTTAACATGTGGGTGAGTAATACAGTTAAACAATAGAATTGCTTTTGAGACAGCCTTCTCAATTAATTCTGTGCTGTCCTGAGTTTGTGACTTTAATGTGCAGCACATCTGCAGGTCTTCAGAAACATCAAAGCATCAGTAAAAACAAAAAAAGAAACATTTAAATTAACATCCATAAATAATACTACATCTCATGAGTATGTGCGTTTGAAAACTGCGAGTGGCATCCACAGGGAATTACAATTTTTAAAAAATATTTCCATGCTTCTTCACACAGGGTCTTTTTAGCTTGTCGTGGAAATGCATGCTGTAGCACACTTTAGTCCCCACTCATAGCTGGCATGTCTTTCATCTTCCTGCTTGATGCACGGTGGCTTTTTAAATCTTTTTTCTCTGCCTTGCTTGTGGCGGAAAAATGTTGCCTGAATTTTTATTGCCTTACCTGCTTGAGAGTGGTTGCTTCCATTTACAAAAAGATTTACCAGCACTTTAGGAAACTGGCCAGTAAGCTTGTAGGCAGCTCTTCTTGTAAGAAGTAATAGGAACTCAATTGCATAATCGGTCAGCATCACTGTTCTTTTTGACAAAATGGAAGAGGGGGAAAGAGCAAACCCATGGAAGTACAAATACACTGACAACATTCACCTCTGTGTTCATTCAACTTGTTTCCTTAATTAGGGGAAAAGCTCTGGTGAGTCTGCCTGTACTAAGGGCTCACCCAAGCAGTGAGACAGTGAGAAACTGATCCCTGTGCTTGGAAGGATGGTTTCTGAATACATCCCCAAGGTTTCCCCACATTCTGCCATCACCAAGGACCATTTCCCCAGTGCTCAACCACGGAGCAGGGTTCTGTCATCCTACACCTATGTCCCCTCCTTACATCTCAAGCATAGTGGCTGTTACGAGCTCTAGACTTTAGGTCTAGAGCTAAAATGTTTTACTCCAAGAGATGACATTCACCTTTAAGCCATTTAACATGCGCAGTCCGTAATTATGAGAAGAACCTTGGACTGGCCTAGAAAACACTCATGAAGGGAGAAAGAATATGGCCTTTTTCAGAGTGAGAAGACACAGGCTTAGAAAGTGATTAGAGTCACAAAACAACACATCATAGAGAAACCTCATTTGTTCTAATGCATGGCCTCTTTCAGGTCCTGGGGATTCCTGCAAGCTGTGAATATACCTGAAACATCAAGTGTGATTCCTAACTCAGCACAAATGCCTCCTCCAAGTGACTAGTTGCCTTTCCTGAAATAGTGCAAGTAGGGGAATTACTGGACAGGACTGTTAACTTTTCCTTCTCTCTTTAGGAAAGAGGTTGATATTATACAGACCAGATTCTAAGTTTATCCTTTTATCCTATACTTATCTTTTTTTTTCTCCTTGGCCCTGAGGAATACTGCTCCCTTCAAACTGTGCTGTTTAATTGGCTTTTCTTCTGTTTTGTGCCAAAGGAAATAAGCTTGCATGGAATCCCTGTCAGTAAAAAACAGTGCACACTGAGAATCTTCCTCCTGCTCTTGAAAGAGCTCTACTTGATGTTAACAGCACTTGTCTGTGAGATGAAGATCCCTGTTCAGAGCCCATCCTATTATCTTATACCATAGTGGGGGAGAAGCTGTATCCCTCCACAGCTTTCCATCATCACTGCAGCTGTTAGAGCTTCTGCAGCCTGTTGGTGCTCACTTACAATTTTTGTGAATGACAACTGGATATGAAAACAGTGTTAAGTTCATAATCACTTTTTATGTATATTGATCACATCAACCCTAACAGCTCGCTGAAAACCACCTACAGTTGTCAGTGAGTATTTCTAATCAAAACCAGCATGAAAAAGTTCATTATCAGAAATTATTTACAAGCTACTATGAAAAAACTTTTGTCCCCCGCTTTCTATTCTTCATTAAAATCGCTGCTTCTGTCAGACCTTGAAATTCCTTAGGTCTGAAACTGGAGCCTAGCAAGATAATAATTATCTCCTATCAATTTTCTATTTGTCCTTTATCACTGCAAATGTCACATTTGTGTGGAAGGACAGCAGAACATAATGCATCCAGGGAATGCTGTGACAAAGGCCTGCTGCAGCTCATTTCCCAAGGCTGGAAGTGAGCACCTTGAAACAAGGCTCTAAGGGCACCGAACAATGAAAAATATTCAGGCACTATCTCAGCGTAAGAACGGCCTCACATTTTGGATTCCTAAATGAAAAAACATGAAGCCATGTCTGTCAGTGTCTCACTGGTTTGATGATTATAGTTTTTAGTCTATTTAGGGGCTACCATGAGCATAAATCAGAAAATAAATACAGCCTTTAAGGAATAGGAGTTTTAGCTTGTCTTCAACCTCCATCATATCCACATATCCATAAATTTTCAGGTACCTGCCCCTGCCTGGAGGCTGGAGAAAGGTGGAGAGAGGCTGAATAGGGATGATCCACTGCAAGATCAAACTCTCAGCATGGCAGCCCTCTATCAGCTGGGCAGGGTAGATGGTAAGTTGGGGTGGGTGTCACCTCCCGCCCCCTGGATTTCTCCACCTCTTTATACAGTGTTATGCCACTGGAGACATCAGATACAAATGTGGCAAGCAACAAAAAAGTCTTCTGCTATCATAAAGTTAGGGGAGGGTTCTCTTCCCAACACTTTAAGTTAACATAAGCTGTCAAGAAGTCTAGACTGAAACATCAATAAAAGATGAGGCATTAAATGTGGTTAATCTCACAGGGCCTCAGGGAGAAGTGTGTTTGTTCTCTACCTCTGTACAAGATTCCTGTTTAGTGTTAGATGGGCTAGTGGCTGGCACCCACATCCACACAGATTTTGAAGACTTTCCTCATGCAATATTAGTTATCCACATCACAGCCAGCTTCTGGCTCCTGGCAGGGTGATCAAGTCCTCGGGCAAGCTCCATCACTGCACCCACTCTGGTTGTGCAGAGAACTGTTCTGTACTGAACCACATGCACCTAGCCACTTCCCTCTTGATGTCTGGGCTTGCATTCCTGCTCAAAATGAACTTAAACTTGTGAAAAAAAATGCTCTAGAAAAAATTTTTCTTAGCACAGAAGTCTCAGTTTTCCACAGACGACGTAACAGTAATGCAGCAAAGCTCCCCAATGGGATAAATGAGGAGCAGTTCAGCTCCCAGCAACTGCTGCCTCTGCAGTTGGCTCTGAATGCCAACAAGCTGGGGTGCAGGTGTGCATTTCTGCTTATGCCCAGTGTCTTAGTTAGACACACATTTATGTGGAACAGAATGACAAAGACAACCATCTTTTGATTCAGGCTAAATCTGAGCATTTTCTAAGGTGCCTTGCCCCTACTTTCCCATACTTACTTGTCTGCCAATAATGCCTCTGATTTCTAATTCCAAAAAAGCTAAGGCTTTTGCCTGTTTTCACTGTCCAATAAGTAATGCACCACTAATGTGGAAAGGATGAAACTTCAGGGTCACAAGCCACGCTAGATTTGTGAAGAGCTGACATCACTGAGAGCTGTGTGTGTGGAACAAGGACAGTACATAACGGCGCTCTCAATGATGACTTATAAATGTTTCTATTGGCTTTTCATGGATAGGCTTAATGGTATTATCTGTGTCCTTAACAGAATATTCAGCAAATGAAAAATGTGTCTGATAACCCACTCTACTGAAGAGCATGTCCTGACAGCTAGGGACTACCACTGCACCCCCTGAAACAAACCAATTTTGCCAATGTCATTTTTCACCAACTGAAGCCTTTTCACCTCATTTTTATCTCAGTGACAGCCTGTCTCCAGTAACCACCATTTACACTGACAACAATCTCCTTCCACCACATGCTCCACTTGTCAACAACAGCCACTTTGTTAATATAAAAGTAGTTTCTTGGAATTTTGCTCAGAGTCTCACTCAAGTGTAACTGTATAAGATGTATCTTCCTTCAAAATCCTCATCATCTTATTTTGCCCTGCTTTACTCAGCCACTCAGCCAGATAAGGGTCTAGAAATTAGAGCCACATTTCCTCTTCAAAATATATTTATTTGTTATCATAGAATCATAGAATGATTTGGACTGGAAGGAACCTTCAAGATCACGTAGTTCCAAGCTCCCTGCCATGGTCAGGGACACATTTTATTAAACCAGGTTGCTCAGAGCCCCTTGCGGCCTGGCCTTGCACATCTCCAAGAATAGAGCATCCACAACTTCTCTGGACAACCTGTTCCAGTGCCTCACCACCCTTACAGCAAAGAACTTCCTCCTAATACTTAATCTAACCTACTTTCTTTCAGTGTAAAGCCAATCCTCCCTTGCCCTGTCACTACATGCTCTTGTGAAAAGTCCCTCTCCAGCCTTCTTGTGGGCTCCTTTCAGGTACTGGAAGGCCACAGTTAAATTACTCTGAAGCCTTTTCTTTTCCGGGCTGAACAGATCCAATTCTCTCAGCCTTTCCCCATATTAGAGGTTCTCCATCTCTCTAATCACCTTGGTGGCCCTGCTCTGGACAAGTTCATGTCCTTCCTGTAGCGAGTTCCCCAGAGCTGGATGCAGCACTCCAGGTGGGGTCTCACCAGAGAAGCACAGACAGACAGAATGTCCTCCTTCACCCTGCTGGCCACACCTCTTTTGGTACAGCCCAGGATACAATTGGCTCTCTGGGCTAGAAGTGCACACTGCTGGCTCATGTCCAGCCTGTCATCCACCAGGATGGGTGTGTGCATTTGAGGACAATGCAGAAGCAGTGGTTCTCATTTCAGTATTTCTTCTTATCTTATAATTTCCATTTAAATTCCCAAAAACCAAGGATGCAGTCTCATTTAACATCTTTCTGTCTCATTATCCAGTTCTAAACCAGGCAAACCAACTCTGGAGCAGAGCTTCGGGGTGTGTATTGTGAAAGGAGAAAGGGAAGGAGCATGGAAATAATGCATTGGAAAGATGGAGAGTGGTGGATCAGTGGGTAACCTCTGGACACTGGGGACATTTACTGGGGTGAAGGTTGTCCAACAGACCGCAGTTATCACAGCCACCCATCAGGGACACCTGCTCCATATTCCACTGATTAATTTGGTCATCCTGACCTTCACCTACTTTATCTGTTGTATGTCAAAGAGACATTTCTTTGCATTTCAGAGTCCAAGGTCAAGTACAGCAGTTAAAGGGAAGTCAAAGCAGGACATTTTGAAGACTTTGGAGAAAAATTAGATAGCTATCCTGATAGTGTATAAGCATGGGGAGGGCAAAACATGGGATTCCTCTGTTGTCTGCTAAATCATGGAGCCTAAGAGAAGCAGAGACGCTCAGAGCAATGAATCATGAGGAAAAGGATCCTAAAAGCAGCAAAAATGCTTGGTGCTCTTACTTGCAGTTGATATCAACTGCAATGAGAGCCTATACACATAAATAAACACTCTGAACATTAAACAGAGAGTTTCTGTTTATCACACATCTTGGCTGGCAGTCTTTCTGCTGAATGCACTGAGAAACTTGCCTATTGCCCAAAGACCTGGATCCCAGCAAAAGCACAAAAGCCTGCTTGGAAGGTTTTGAAGAAACAGGGAAATTGATATTGGAATCCATCAGTGGTCAGCTTTTTCCCTCCAAAATTCTTGGGCTTTTGGTCTCTTCCAGGACCATTGCACATCAGGAAGTATCTTCCCCTACTCCTGGTGGATGTAAAAAGTAAAGTAAGCATTAGGTTACTTTCCAGGTAAACAGAGGACTAGAAGGGAAAGATATCACTGCCAGATCCACTAACATAACTGTTCCAGGCTTGGATTATTTTCCCACTTTTGTATATTGATTCACTGTTGCAGATATGTACCATTTTTTTTTTCTCACTGTCTCTGTTTCATATTCCCAGCTTTATTTTTCCTCCTCCTTTTTTTCTCCATCTGCCATTTTTGTACGCTGTACTGTTCCTCCCAACCATTTCTTGTCCTCTTCTTGAGGCCAGAAGTATCTGCAGTGCAACAGCTGTTTTCTCTGGCATTTTCAATCATACAGGTATACACAGACAGACAAATTCATATACTTGCGGAGACAAATCCAAAGCCCTTTATTGCTTCTTCATTAGGAGCAGATGATGGTGATATTCGTGATGATTGTCATGAGTCACTTAAATCTGGGCCCTGAGAGCTCTGTCCTCTGTGCAGACAGGTTTTGTGTCGGTGTAAATGATCCACTAAGAGAGCACTGCAGCTCTTCAACTGGATCCTCATCCCAAACCTCTCTGTATTTCAGGCCATTGAAAGCCAGTTGGAATGCAAGACCAGCCCTGGAAGTAGGTTTGATGTTCTACAATGACGTAGTGTAACCTCATAGAGGTGTGATATCCTCGTAGAAGGCATCCAGAAGGTTGCTTCAGGGCTCTGTGCCAGCTGGAGCATCAGGCCTAGGAAAGAAGACTTGTATTGCACTGTTATTTTTCAAATATCCCTCTCATTGCCTAACCAGAGAGATAGACTCTGGTAGATAATTTGAGATAATACAAAGCTTTGCTGAGGCTACGAGAGTGCTTGGCATCAGCAAGGGAGTCTGTTGGAAACTGAAGAGTAGGCTTCAGGTGAGTGGCAACCCAGTGCCTCACTCAATAGGAGGAATCCCATTGCTACCCATCAGACAGGATCATGGAAGGACTCACATCTCTGTTACTCCTCTTGGCCCTGTCACCTTTCAGATGATAAATTATGGAGATATTTAAATGAACACATGGATGTTGTATGAGGAAGGAACTTCACTTATCCCAGATACCATGTAAATATATATTGCAACTTTTCTGGTCAGTGCTTGTTCCTTCTGGTACATAATGCTGCTTAACTCATAAGAAGGGGTACTAGCAGATGAAATAAGAACAATTTGTCTTAGGTCATGACAAAATTGACAATGTCACTGGACATAACACTGAAGCTTATAAAAGGCCTAACAACAAGGCAGAGTAATGGAATAAATAAATCAGAGATGACTTTTAAATCATACAAAATGAATAACATTTTTTTTCTATAATACTAAAGCCCCTGTTCTGAAACAAATTTGCATGACAGGCCACAAAGGACTGTTGATATTGTATATATGGAAGTGCACACACAGAAGAGTACCTTGAAAAGTCTTGAAAAGCTCACAAAACCAGCACTCCCACAATTATGCAACACAGAATTAAAGTTTTCCATATACCCTTAATTTTATCTGTTTATGAATGATACAGTCGTTAGTTAAATTTTGAAAGTTATTTTTTTGACACAACCCAGTGTTGGTTGGTGACTGAAAGAAAAGCATTTTATTGGACTCTTTAGCTTGGTTCTTCAGGTAGAGGTCCCAGACACAGTTTGAATATGGTGTTCACAGCCTGTTCAGTTCAGCATTATTAGTTTCCAATGGGGATTTTCTCTAGTGCTTGCTCTTTACTGTATGAGTGCTCAATTTCCACAAGAATTTAGCATTGCATGATCTCTTCTTGGTACCTAACCAGTAGGACTTGCAACCTCTAATTTGGATTCAAGTACTCTTCAAATTACTTTTTGTTAGAGCTAGGCATCAGCAAGTGGGAGCCACAAAATCAGCATAAGGGTATCCTGTGAAAAATGTCAAATATGGGGATACAAGAGTAGGCTGCAGGCAGCCTTGGCCTTGATGGCTGGCGGCTGTGTCCCTGAGAGGAGGGAAGGCCAGCACTGAATGCAGGTGTGGTGATTCCTGTAACAAGAAGCACGTGAGTAGCCCAAGAGATGGGTATAAAAGGCTGTGCTGCAGGATCACAAGGGCAGATACTGAGCTGCAGCTGAGCTGATGCCCGCTGATACCTGCCACCCTCCTCTGCCGCTACCTGCCTCTGCCTGCTGATGCCTGCCACCCTGCTCTATGCTGGACTTTTTGGACTCTGACATCTGGTGCCCTGTGTTTGTATGAATCACGGCGATAACTGGCTGAGCCTTAGAAGCTCTTGGAGCCTCTGGCAGTATAAACCTCACAGACTGCAATCCACTTGGGGGAAGTGGAAAAGCCGGCTGGCGTGTAATCCCTGGGTGGGGGTGTGCCCAGGAGAGCTGTGAGTAGCCTACACATGTGAGTCCAGGATTGGACTGCCTTGGGCGACCGTGCCTCTGGGAAGGACGGTGAGCCGCTGTAGCTCTTGCCCAAGCAAGTCTGGGATTGGACTGCTTTATGGGTGACCGTGCCTCTAAGAGGGATGGTGAGCCGCTGTAGCTCTTGCCCATGTGTGATTACTGCAGATGGTGCTGCATTTTATACTGCAAACTATGTTGGCCTGGTGTAAGTCAACATCTGGAATTATGTTGGCCTGGTGTACTCCAACAGTCAAGAATGTGCATAACATCCTAAATTATGAACTTTAAGAGAGAGTTCTTAGAAGTTAGAAGATCCTCAAACTTAGGTAGGGTGGAAAGGTGGATGGGACTTCCATTTGGAGTCCTTCAAGCGTGTCCCATACTCCAGTGTCTAAGTAGGGAACTTTGCTGTTTACTATTGAAGAGCATTTTGATAAAGTGCCTGAAAGGTGTGCAGGTTCTTCACCCCCAGGACCATGACTGAGGATTTACTGGGCAAAGATGCAAAGTGGAGCAATTCAAAGCCATGCAAGCCCTTTTTCCACTTTTCATGCAACTTTGTGAGACATTAATTCAGACCACTTTACAGAAGGATCTTCAACTCCAGTCTCTATAGATTTTTTGCCTGAGTTTTTTTTTAACTGCTACTTACTTTAAAAAAATCTTTCTCTGAGAAGTCTATTGGATTGAGCCTCCAAAATGAGACCAGCATCATACAGGCGTATTTTATGATCCTTTGCAGGCCTGGAAGACAAAGGGGACAGAAAATAGTCTTAGAATGAGGGCATCATTATATGACTGTCTATGTCTAGTGACAAAATTTAGATACATAAGTCACAAAATGATGAAAAGAATTGTATATGCATCTAGGCATTTCCAGGACAACGTAGGAACTCGGTTGGTGGGATGGGGATATGAGCACTGAATTTAGGCACCTAAAATGGCAGGTGGCCATTATGTCTTACCTAAACCCCTTCTTAAGTCCTTCTGTGCTATACATGATTTCCAAAAGGACGGTTTCTCAGGCAAACAGAGACCTTGGTGACACACAGACCACTTGAAAACATTTGCATGTGTGCATGGTATTACTTACATTTTTAACTTTGTGTTTGTGGAAGACTGCCTTTTAATTAGTAAAATTAATGTCAGGAAGTAGACTCAGAAGATATTAAATCATCTTTACATTGTTTAATTTATGTGGTCTAACAGAGGCAGCAGGGAATTCAGAAGTGCTAGAAGGGAAACTGCAGGCTGATAGTAGGGAAACTGCAGGCTGATAGTACCATATGCTTTCGGGTATTCTGAAGGAAAAAAAAAAGTGGGAGTATTTTTTATAAGACCTTATGGTCTGTCTTTTCATGAAAAAGTGCATAGAACAAGGCATAGTGAAGCAGTTGAAGTTTTGTTTCCAATGCATGGCACACAAAGCCCATTACTCTTTATATAAACGCTATTCTTTATAATGCTTCCCACAGTTTCTTTTGTACTATCTACTCTCTACCATGTCTACAGAACTTCCATAGATCTTCCATTTTCTGCTCAATGCATTGACATAACTGAGTTTTACCTTGTTTTGGATGTCACATAAAGTTTGTGTGATTCTACCAAATAACTTGTAGGTCAGAATTTTATCAACCCATCCAGTGTTACACCTTTGATATTGTATTTCTGGAACAAATTTTTAAAAAGTCATGAAACAGGGTTGGCTGTTGAAAGAAGTAATGAGATCTAAGGAGTTAATAACAAATAAAAAATTAATGTTTCCATATGCGTTTTATTTTTTTTATAGTTGCAAAACTGATGTCTTTTTGCAATTACAATGTTCCACTGTATTTTAAGGTATTCTTGCTTAGGACAAATTAGGATAATGATTATATTATATTAATATAATCAAAATATCTATTTGGCAAAAGAAAATCTGCAGCAAGTATCAGCAAAATTTTTACAAAACTTTTAAAATACTTACTGCAGCTGGACATAGGAAGCTAACTAGATATCAGTGCTGCAGCAACCAGCATTTTGACAGTCCTGTGTCATTCTGGCTAACTATATAATACACTATATATACTAACAATATAAGCATCCCCTTAGTGATGCTCTTTCAGAAATGGATTAAATAGTCAATCAAGTTCAATGGTTTTCCATGGTGTGGAATTATATACGGCATATCTGCCAAAAGTCATTGCTACATATTCAAAAGCATGTTATTACTTCCCTGTTAGGTCTTGAGGACAGACTAGTGTTCAGCTGGTTTTATCTAGTCCATCTTTCTATTTATATTATATTAAGATCTAGGATTCCTATCGCAGTTTGTTTTTATCATCTGAAATTGTGGAATGTAAGCAATCCGAATCCTTTTGAGTCTCATTATTTTTAAAGTTTTCATGTTGATTTTTCTTAGGCAAGAATGGTTTGAGTAAATTCAGGACTACATCTTTGCCTGGTTGAAGCTAGTCTTCAATTGCCTAAAACTGCCTTGATCTCACAACACTGCAGCTTAATCATAAATTCAAGGAGGCACAAGTCCTCAGTTTGCTTTACCACTGGTAGAAGTATCACTTATTGAAAATACAGTTCTATCTAAAAGTCTACTGTGTAAGCTTTGTGGAATTTTAGTCATCATTTTAGTAGGTGATACTTATAGTTTGACCATTCTATACATTGCCATTCAGGACATGGATGCATAAAAACACAACTGGAAAAAAAAATCTGTGAACCTGTGCCTGCTTTAAAATTGTTTACAGTGCCTTTTGTTTGCTGAGAAATTAGAGACATTTCCGGGTCCAAACAGTCCAGGACACAAAATGCAACAGCCAACAGATTACTGGGGAAGACATCTGCAATATATGCATTTTATGTGTATATCAGCACACCAGGGGATGCTGGGATTTTTCTTTAGCAGGGCTGAGTAGGAAATTCTTTCCTGATTCTAATGGGATTTTATGACACCAAAGAGAATATTCTTTGACAATCTCTCTCAATCTCTCTTTGAATGATCAACATTTTAAAACTTTTTTTTTCCCCACAGAGAGATTATCAGTGAAATATTGGCTAAGGTCAATTGAAGCAGATTTATTTCCACATTTATTATCAACCATTTTATGGTTTAACTTTTTTTTTATACCTTTTTCTTCTTAAAAGGAGCAATTATTACAGGAAAACATACTTTGAAAATTCTGAACATGAACATTCATAATTTCAGAAAAACTACATAAATCGTCCAAACATAACTTTTTATGTTGATTGCCAATGAATAAGTTTCTAAGGAAAATGTCCAACTGTTTTCCTTCTACTCCACAGCTTTGTGTCCCATTTTTTCCATGCAAAAGCTACTAACACCTCTGTAATTAAGGTGCCTGTTAGCAGAGTGGCAGATTCAATTTCTTACCCTTGTTTCATCAGCCCTGCTGGCTCTCCTCTAAAAGTTTGGTCCAACACCTCCAAGGCCTTTTCTACACTAGGAAACTGAACAGGGCATGGTCCTGAGCACTGCCTTGCAGTCGTGCATGCTGCTTAAATCATTAGCATCTTCCCCAGCATGGTTTTGGTCCATGCCAATCAGCACTCTCCCTGCTGGTGCTATAGCATGAACAGATAGCTGAAAAACACATTTAGGTATCTAATGATCAAGTGCAGGCTTGGAAACAATTCTGACAGCAATTCTGAGTAGGGATGCCCTATTTTGCTTGGAGAAAATCTTATCTTTATGGATTAAAAACCTGTTATGTTCAGGTAAGTCTCACTCAAAGCATTCAAAGAAATTTTTCAGTCAATGCTCTTTCCTAAAAGTGTTCCACTGCTGAAATAGACCATTTAGGTATGTAGAGACACCTCATTCATAAAGAGGTTTTTGTGTAGACACTTTGTCAGAGGTTGCTTTCAAAGTGTTAAACGCAGTCTGCTCTATCATGTATATTTTTCTGTGAGAGTTGAAAGGCCAGGCTTCAGTAGGACCGTCTTAAATTAAAAAAAATTAATCAAAATTAATCTTTTCCTTGCCTATAGATGTGCTAGCACTTTCTTCCCTCTCACCTAGCCCCATTTGCCACTCATGGGGTGTAGCCACCCATCTGCCCTTATGCCATATTTGTAGCTGAGAAATGCTTCTGTGTACTGCAGAAGCTGAGCGAGGTGTATGCAACTGTGCTGGAAAGGCCCCTGGGAAGGCCCTCTTTCCAGTGAAGGCTGGCAGCTAAGAGAGGTGTAGGAGTGCTTACTGCAGCAGTTTGCAGGCTGTTTGGACCTGGACTCATTAAATGCATGCTCACAATTATATACTTGATCTTCAGGTCAATGAGTTCCATCATAAGTCCATCCAATCAAATATGTGCTGCTGCAGCACTGAGCTACTCGGGCACTGGAAACTCTGAAACCATCAGCTCAGTGCTCCAAGAATATGCCATCCCATAAAACACCTGTAAGGCAATCACTTTTGTGTCTTTTTCTCACATCAAATGTGGTTGTCCCCAAAATTTTAACAATTGCAGAGAAATAGTTTTGTCACTTTTTCTGAACAATGCCTGTTCCACAGATGTACAGTAAATAATTCCTTGTCTCTGAATTGGTTTACATTTACACTTCAAAACTGAGGAATAAATATGACAGAGCTATTTGATCTTTGCATGAAAATGGACTTCAAAGCTGAATGTGTATTTCTGTTCATTTTACAGCTACAGATTTCCAGCAGAAAGTGATTATGCCTCTGATTACTGATGTCTATTGTAGTAGCAGTTTCATCTAGTGCTTTTTCAGAATTTAATCATTGTCTTTTGTTGACCAGTACAACAGTACAGAGAGCTTTGCACTACATGTGTAAGTGGCTAGTCTAATTGAAAAACAGACTAAATCTACCAGATTTTTGTAATGCAGTAAATTGTGAACAGGAGAATAAAAATGTCCTCAATGTCTGCCTGTGTATTGTTACTTTGAAGCTAGTCCCAGCTACCACCACCACAGGATCAGAGGAGAAGCTAACACCCACTACTTTAAATAATTATTGGATTCATTTTTCTCATTATTTCTCATTCATTCTATTTTGAGCACCACCCCACTTGATGTTATAATTAGTTCTCTGAAAAACCTTTTGCAGAATAAATGGTTCTGGCTTTGGAGTATCAGAGATATGACAACTATGTGTGTTAGGTAGAAGAAACAATTTAGTCATCAAAACTTGCAGTTAAACTCAAGTTTAATTTGAATATTAGTAAGAAAGCCATGCATATAAAGAGTGTATTTTATATTTTCCTCCTTATAAGCAGAGGTCTTAAGTGGATGCGTACAATTTCTAGTTATGTTAGTGTGTGGCTCTTTACACTGAAATTTTCAAATCCACATGGAAATGGAAATTCTTAGACTTTCTTGACATTAAATGTGTGTAACCAGCATAAAACATATAGGGGCAAGTTCACCATCTGAAGTAGAAGGAAAACAGTGATGTTTGGTCTGAATACGTCTATTCAAAAGAAGTTTAAGGAATTTCCCTCTGTTCCTCTATAAGCATTTTTAACACACATTTTTTAGCAGAAGGGCTTAAAAGTTCCATAGAGTAAAGACCTTTCTGTTCATGTCTTGTTTTATCTTTTCTGGCTTCTCCTCCAAGTTTTCTTCAGTCTTTTAACTTCTGCACTCCCTGTGCTCCTGATTTTGCATACTACTCATCCCAGAGGGTGCTTCCCCTTCCTGCAGCGCAGAGTGAAAACGCAGTTTTAAGTCAGAGTCTGAAAGGTTTCTTACAAGCCTCCACACACCAAGAGCAGCACCCAGCCAGTGTTCACCCAGTAGGAGACATTGCCTACGCAGAAATTATTACATTTATTGGAGTTCCACAAGTCCAACAAGAGATAAAAGCCTCCAAAAATTGTTGTCCCTCCTCTCTTTACAAATTCAGTGGCAGGGAGGATTATATGCGTCAGACAGGAAGAGAGCTTGGAGTATTGGCTCTCAAACACTGATCCCAGACAGACCCAGTCTTGAATGTAGCTCACTCAAAGAGAAAAAACCAAAGAGTGCCCAGTGAATTCAGTGGGTTCAGTGGCACTGATCTGGTATTTAATAAGGCTTGAAGAAACGTTGAGCTCTTACAGTTGTCTTTTGGTATAATAATTCATGGCATTAGTGATGAGATGACATGGCGGCATGGGTGACTTCTAGATTTCCTCCTCTCTTGATGCCCACTCACCTGTGCAAAATGAGTCTGCAACCCACTATTTCCTTTCCAGGAATGGCCTGTGTCTGGAAAATGCTGCAAAATAAGAAAGTAAGTCAGAATCCTAGAATATTGGCCAGTTTGCCCATTGCCAAATAAAATTGAGGTACCACTTTTATTTCAATTATTCCATTTGTCATGCCAAACGTTTGTTCCAGTGGAAAGAATTCAGGTGTTCCTCATTATCCTTCTGTGCTGTTCTAGCAAATAAAAACATGAAATTAAATTAAGTACTTTTCATTGGACAGTATTTTAATTATTCAAATAGTATAAAGTCAGTATTAGTATTCATGTCACATTCAATTATCTCCCTACCATGTCCCCCCATTTGCTTTTCCATGTGTTGGTTCATCACACAATGCTAATTAGGTCACTTCAAATGGACCATAATTGACAATGACACTTTTGCAGGTTTATATTTTCACACAGAAAATCTGAGAATAAATTAATGACCAGCAATTTTGACAATTACGGTCAATTAAATTTGTCAACATCACAATTGACAAAATTAATCTATATTTAATATTGAAACCTTGACATTAAGAATGCAGTCTTGGCAACTAACCAGATTTAGGTGACAAATGTGTAATACTGCATCAAAATTATTCATTCCCAAAAGATATTGGCTAAAATATTGATATCTTTTAGATCTAATGCTCTACCGAGAGACAACTAACTAAAAAAAGATCCTGAAGCTCACATGCATCAGTGTAAAAAAAATTATCTTCTAATTAATGACCACGCCATTTTCTGGGGTTTAACGAAGGAATAGAAAACTGCAGTTTTGAGGATTCAGTGTTTAAACTGCATGCCTACTTCATCTAAAACTTTATCTAAAATAAGAAAAAAAATATCTCAATGACATGTCTTTTCTCATTCCTACACTAGCTACAATTTTTTATAGGAAAACTGCAGGACACCTTGGGTATTTACTGACTATGCTCGACATTAATCTAATACCACTGGGTCCATGCACCAGAACTACAGATTTTGTTGATTCTTCTGTGCAAACAAGGTCCACTGATAGTAATCCTCCCCTCAGGCTGCATATACCTTACAGTCATAGTAAAAAATCATGAAAATTAAATGCAGAAAAAATTCACTGCAAAATTAATTAAATCATAATTAAAATACCAGAATAAATATGACCATAGAAAAACAAATTAAAACACAGAGTAGTCATTTGGGTTTGCGATATATGTATGAAAGAACTAAAAATATTATAAAGGATTCCTTCTCAAGAAGCCCTGGAGAGCAGGTTGTACCAAACCAAAGCCAGATGACACTGGCAGCACTTTTTTAATTTTGGACCTGGAAAAAAAATGAAAAGTCCATTAACTGAGTCCATTAACTTCCAAAAAACAATAAAACTTCAATTTTAAATCCTGTTTATTGTTACTACCTTTTGCTTGAATACATTTTGTCCTGAGGATACAAACAGGTCAAATAGTTGCATTAATGCAATTCCGACAGGCTTTTTGAAATTAACCAACCACACACTTTGTAACACCCAGGGAGACTTCTGTCTTCTGTGGTCATTTGGAAGTCATTAGTCAAGCTAAACAGCCATGAAAAACATTGATGGGACAGGATAGTAAATCAGACACAAAAAAATCCTTATTATCCAGGATATATTAACTTTGTGCTTAACATGGAGCTAGTGCTATATCAACTGTAAAGCAAGATGGCTTGACAGACATTGATATAGTTGGAGCTGTATTACTATAGCCAAATGCAAATTGAGGATAATAGCTGGCAAATGGGAGAATAGACTTCATTAGCTTTCCACGCATGTGCTTGCATGTGGACATCATATTGCCATATTCATTTTGACCTAAAGTAGTTAAATTCATTAAAAGAATTAACAATTCGTTACAGCACTGTTTCCTGATTGAACAATGGGGCCTAAGCCACTATTTTCACAACTGCCAGGGAGGTCAAATCAAATTTAATTGGAAATTAGAGTAAAAAGAGGTATGTGTCCTGTATAATTCTCCTTGCATTTTTCAGAGTATGTGGTAAGACAGTATGTGGTAATGTGATGTCTGAGCAAAAGCTAACATTTCCAGTGCTTTGTGGGAATGATTTTCACCTTTCTTTATCTGAACCATTGGATTGGGTAGAGAATACTGTCGTGCTTCAGGGATAAAATTTAGGTCTTTAAGTTTTTATTAGTAATGTTTTCATTACTAGAGTGCTTGAGAAGTTAGAAAAGAAACCGTGTTCTAGCTGAGGTAGTCTTACACCAGAGTGGAAGCAAGATTATTTAAAAGCAAATTTAAAAATTTGAAAATAAACAGCTGGAAAGAAAGATGGGAGAAAAAGCAAAAGAGCACAACTCAAATTCCATTGTAAGCAAGAGAAATATACATGAAAATATACAGATTTTCAGAAGAGGTCCACATGCAGAATCCCACATTTGGTTTGCAACACAAAGCAATGAATAACCTTGGCTCTTGAACACTTCTGACAATCTGTTTCCTTCAGTCAGGTATTTCCTCTTGTCGATTCTGATTATGTCCAAGTAACCAGAGCAGGGAATCCTTCTGCCTGTGATCTGTGTCACCGTTTCTGACAAAGCAATGGTGATAACAGCGTGATAACCATTTACTCACTAAAGAGACTGCATGGTGAGCTCAATAATTATAAAGCAAGAAGATAACTAATACAAAGGGTTATTTGATCACTGAAAATAAATGTATCCTCCACAATGGACTACATGTCAGAAGTGAGACAAAAATTCTCATAGTATATGGAGTGTAAATCCCACATTTTTTTCAAAGAATCACTCACTTTTAATTTAAGCAAGGAACCCAAAAATGGACCAATGGAGTACAGACTCCCTCAGGAGGAACGAGGCTTGTCTGAGTTGCCAGAAACAACTCACTGAACTATTCCCATACACAATCCTTCTGGCAGCTTCTCACAGAAGCCACCCCTGTAGCCCCCACACTGTGAAAACCTGTCTATGCAAAACCATACAAAGTCTAATGACTCAAAACCTAGCTGCTAGTTTGCTGTTTGGAAAATAATTAAGAGAATAGGGCTGCTTTAAAATACGGAAACTGTTCACATCTTGTGAGCTGACATGCATTCAAATGTACTCTCAAAAGTCAGCAAAATATTTTTCTTTCTGTATCAAAATTTTGCCACAGAAACAATTGACAAATGTAATTTTTGAATATCCAACTTTTAACCATGTATATAATGCAATCTTTAACAAGACTAGCTTATTTAATAAAAATTAGAGGGTATCATAGGGGGTTAAGGGAAGAAGCATGGGATTCCTTTGGAGCATATTATTTATTAACTCCTAGATGATCACCTGGATACAGTAAAATTATCTAAGCATGACCAGATCTGTCTTCTGTGGCAACTTCAGAGATTCTTCTGTGTGTAAAGATGGAAACTCTGAAACAGGATTTTAGTGAAGCAAAATTGCTCTTTGTGCCACTGCTGCTGCATTTGGGGATGGAATCGGAGGAAGTTTGTTCTGTTCCAGGTATGCTCATCCTCTAATACTGATGTGCATTTGTTGGTTTTGCAACCTTCTATCTCTTTTAGAGATAGAAGTCTTTTTAGATTTCCAGGAGAGCATTCCAGCTCCTCCATCCAGGGGATATCTACACTAGTAACACTTAACTGAAAAAAATGTTGTGCAATTTATTTTACTGAAGTTTTTAAAGATTATTTAAAACCCTTAAATGGAAGCTGCAATCAAAGTTTAAAGAAGATGTTACTATTTACATCTAAATTTGCAAGGAATCATTTGAATGCTATTTAAGAACACGTTTTGTTTTTTTTTTTTGAATCAGAGAATGCAGATGAAGAAACTCACTGATCCTAGCATTAAAAGTGCAATGTATCCCCTCAGGGATGAGAAGGAAGCTCTGAAGTTGTCACGATAACACAAAACACTCTTCAGTACCTCTGCAAAGTTGCACAAAGGATGGGGCTGAATAGGCTTATAAATAATATTTTTTCTGACAGAAATGAGCACCTTGTAGACAGTGTCAATAAGACATAAATACAGCCTCTTGAATCACACAAACATGCAGAAGAACATTACAGATAAGTGGGACCTCCAGGGAAAGGTCTACACCCAATATTTTTATAGCATGGTTGATGCACTGCAACCATCTTTTCTCAAAAGAGTCGTTTTCTTTTGCTATTGAGAGCCATGGGGAGCATGAGGCAATTCGTCATCATTCCCATTTGGTTGGGATGAACAGGAATTCCCACAGCAGACCCACACACTTTGAACTGCCCCCACCACCTGAACTTTTCTTTTTATGGCTTTCTAATGCTCCTGAAAGATTAGAAGTAAGCAATGATAAACAGATTCACAGGGGTCCCTGAGAGAAGAACACACAGCACCAGCCCACACACCCCAAGGGTGACTCCAGCTGCCGTCTCTGCAAGACCTGTTTTCTACCCCAGGCACTTGCTCTGTATGAGCAGGAAGAAAAGCTTCCTCTGTGTTGGCTAATGAGTCACTTGCACGGTTAAGTTATGGGTTTGGAAGAATAGTATCAATCAGACTTGCCAGCAAAGAGCTGTTTTCCCCGAGCATCCTACTCATCCCTTTGGCTCAGCACATTTAAGTCCATCATTTCCAGCCCAGTTTGGGAAGGATGATGGTTGCATATTTTTTGTTGGTTTCTTTGCCTGTCCTGCATCAGGTTTTTATGATGTGTTAAAGAGGTATTGTGGTCTGACCCCACCTGGGAACTCTGCCTTACACAGCTGCTCACTCACTCCCTGTAGTGGGATGGGGGAGAGCATCAGAAGGGGAAAGATAAAGAGAAGTTGAGATAAAGACAGTGTAACAGGTAAAGCCATCCCTAGGAAGAGCTCCATCACATATAATCATAGAATCATCGAATGGTTTGGGTTGGAAGGGATCTTCAAGATCACCTAGCTTCCTTCTAGACTTGGAAAGACAAACGCCACCACTATGAAAGTCCCTCTCTTCCTCCCTCTTCCCCCAGCTCTATGTGCTGAGCATGACACCACATGGTATGGAATATCCCTTTCGTCAGTTGGGGTCAGCTGCCCTGATTATGTTCCCTCCCAACCTCTTGTCCACCCCCAGCCTACTCATTATCAGGACAGACTGAGAAACAGAAAAGACCTCAACTCTGCACAAACACAGCACTGTTGGAAGTGCTCTAAGGATAATTAACGTTATCCCAGCCAAAACCAAGGGGAAATCAGAAATAATTCACTGAACAGTTCTGGTGGCACAGAAATAAGTTTTTCTGAACTGAAGCTGCAAGAAGGCAGAAGCAAAAACCAGCGGCTGGGAACGGCAGGGCACAACATGGAAAGACTCCTTTTCCAGCATGGCATCAACCCCAGTCAGTTCCTTATCCTTTTAAAGGATTTAACTATTTCATCATTCAGCCTAAGCTTTTGCTAGTCCCACCTGTCCCCACCATATATTACCAAAAAAACTCTGCAAGCAGGTGTAAATACTTGCAAAGACACAATCATAAAGGATAAAAGAAAAAAGCCTGTTTATGTTGACTAGAGAAATGTGAACTTTCATGACTGCTTTTAATTTCTCCCATATTTTTTTCTCCTTATTTGTTAAAAAAACATGAAAAAAGTTGGGCTGTTTGTGTTTCAGGCCAACACTAGCATCTGCCTCCAGCAGAATGCATGGACATGACAGTCTGTACTTTCAAAGGTAGGTGAGTGAAATGAGAAGCACAGATTATACTAACTTTTAATTTTACCTCCGTTTCCAATGCACTTAAACAATCCTGAAGATCTCCCATGAATTTTATTTCCTACCTTTCCCCTCCAATGTATTGAATGGGATGGAGTCCCACCAATGGTCTCAGCCTTACATGGATATGGGAATTAGAATTTGTCCATTTTTCTAACCTAAGTATGACATAGAGATTCAACCATCTTTTTAGCATCAACTGGCACTGCAGCTGGATCAATAGGAAAGTGGCTTATGGCAGCATTAGGAAACTCTCCCTGAGGTCAGCAGGTAGAGGCAGCATCTGCATGAGAATGTGCCCTGCTCTCCTTCTTTCCTTTCCTAGTGGCAAGCAAAACGTCTAAAAGAGTGAAGAAGAGACTGGTGTGAATGAATCCATTTGGGGTTTTGCTGGGAGCACAGTGGGTGCTGGGCTGGGACTGCAGGCACAGTGAGAAAGGCAGGGCAGTGGGAAGCGGTGTAGTTCCTCTCCCTTGTGCTTTGATTCAATGTCAGCGACTTGTGGCTCCACTTCACCCAGAAATGTTCTTCAAAACAACACTAAAGCAAGGACCAAACCATCTGACATACCAAAGTCAGCTCAGCACCGTGCTAGCCAAGTATTTCCTTCATTTAGGATTTTGAATCTTTTCTTTACCGTGTGTTGTATTCCCTTTAACTTGCATCTATCAGTGTTACTGAAATAACTGAGGTTTGCTGAATAGCCCAAAGGAGGAAAAGCCCCTCTCTACAGCTGTGTTTTTTGAAATCTAAATTTAGAAGCGGCTCCAGGACATAGTTTCCACTTGGGCCCTGAATATTCTTTAATTATGGCTGTGTGTTATGGCTGTTCAGTTTTCACAGTAGAAAAGAGGAAAGTCATAAACTGGTGGAAAGATAATTGTTCCTCTTTCCTCAGAAAACAGAAATATACACACAGTAAGTTTATTTTATTTTTAAATGGAGATGTCTTGCTTATTATATTAATAGATCTAAGAGTTATCATTTGCATTATGATATTATGGGCACAACAAATGTGTGATTTAGCTGTAGCTCACATCCTCTGAAGACAAAAAATTGTAACTGCTCTAAAGTGCAATGCATGGCAGTTCATTTAAGAAAAAAAATAGAATCAGCAAAAATATAAAGCATGAAGAAAAAAAAAGGCAACAGAAATTGAATATACATATAGCTATTTTTCCAAACTCATTGCAAAACCATTCATATAATTTAAAAGCATTCAGAAATGAGGTCAGCTTCTGGCAGATCATGTGGTCCTGACTTTACTGAACCACTGTTCTGTGATCAGCTCCGTATGTGTCATCCTTCTGCTGTGTAATTTTGTTTTCAAAGTCTAAAGATATCATTAAAGTGACATGTCTACAGCCTGGTATAAAAGAGCACTTTGCAGCTAAAAAAAAAGTCACAAATTTGTTAATCATTAAAGATATACAGAACAGAATTTCTCTGTAATTACTGTATAGTCATCAGAAACATCTTGTTTATTCCTTGAGAGATTGATGTTTCCAAGACAAGGAAAATACTGCTGCAGACATAGAACTTCAGTTTTTCCTAAAGCTTACCAACAGCCCTCAAATTTTGTACACTTTTCTCTTTTCTTAATATCTTCCTCAATCAAACATTTTGCTTCCTAATCTCTTAAGGGAAGGCAAGGTCTGGAACAATGTCTTTCATATTGTTGTCTTAAAGCAAGAGCAAGAACTTAAGTATTAAGGAAATAATATTGGTCTATAAGAGAAATCAATTAAATAGTTGATGCAAAGTCAACATTACCTGGATGTCTACGAAAGCTTCAGAGAAAAGGGAAGCATTGAAAATAACTTGGTTTTGTAGCCTGAATTTCCCTGAAATAAGTTTACTGGTCAAGGGAGGCTTTTTTTTCTCTTTGGTATGTTATGTCTTTCTGAGCATAAGGAGTAATCAGACAGTACTCAAGCATTTTAAAAATAATAAGAGAAAGTGGAAATATTTCTGTAAATAAATAGCTTCCAAAATACTTTTAATTATCAACACTAATAAAAATTATTGTCCAGATAGGAGCAAGAAAATGAACTGGTTTTAGAAATTTAGAGCTCAAGTAATTCAAACAATACTGTATTTTTATAAGTACTGAGTTCAGTTAAAGTACTCATCCTTGCAAATTACTTTTTCCATTGCTCCTATAAGAATAAGAACTTTCTATGTTAAAAAAAAATCACTTTTAAAGTTTTGAAGAAACTGTCTTAATCTTCCAGTTTATGGTCAGCTTCTTCAGGTGTATTAAGGCTTCTTAAACACTGTGACAAACAGCTGCAAAACTTATTACCAAATCTGCACATCAGATTCTGGTGGCCTTGCCATGCACGAGTTGTTTCATCCTGTGAATTAGTATTCACAAGTGTTTTATCTTAACCAGGGTTTATCATTACCAGCTCATCAAGTCATAACTCACCACAGTGTAATTCTTACCAAGGAATTATCCCATATTATTGCTTTAAACAATAATACAGTGAAATGTCATGTGTCCTCTGCTTCTATAAACTTGAACAACCACACTAGGAAATTTAATGTTTTTTGCAGCTTTGAGCTGGTTAGTACCTCTCAAAAATTATTATAACAAATAGTTCTGTCAAAAAAAATCGCTTAATGCTAAGTAGAAATAAAAGAATGAATCTGGAAAATTGGAATAATAAGAAAGGATTAGAAAACAGAGATATTATTATACCATTTCATAAATTAATGATTCACATCATTAATGGATTCTGTGCTGGTGTCCCAGGTAGAAAGAGAGTGTAGAAGGACTGGTAAAGGTACAGAGAAAATCAAACAAATAGATGGATCAAAAGAGGACAAGCAAGCAAATACAACAGCTTCTCTATGAGGAACAACTGGACTAAGGCTCCCCAGATTAAAAAAGAGAAAATAAAAAGATAACTGACTGAAGGGTAAAAAATTATGAGCAATCTAAGTGAATTGGGAACAGTGGGGGTTTGCCTTTTTCAATAAAAAAAATCACATAAAATCACAGCTAGCAAATTCAAAACAAAGATATCTTTACTAGATGAACTCTTAAGCTATGGAGATCCCTGCCACAAGATACAATTTAGCAATTTAGAAAAATAAATCCATCAATCAAATCCATTTAGAGCTATTTATTCTTTATTCTTAAATGTTATTTCTGAGTTTCTGGCATTCTCTGAACTACAAACCACTGAAGAATGAAGAATTCAGTGGGACAATAATGCTGTACCCTATTTCCTCACCCTCTTAACCAGACATATTACAACTGAAAAGAACGATGGTAAATGGATCTTTGCTGTGACCCAGTGGAGAATTTTCATGCTCTGAGAGGGTGACAGGTTAAGATATACACGGCAGATTGACAGCTCAAACAGTAAGTTGTTTTGGGGCCACAATCCCTTGCACAGAAGATTTGAAGCTGCAAGAGTTCAGTAATTTTCACAGCACCTTCTTGGCCATCCTGGATCCATCCAACACAATTGGGTGTTTAGAGCTCAATTCACTGGCCACGTGGAAAACTGGGACCAAAGTATTCAACTAGCATCTACATCAGTTGTGGAAGCCAGTGGACACCCTCATGAAGAGGTTTCCCCATAGTCTGAGCCAGGGAGAAGGCAGGCAGACAATTCTGGCCTCTCTGAAACATGTGGCTGGTCTTTACATTCAGCTGCAGATGCAGTCAATCAAAATAATCCGGCCTTGTGATGACAGACATTGTCATATCTAAATTGGAGCAGAACACATGATGCTTCCTAGCTTGCAGTCAGGAAAAAAAAAGAGGGTTTTCAATTGTTTCCTGAAGTAGAGGGAAAATTCTGGGAGAAGCATTACCCTGTACTTACACTCTTCCCCCAATACCCTGTGTTGTTACTCTCATAAACAGGACACTAACTAGAGAAACACAGCTGCTCCCGTGTTCTTGTAACAATATGCCCATTTTTATCTGGCTATATTTACCAAGATATCAAACAGTCTTTAAAAAGCCTGATAATCAGTGTATTTTAAAAGGAAGGAAAAGAAAAAAGGTATAGCTGCATAGTTTATTCTTCAGAATGTCTCTCTTTATCAATCATAAAGAGAAGCATATCTTCGTTGCTCTTGAGCCCAGCTGACCCAGGTATTTTCTGTTCAAGATTTGCTTTCTTACAGACACAATGTCCTCATGCCAGTGACAGCAGTTGCACTGGTGATGGAAGAGTTTTACAGGTTACCTGCTCGTAACTAGATCATGGTTCCTGGTTTTTCCAGAGGTGGTGGAGACAGGGCAATACAGATCCCTACAGAAATCTGTGGGTAGGTATGTTCCAAGAGAAGAGACGGGGGCCTACAGCTGGTCTGTGACCACCTGGTCTCACCAAGTCCTTAGCAGGGTAGAAATTGTCTGTCAGCCACAGTTACCAAGAACTCTGGAAGCTGAAACATGGGCAAGGAGTTTTGCAGCTAACCTTGAACAGGAGCAACCAGGGACATTGTTCAGAGGACCAGAAATGGCATCCCTGCCACACCCAAACCCACTGTCATAGTAAGCCAAGTCTTCATTCAGTAGCCTGAGACATTACAGCTTCTCTGTGAAACAAAAAAATATGTTTTCCTCTGGTTTATTGCCTTTTGATACAGATTTCTTTACTTTTAAATAACATTATTGGAAACTATCACCAAACACCTCTTTCATTCTTCATTTCTGAAAGCTTCAGTTCCTTATAAAGGCCTTTACAATCCAAGCTGTTTAAAAATTCCCATATGACATGAAAGTAGCTGACAGTTTTCTTAAATATGTTATTTTTCAGGTGTACAACATATGTTCTTGAAAAAAGAAAAAAATCAGACAACTCAATAGTTAACTAATTAAAGCCACAGAATTTTACATAACAGGAAAACCTCCAACAAAAAATATCATTCTGGAGTTCATTTTCTTGCTCCCACCCTTGTATTCCCATCAGAAAAGATTTTTAAATTTAAATAAGTACCAAAACATTTGTTTTGGGGTTGCTTTGTTTTTTAAAGCAGAGATCCTTATCTCCTTCTTAGTCCAAATTACAGCCAAACACTTTAAGGTTCCTTAGACACTTACTTTCTACTGAGCCTCACTTTCCCAAATTAAGGTTTGTAAGACTGAAGTAGGTGATGGACAATATGGGCACCACATTTTGCTGCTGCACTTTTACAAATTAGGACATCAACAATTATGAGCTGCGTACCATCTTGAGATAACTTTCACAGTTGTTCTTTTTTGCCAGGGACTCCTTTAGTCTCTTCACTCTTGTTTTGTCCATTCATCCAACAGCTCAACTTTATTCATATTCAAGGTCTATTACTCAAAGTCTATATTTTGTTTTGTAGCTGATATGAGGAAGCTTTTCAAGGAATTACAGCAAAATAGAACCACGGCAAGGGTGGGGATTTTAGTATCCATAAATAGACCCTGACTTTGTAAAGCCCCCCGTACTGACAAAGTAGAAGAGAAGAATATTATTTGCATGTGAAGCACTTTTCTGTGAATCTTGATATGTGACAAATGTGGAAACTAGAATGTTGTTTTGATTTTGCATGAGCACCAGGTGTTTAGGTGAGCAGCTGAAGGATGGCAGATAAATTGAAATGTATGTGTGGCTGGCTGATTGACCCACGCAGAATTACAGGAATTGAAATGAAGCACTAAACTGATAAATCTTTTTGGTTTAAAAACTGAAGTAATTCATCTACACATTAAGTATCATAATCCATATTTTGCTCTTGCTAGCAGGCGTCCCAGGAAAACAGCAGTGCTCTGTGTTGAACATAAGTAGCTACTTTTATGTAAAATGCCCAACAGTAACAACTAAAAGATGAATTTACCTATCTGCTATTTCACTAAGCGTTTCTTAGACCATTCAGTGCACAAAACACCCTAAATAACCTTTATAAATGGCTTTGAATATACTGCTTGTACGAGTTCTAAATTTCTGCTTTTTAATTGAAAACTCAGAATTATTCAGTAATGTCAATGACAGACCTGCAAACATATACTTACTTTTAACTAACTCAGGTGAGTTACCTGAATGTTATTTTAAATATTCTCTCTCATTTTTACATCATAAACTTGACTTTTATTTTACTGTAATGGTCTCTCTTCAGCCAACAGCAATCTTTTTTTTTTTTCTAAGTGGACTAGAAAAAGTCAAGTAGCATTGGCTGTAAGATATTTTTGTTGTTTCTTAGCTAAAAATCACATATGCAATAATTATTTGAAAACACCTACAAATTTCACTACTAATTCTCATTTTCGTCCTTCTGAGTATCTAAGGTGTAATTCATACTTTTAAAGTTGGCAATGCATGTTTTAGAGACAATAAGACAATATACAAAAAATAGTATATGATATTATAATTGTGATGTGTCTGTATGTACTGACTTTATACATCTAGTTAAAATTATTTATCACTGAAACATGGATATAATGAAAAGAGAATGCTTTTATTTCATTTTCTAGTTAGAGTAACTGGACAATAACTTTGTTATTTCCGTCTGATGTAAATTCATTGGGATAAGACGTAAGTTTATAACGAGTTGTTCTTTGAAAAAGACACATTAAATAATTTCCTCTTTTATAGAAATCTTCAAAATATGCCTAATTTATTAATATTTTTTAAATAATACTCTTAAATTAATGGAAAAATCATAGACCTCCTATATTCATACATGCTAGAAGATATTTTATAACTTACCCTCAGAAACTTTGTAATGACAGGCTGGGCCAACCGGCTGGGCCAGCCAAATAGATTAACCAAATAAAAAATACACAACCTCTCCTATTTTAAAGCTATCATATAGTTGAAATTAATTATTTTTATTTAAATTTTTACAACTCAACGAAGTTTTGGAAATATTTATTATAAGGGCAGTGTAATAAGACTTTTTTTGAAATGCATTGATGGGAAAACAAAGCTTTAATGCCTGAAATACATTTATTCAGTAGCAGCATTTCTCTGACTTTGAGTAAATAAATATTAGTACATAAAAAAGAAGGATTATACATCAAATTAAGCACTAAAGCAATGTAGGCACACTTGTGTGCATGAAAGATATTTTCAGTTGCTGTTTTCAGTAACTGGAACAGTGTTGATAGTCTTCTTCTTAGATTTTTAGATTACTTCAAAATAAAATACCTACAGTTTTTCAGCCAAACACATTTTAAAAAATACTTCCAAGTAACACTAAAATATATGATAACTCATTTTCCTCATTTTTGCTAAATATCTGATTCAACTTTTCAACAAAATTTCACTTTTTAATATCATCAACTAATCAATACTTGTAGTTAAAATACAACAACATACTCTCAGGAGTAATAAAATACTACATAAAAGAAACTTCAGAGAATATTTTTTAACACTTTAAAAATATTTAAAATATTGATGATATATATAGCTACAGCATGGAATATAAACATTTCTACCACTTGTTAACCAGTCTTAAGAAATAAATATTTTGACATTTTATTCAGATACGGAAAACAAGTAATGATCCAATATCACTACATTTCACTAGTTCTAAAAATGACGCAATTATAAGAATAGAAGAGTAACACAATGATGTGCAGGAAATATCTATGCTCTTTTTCCAGTAGAATGCAAGTTATAGGTAGCCTGAGAGATAAACAGACATAACAAAAATATTTTAGAAAATAAAATACTACATTTAAAATTAAATATCTCTAGTTCCATAACTTAAACATATTTGGAAAGTTAAGTAATGTAAAATAGTTTAAATTTTAAAACATTGCTTATTTTTGCCCAGTCTATTATTTTCTATTCATTCATCACTCAAATATATTCCAGAATAATGTCTATAAGCAAATATGTCTTCTTAGTAAAGAACAAAACACAATACCCAAACCATCATTTTGCAAAGGAACAAACAGTATTAATTTAGGTTTTAGCGAGTCCTTGTCTCTAGCTTACCTCAGAAATAAGTTCTCCAGCATACGTGAGTCTTGGAAGTCTTTGCAGCACATTTCTACTCTGCTGAGACCATACATACATATGCTTTATATTTATGTATATCATTCATATGGAAATACGCTATGTTAAAGAGCCTCAACACCACAATGTAAGAAAATTGTGGATGGTTGTGAGAATATCATGCTCTTGAAGAGCTTCATAAAGCATAAGTTATTAAGTAAGCACTGTCTTGAGCCTGAATTCAGCTAAATAAAGATGAAAGCTTGTCAAAAAGTTGAAATGATACCCTAACAAATTGACAAAATTAATATATTATTATAAGTCATGAATAGTTTAACCACAAAATTAGATGGGCAGATACGCTGTTGTTCTCTCTTTAATCAAATTACAAAGCCTCTCCATTGTAGGCACAGACGTGCAATTATATTTCCATAAATAATTATTTAAATTATAATCTAAACATTCAACTACTGTTAATATTTAAAATATATTCATTGATGTTGTGCTATAGTGTAAAAGAAAAAAATATAAATGCTGCCACAGGTAATTATTAGTGGCTTGGCTGTCAGTTAGTCAAATCAACTAAAAGACCAATTACTCTGACGATACACAGGTTGAAAGGCTGGTTAAAGTAGAGTTCATTGCTGACATTAGGCCGTGTTCGGCGAGTTCTGATTCTACAGCAGTGGGGGTGAATTTCCTGTGAATTATTATAATGAGGATATTTTGCATTTGAATTCACATACAGTAAATTGTTCTCAACTTTAATCTCTTAATCTTGCTTAAACCCATGAAACGCACAGACCACACTTCACTTAACGCAAGTCCTGAATTACACTTCTTCCTAGAAAAACTAAGGGTTAAATAAAGACACAGATAACAACACAAAATGTTTCCTGCAAACCTTTTTCTTTCATGCATGTCTATAGAGAGCTGAGTAGGTCATGTAAGAAATTCTGCTTCTGAAAGATGATAAATGGCTCTTGAAAATTCTACATACAGAGTACAATCATATCCACCTCATGGAATATGTTTCCCTTCAGAAACATCAACTCTGAGGTGATTTTTTAGATGACTATAAGCAGACTGGAAGGACTTATCAGTCAGATGAGCAGCCTGCATATCTGACATCTATAGTCTGCTGCTGTTGATTCACTTTCAGAGAACAGTGACTATAGCACTAATTACTTTCAAAGACCTGTAGTACCTTCTTTGCTTTCATCTAAAAAATATTTTGGCACACAAATCATAAATTTAGGGAAGTAAATTAGAGAAGGTTGGAAAAGTTCTTAAAAATATCTCCCCAATCATTCTGAAGAATATTTTTAATTTGTTCATGTGTTCCTGCATGCTAAGCACAAAATCAGAGCACCTTAAGAAACCTCAAGCTTTACTCTCCACTGCTCCAAACTTTTCATAGTTTTATTCAAGAAATAAGTCTACTTATCTTCTTCAGTCACGAAGGATTTTTAGTACCACATATTGCTGAAAAGAGATATTAAACCAGCTGCTAAAATGTTGGGAGAAAAGACATATACGTGTTTTGAAGCAAATTCAAGTATTAAGCACCACAATGCTGTGTTCATATTCAGGTTACTACATGAATAATCGTGCCTCTCCTTACACAAAAATAGACTTATCAATTGGTTGCTATTTATGAATTTTATTCCTGCTGCAAAAAAATTAGGACATATAAATTATATAGTCTTATTACATATTGCTAACTGGTAAAAAGAGAAATTAACAGAAATCTTTTTAATACAATGAGATTCTTCATCCACTAAAAAAGAAATAATGACTAAGTGAATTCCACAAACAATTTAGAGACTCAAAATATCACAGAAACTATATGGAAAAGAATTAAAGCCACTCATGCATTTGTAAGTAAATAAGGCAGAGACACTTTTTCTCCTGTCTAGATGCCATGTATGTAAATAAAAAATGAAAACTTTTTAAATAGCCATCTTGTGGTACATAATAATTGGCAAAATTACCAATTCTTTTATTGTTGACTGCAAGCACTTGCAGTTTCCCTGGTCCATTACTGAGCTCCTGAATTGTAAATGAAGAGCATCATTATTTAGCTGCATTATTAGCTAATTTTAGTAAATCCAATTAGTTTTAAGTACTTGATATGTTAATGTATTTAGCTTACAGTGTCTCCTGCTATTGGATTTCTTGAGACTAAAAATTATTTCATCAAAATGTGAGCAGACTTATATAAAACTCTATTTGTCTTCATTTATAATGAAACATCATTGTTAATGATGGAGCACTGTGTGATGTGATTTGACTTAGAATGCAAGCTTAGATTAGCTAGTACTTGCAGTTAGAAATAGCAGAGATTTTATTTGGTTTTATTTGTGGCATTAGTATTTACTTGAATCAGATAGTATAAGTGGAAAATGCTGAAGTGTATTTCCATCTTGGTAGAAGATGAATATTGGTTCAAACTTCACTGTACTAATAGATACAAGATCATTATTAAATATTGTCTTTTATTTATCAATTCATCTTTAGAAACTGTCAGTGATGCAATTTAAAGGGGAAAGAAACTTAAACCATGACAGCTTAATTAACACACGAGATTTGTTTTTCTTTGTATCACTCTTAAACATAAAATGTTAACATTCTACAACACTCTCCAAATAAAAAAAAAATATAAAGTATATATCTTTACAGAAATCCTTATTAGAAGTATGCATCTCTTTATAGCAATAACCTTATTTAAAGAGGTGAAATTGTATAAAATAGAATTGCAGAAGGATCATTTGAAAATAAATACGTAAGGTCTGTTAAGCAACATGAAAGGGAAAATATACATTTTTTAAATTCTACAGCCACTTAGTGTGGGATTAGCAGATCTTAGGCAATACTGTATTTCCTTAGACTGCAAACCCTCAGGAGGTTTAAACAAATATTCTTTTTACCGTTTCAGGACACAGTCTCTCCCGGGAAAAAATTACCAAGCCTTTTTCTCCTAACATTTTATACCAAAAAAATAATTGGCAAATAAGAAGAATTTAAATTCTGAGAAATGAATAGTAATGAACTGATAACTAAAATATTGCTTAAAGGTTCAAATACAGAGAGATTGCAATAATAGTACTATTCTGTTAAGCTATGTATACTTCATCGAAGCCAGCGGAAAGGAAAACATACCATATCACCACCATACCGCAGGCATTTTCATACAGCCTAGTGCAAATTCAAAGCTTTCTCTGACTGTGTCCAATAAAACAGCCACAACTATTTTTAAATACATCAGGAGTCCATGACCCCATAAGTAGTAACTTCCCTTTCTTGATGGAGTGCGCATCTCACTTTTGTAAGTGTCAACGGTTTCTGGCTGGCTGGCCAGAGACCACAGCATACTCTGCTTTTCTCCCAAAAAGGCCATGTCATTCTTATACAACTTAATCAGTGGCTACATACAAGAAAGCAACACTGCAGCCTTTCTGATCATTTTAATGAGGACCCCTGGCTATTCAGTCATTGAAATATAATTGACTTGCTCTTCTCTTATTTTCATAATAGACACTCCAACCTAGACCACATTTATTTTGCTATAAGAAATGTCAAGAAAGATTGGAAGTTTTCTGAGTGTCCCCATTAAAACTGAAAACATGCCACCCTGTCTTTTGCATTAGCTGCGATCATTTTGTATAGAACTCATTATGCAGATAGAAGATGCAAATGTTTCATCTATCTCACATCTAACCAAGCTGCAAGTGCCAAGAAAATAAGCAGGAGAAAAATAATTTTCTTTCTATGTCTGTGCCTGCGCCTGTGGAGTTTGCATTGTGTCACAATGCCAGTACCCATGTGTGCATGTGTACATGTGTGCTCACAGACAACATACACATAGCTCAAAGTCCTTATACCTTCTTTCAGGTAAAATCTAAAGGTTGCTTGGCACACATCATCACAGCCAAGGAAGAGCATTTTTCTCAACAGAAGCAGTTCTATGTAACAATAATTATTACTTTAAAATCAAATAAACAGCAGAAAGCATTTGAATGAGAAGATATCATCGTGCACGGGAATGCATTCAGTGTTGGTTTTTAAATAGAATAATGAGCATGTGCATGCCAAATGTGTTATTTTGAATAAGTCCTGGTCACTTACTATGACCACTCAGTTCAGTAAACAAAATATCAGGTAAAGAACTGCATCTACCATACACTAAGTTCTGCTCATATCTGGCTGGACTGTGACACACATTTCCCAGCTGAACACATTATACAGGATATCTACCATGAAAACTCATTCACTGTTGACTTAACTGTGCAATTTGCAGTGCAAGACAGAAGATACCTCTTTCTGTCAATTATCAACACATACAGCATCTTACTGATCCTACCAGTAAATATTATCCCTACTACATTATCACTTTTTAGTAATTTAAAGACTTGACTACACAAGTGTCATTACTTAGCATGCTACTAAACACCCAAAATGAAAATCACACATCTCGCAATTTTCCAATCAGGTTTTCAGCCTGAAAAACATTCCCAAAAAACTTTACATTTGAATTATCCAGGACACAGGCAATGAACAAGGAAAATATCAGAAATATAATTGCTACGAGATCTGATATATTTAATCTGCATTTGAACAGGGAAAGTGGATTGATTTTTACAAGACTTAGAAAATTCTGTTCTGATGTATTATATATTATTACAGAGGGGACAGAAAAATCGTACTTTACCTTCAAGCAACTGCATACTGAAATAATAGAAAGGGGTGGCAAAACAGATATTTTAAGTCAATATTTAATGTCATACATTATCATTTTTGCTCACAAGAGTCCTGACAACTCCCTTACCCATTTTTAGCATAAAAACATGAAAGTATCATTCTTTCTGGCATATTTACACAGTTTATTTTTGACATCTTTACATACAGGGCTTGAGAAGGAGTGTTTCTGGGCCTTGTTTTAGCGGGGCGCTGTGCACCAACCAACCCCAGCCCTAGAGCAATGGGGCCGAGTCCCTCCTGTCTGCCCCATGCTTGTCTTCTCCTACAACTCAAAGATGTTGCTGCTCGGCACCTTCAGGAAAAAAAGACTTCTGAGCATCATGGAAGCTATCTGTTTGCATGTACATCCTGTCACCAAGCCATGGCCCCCGCACACTCGCACAGATTTCCCTGGGCCTGGCAGAAGTAATCAGCGTACAAGAGGGAAAGGAAGAACCCCTAGGCTTCCTCTGGATCAACATCAGTGCACACGTTCATGCTGCTTTGGCAACATATGGGGGTACCTCACAGAGTACTTCACGCACAGCAGCAGCACTTGGGTTCTAACAAATAAAGGTTTCAGTAATGTAAGCATGTACAAATACAGCTTTTCACACAAGGATAATGTTATGTAATTTAAATGTCTAGAACTGCAACTATTAAAGTGCCTTTTATTTAGTCTTTTGCTGCAGCTGCATTACAGATTTTATATACAAAATTTCCAGATAATGAGATTTCCACCAATTTTTTTTTTAATGGAAATCATGAAAAATTTTTTCAGCCTTCTCATGAGAATGTCATTTTTAATTCGGAATTGTAAATAAATATGTGAATAAGTAACTCCTTGCTTCTATCCCAGCTGTGTGTTCAATAAGAACTGTAACAAATGTCATTCTTAAAGAGAAAACAGGACAGGACCCATCATATAAATTAACAAAATGTAAAAACTTTGGAGCTGGTTTCACACACAATCTCTCACACTCTATCATACCTTTAAAGTGAAAATGTTTCATAAGAAAAACTAAAAGGACTTCTTTTTGAGAGCTCCTTGGCTGTCTGATGTCTGCCAGGTGCCAGTAGGTGAGATGAAACTCAGTTGGCAGCAAACACTTGAACTCTTCCCACTCATCCTTCTTGTCCCATGACACCCTTCCCACTTTCAGGCTGTGGCCAGGCAGGAAATGTGTCTGACTTCTCTGGCTCTCTGACTATTGCATGACCCTTTGGCCATCCATGTAAAGGACTTCAATTCTTGTCCCCTTCTTGCTACAATCTACTTTAAGGTACCATTAATCCTCTTTTTCCATAGGTTCTCATCCTGCTCCTTGTCTGTGGTTAAGAGGTTAACAATACCATCCCCTCTGCCCTCAGAAGTATTTCCCCCAGACAGTCCATCCAAGAACAGGCAAGAAGATCTCATTCCATGCCATATAGGTCAGGAAGCACCAGCCCTCACAAGCGTTGTCCATGAATTGTCTCAATAAAAATGCACTTGTTCTGGCAAACCAGATTCACAGGGAGAAAGAGAAAAAAAGAGAAGGACTATTACCTAAGCAAATGATCAGTTTTGGAACTCAGTGGGTTCGATTCTGTTTCTGATTCATCTTTTCTCCTGTGAATTGGAGAAAGGAAAAGCAAAGAGGTTCAGCTTCATCTTGTTCTCTGTGTAAGAGAAGATCCTTTCAGTCAGGAGATTATCACAACCTCCTTAAGATGATGATATCTGAGGACTCAGTCTGCCTCACAGGGCTGTATTGCAGTCCAGAGGGATGTGATTTAGAAAGGTGGTTGTGCCAGCCCATGTAGACGAGCGCTTCCTGTGACAAAGAGAAAATCCTGTCCAGCCACAGCACAATAACATCCCTCTCTTGCCATTCTTCAGCAAAGCTCCCAGTCCTGTCTCATTAGCCTTGAAGACCCTCCATACATTGTCATACATGTCTTCCCTGTTCACCTCTCCCTCAGCCATCTCTTTGCTATTTTTCAGACTGTTCCCTATTTCAGGAAACCAGTACTCCTATTCCACCTTGATATGTCTGAGGAACCACTTCTACGATCTCTATACACAACCTACAAGGTACCTGCTCATGCACAAGAAGAGGATGACTTCAAAAGCAGAAATTATATGAAATAAAAAATAAAAGTGGAGATGGAGGAAAGGTGTCAGGAGGAGAATCTTATTGTATTTAACCTCAAGGAAAGTGATGTTTATCTTCTTCAATTTGCATTTCACTCTAATCAAATAGTAGTTTTAAATGCTAATAAAAAAAGTACTTTTACAAAAATACATAGAATTATTTTCAGGGTGGGTGGTGTTTGTGATAACTGAGAGTGGCAGAATTCAGACCCTCTGTTTTGTACTCTCTTATCAAAAGCCAGAAGCACTTCTTTCTACTTGCTTTAGGAAAAATAACTTTTATCCAAGCCACAATGCAATGGGAAAATCATAGAATCATAGAATGGGTTGGAAAGAACCTTCAAGATCAGGTAGTTCCAAGCTCCCTGCCACAGGCAGAGGCACATTTCACTAAACCAGGTTGCTCAGAGCTCCATCCAGCCTGGCCTGGAACACCTCCATATGTGGAGCATCCACAACTCCTTTGGACAACCTGTTCTAGTGCCTTGCCACCCTCACAGCAAAGAACTCCCTCCTAATACTGAATCTAAACCTACTGTCTTTCAGTTTGAAGCCAATCCCCCTTGTCCTGTCACTACATGTCCCTGTAAAAAGTCCCTCTCCACCTTTCTTGCAGGCTCCCTTCAGGCACTGGAAGGCAGCAATTAGGGCACCCTAAAGGCTTTTCTGTTCCAGGCTGAACAAACCCGATTCTCTCAGCTTTTCCTCAGAGGAGAGGTGTTTCATCCCTCCAACCCTCTCCAACCCTCCTCTAGACTTGCTCCAACAGGTCAATGTCCTTCTTGTGCTGAGGACCCCAGAGCTGGATGCAGCTGGACACATGTGGGGTTTCACCAGAGAGGAGTAGAGGGGCAGAATCCCCTTCCTCTCCTTGCTGGCCAAGCTGCTTTGGATGCAGCCCAGGATTAAATTGGCTTTCTGGGCTGCCAATGCACATTGCTGGCTCACGTCCAGGCTCTCAACCACCAGCACATCCAAGACCTTCTCAGTAGGACTGCTCTCAATCCCTTCCTCCCCTACTCTGTATTGATAATACATGATTATAAAAACATTGTGACATTGCAGATTCTAGGACATCAATAATGATGATACCTTCTGTCATGTGTTCTTAACTCATTGCGACATTTGTTGTTCTGTGCTGATCAACCATGTCAACTGGAGAGTGCTGGAATATGCTGGGAATGGTAAGGTGGGGCAGAAACTCTTTTGGGACCATGCGGACCAACCCCCCACCTGCCAGTTCCTGTAGAAAATTGGTCCTAAGGAGCCACTGTCCCATGTTCTTACAAAACCTGCAACACTGGTATCCAGGGAAAAAGATGGGAAAACAGTCTAAGTGTCTGACTTGAATTTTCAGAGCTATGCAGGAGTTCCCCTTTCTCTCAAAGACCTCCAATTTCTCAGAACAAATTTTTTTTTATTTTTTTGATTATTGGACATGGCTGGACCACTCATAATCCACCTGAGATACTCTGGAAGGTCTCTGCTGGGCAGATGACAGATCCGTTTCAGGTACAAAGCTCCTTTAGCGAAGATCAGCATTTAGCTATCTTCCAAGTACCCTGTTTCCTTGCTATTTCTGCTTTTCCTTCTACTCCTAGGAATCCCAGAAAAGGATCTTACTTTCTGAATAAATTCTGGGATATTTTTATACTTTACAGTGTCCAAAAATTTTTATTTATGAAAAGAAATCAAAGAATTCCTTATATGTGCTAATGTTCTTGGTGACAGTTTTGGTTCCACTGTTGCAGAAGTGGAAATTACTTTTTTTTTTGCCTTTTGAGCTACTCTGCATATATTTATCATGGAAAAATAGCAGGGTCGCAAATATTATACTGCACAAAAAGCAGCTTTGAGAACGTCTTTTCCCTGCAAACATTTCCATGCACCAAGTGGTCATTTCACTCTTTTGTTTACCCTGATCAGAGGAGACCAGCTGTCACCCACAGCAGCAGTGTGTCTTGATCAGAGTTTGGTTTATTGGAAAAAACAAAAAGTTCTGACTAATTGCATGTAAATCCAGGATACTTTGGACACCCCAAAGGAAAACTGGGCTACTGGATAAAAGAAGGAGATTTACAGTCACTTTCCCACTAAACCACTCTGGACCAAAAAAGTAAGAATACAGCCATCAGTAAGAACTCTCTAGTAGGCTGATGGAGGGGACAAACTGTATTGCTGCTGAAGCATAAATAAGAAATCTTACATCTCAGACAACTCTGTTGTGTGTCAAAGAGAGATAATAGATTCTATCAGGAATTAGGCATCAAATTCCTTCTTAGAGTCTGAGTCCTACCTTCTACTTGACACCATTTTAAACAATAAGCCAGCAAAGACATTAGGAAGTTATAGATCTTTAAAAATGGACATGGAGCCTGGAAACAGGAATAGCCATGTGGTCATCATATTGTGACATGTTTTCCACACTTTCTACATTCCACAAGTTACCAACAACATTAGTAAGACCTGTTAAACCTGCCTTCCCAGGCTTCCATATTTGCAAGGGAATAATTGGAGTTTTTGGTCTTAATCAATGCAGTACTGTCTTCTTATCATCTATAATGTGCTTAGCATCTGGAAGTATTTGCAGTTTTTATACATATATGTGCATATGCAGATATGTGTGGGCATGCATCAAATGCCATTGTAGCTACAATACAGTACATTTAGTATCCTGTATAAATAAAAAATTTATTCTTTTTCCCTTACATGGGGAAAGCATGTACTTCAACAAAATGAGCCATAACCAAAATATCACCCCAAAAATCTACTTTTGAGGAATTTCCAGTCAATCAAAAAATTTAAATTATTTAAAAATCTAACAAAAACTCTGTCTCTGGATTTTCAGACCATTTTTTGTCTGTCTCTTTGCTTATACTGTGTAATACTTCAGAGCTACAGTCTGTCCTGACTGATGTTTTTTGCTTTTTTTTCTCATTTGAACAGGGGAAGCCTAGGGCAGTGGATGTCACTGGGAGTCAAGGTGCCTCACAGACAGGCATGCTTGCCTTCAGCAAATCTACAGATTTGGTCCTCGGGAACTCTTGGTATCTCCAAGGAGAAGTGGCAACTAAAAAAGCATTCTGAGTATCCACATTTCAGACATAAACACCTAAATCCTTCTGCAATCTTTAATCTCCCTGAGTAGGATGGCTGCTTAATTGCAATGCAAACGTCTAAGCTGCTCACCCTGAACTCTTTGTGCAATCAATAGCACTTTAAGAAAGAGTCTTATCTTATACAAAAGTCTGATCTTTTACAAATATCTAAAGACAAAATAAATCACGCCTAGAAATGCTTATCTTTCTCCACTGACCCTTAACAGCAGAGGATGCTTAACTGGGGTTTGGAGACCTACATTGTAAGCATCTACACTTGCTCAGATGAACCCCACTGCCACTTGTCCTTTTTTCAGTGGGAAATTACTGCATATCCCATGCTAACAGCAAAACAGTGATCATAAATGCATCAATAATGCTGAGGTATGGGAATCCCTGACCTTGGTGATGTGTCATATAAACCTCTTTTAATGTGAGGGGAAAAGCACTGGTCTATCCTTAAGTACAGCTATGTTCAGACACAAATGGAAGTCTCTTCCAGACAGTTAAAGCTGTACAATTTGTGATGCAAATAGAAGTTCACAGTAAAGGGCTCACCATCAGGGTTTTATTTTGGCTGCCTATTTAAACATATTCCCTCTGGGATTCAATCATGACCCTGGCAGTCACACCAAGCAATGTCTTGCGTTACCAGTTATTGCACAGAAAGCATTTTTGGAAGGTGGCCCTTTGCATCCAAAGTTCTGGAAAATGTAAAAATACAAAAAGAGACAAGCAAGTAGAAGCAAGTTTCCTTAGCTAAAGGTATTGTTCCAAGGATGCCAGCAAGCGAGTGTGTCTCTCCTACACTGAGGTCCAAGACACGTACCAATATAGTTTGTTTTTTCGAGTGTAATCAAGTTGACATCTATCTACACTGATTACACTTCAGAAGGGAGAAGGAAATTCGGGAGGTGGAAGAAAGGTTCTCTTCTCTCTGGTGGCTTCAGAAGTATCCTCCACAGGGTAGCTTGGGCCTCTGGGCATAGCCCTGAGACATGGGTGGTGCGTAAGAAATCACGCTGGAGGTCTTATGCCTCAGAGATGCTCTTCCCTATTCCTGCTTGCTCCTCAGGGGAGTAATTTGTTGCTGGTCTATACCAGCAGCAAATTATAGCAACCCCTGTGCCAGTTCAACTTGCATCTGGGAACTGGAAGAGGCAGGGGAGTGAGGGACAGAGGGCTTTGGCCTTTGCCTGGCCATCTGCCTGGTGAAGCACTGGTACTATTTAGTCAGTTTTCTGCCCACTCTCCAGTGCATGATGCAGGGGAAGCTACGGTGACTCTGAAGCTTCACAGTCCTGACTGTGCTGTCTGTCAAATACAACTCAGTCTGCTCTTTTCTTCTGACTCTTGCAATTCACAACAATACAAGAATTTCTAAAAACACAATGGCCAGTCCCTGCTCCACTGAAAGCCTTTTTGCATCAGGAAGACTGTGTATGGCTCAATTCTAAGCACTTCAAAAGCCAGTCAAAGAAGAAACGCTGACTATTTTTTATTATATTTATGTAGCATCCTAAATGCCAAATAACACTGCTTTTCATGCCTTTATTACATTGCTCTGCAAATGACAAGATCCTACTATTACACAATGCACCAAGTGAGTCTGACAAGTAACTAGCCGACCTTTATACAGATTGCATTTTTAGTCTCCCTTTATGGTGGCAGTTTATCTCGAGCCTCATTTTCAGCTCCTTGCATGATAGTTCAGCTGGTTTCTATTGCTGTTTGGTTATCACATGGGTTTAAAATCATTGTTACAAACACAAGTCTGTCCTCATTACCAACAGCATTAAATAAAAATCAGCTTATTAAGAGTGGGAGTGCTAAGAGATTGCTCTTTTTTTACTGGTTGTATCCTAGGCAAAAGACAGTCAGGAAATCAGGCTCTTTTCATTCATATATTACAAATGTATTCTATGACCTTGAATGAATCTCCTCTGAAGAGAACTAGCCCTTCCCCTTCCTGCCTAATTCTGCCAGTGGTGTAGAAGACAGAGTGACAACTCACTTTTTGAAATGTAAATTCACACACCACAGCTACCTTGGTGGTATAATCCACATAGAAACCACTTCTCATATCTTCCTGTTTCTACTTCTCTTGCTACAGCCATTTCCTTGATCTTTGTCTGGTCCCAGCATAGAAACATAAGATTACCAGGAGACATTTGGATGTTTCTGTCTGGGAATCCTGCTGTTAGCTAGCACGCTCTATGTGCAGTTAGTGCATGGTCTCTTGGCTGACTTCACTGACCTCCGTCTGTTAGACTGGCTGTGTGCCTGCTCACAAGTCAGTCAGACTGTTTCACTAGGACACAGGTGCCAGCAAGGATGCACTTGGATGGACAGCACGCACAGTATTGCAACATGTCCTACCTTCTTTATAAAAAAGCAATTTTTTGGCTTGATATGTTTTTGGACTATCGTCTCATGCTGCACTTCCATTTTCAGGGAAGTCACTGAAGAAGGGGAGGAAGGCTCATTATGAAAACATTAACTGAAAGACTTTCACATGCCTCTCAGTTTGTATCCGTAAGTGCAATCCTTCTCCCTGTTCTTCGTTAGAAAGGGAAGTTGGTGTGCAGCCCTTCTATTTTCTCCTTGGTGGCTCCAGTGTTTCCATAAAGTGTGGTATGTTAAAAGAAACCAGTAAATCCAAAGTCCTTGCCTGAATATGTGTATTTGAGCTTCACTTTCTTGAGTGCATAAGGAAACGTTTGCATAATAAATTGTAAAATAAGGTTTTGCACTATTGAGTTACATACAAGACTGCTAGTCAGTAAAAAAATTAGTCACTAAATCTGATAACCCCGATGAATCAGCTCACACAGACTGGGGATAGATTAATTTCTAGCACACAAGGCCACATCTTTTTAAACCAGAAAGTTGCAAAATATGGTCTAAACACTTACCTGTGTATTAAAGAATGAAGACTGAACATGTTTGTCAACCACAGGTAGTAGCAGTTTGTCACTGACTTTGGTGTGTCCTGAGCTCTACATGGGGGTACAAATAATCATATACAAACCAAAAAAAGGTTTAGAAAAAGCCCCACTTTGCAATCACTCCAGCTCTACATCATATTCCTGCAGCAGCTCATTCCAAGTCCTTCGTCTCTCCAACCAAAACTCTCAAACATGTCATTTATAACATGACCAACACCTTTAAATCTTGGGTACAGGCTTATCCAAACTGAAAAAAGCCTCCAGCAAGCTCGCTGAATCATTGCTTATGTCACTTGCCCACTGCCTTCCCATAACTCCCTCCACCATGTATAAATGAAATTAAACCCACCAAGCACCTGGAGAGAGAGCAAAATATTCACAGGGGAAAACACTGAAGGAAAAGTACCAACAGCACACGTAGAGGATATAGTAGGGGAACACACTCAGATTAGGCTATCCATGCTGATTTGGCTGATCATTTACACACTTAGGTGATGATGGCTTATGAAAATAACAAGCGACATATCAAAAACATTGGGTGTATAAAGAATCCTAGAAAAAGACTCTCACCTGCTCGCAAAATTCTCCTTGGAACTGAAACAGAGAGGTTTTCTAGTGGAATCAAGAAATATTTGTATATGGGAGAAGGAGGGAATTTTGTATCAAAGATAAGCTTATAATCATTACAATCCTGACAAAAATATTTGGTATTTCAGAGCAGAATGACCATTCTCTCTGTTTTGATGACAGCTCTTGCTTTATATGACACTGAACTTTAGTAAGATTTTCTGTAGGTTTGGAAGGAAAAAGCAGCAATCATAATTACCTTACTTTTCTACAATTATATTATATACTTATCCAACCAAGGAGTTCACACTTTCAAGTATCAATATGACGCTGCTCCAAGGCAATTTACTGTGCTTACACCAAAACACACTACTCCCCATTATTCTCTCATTGCACATGTGCCTTAATATAGGTGCATAACTTTTAGAAGTGTTGCATTGACATTTTAATTCATCTGCTTTTACTTAGTCACCACAGACATACGCAGAGATAGAAAACATTGTTAACACCCAGATGAGCAACAAACTGAAGACTTTAATGATCAAGCAAAGCCCAGCTCCGCACTTGCCCTTAATTACTTAAATTCAGAAAGCCTGTGAGATTTTGTGAGATAAAATCTTTTGTGAGATTTTATTAACCATTAAATCTAACCATTAAATCTCTCTGAAAATTTATTGCTCTGAATTTCAGTATTATATGGCAAACACTTTGATAATTTATTCAGATAAGATTTCCTGTTGGTGAATTTAGCGTTATTAGCTGTAAAAATATTGTCATTGTATAGAGCTCATTTTTATGTGAAGCATTTATTCCAGTGGCCCTAGCAGACTGGAATAATTTCTTAAAGACAGAGCACTCTGCAAAGCAAATTTACTACAGGTCAGATTGCAATTGATTAAAATACAACTGTGAATATAAAGGGCTTCTCCTCTGCCTTGTAGGGGAAAAAGAAAAACAAAAAAAAAAGGGAAGAAAGGGGAAAAAAATCAAGGTTTCAGGCAGCAAAGTGGTAGCAGAAACTTGGTGATATTCCCCTCCTTTCTATGTACCTATCTCAACCCATTTGCAAACCGTAGCGTCGGCTCCACGCTGCCTCGGGGGTGGGAGACCAGAAGTGCTGCAAACCAGGACTGATGTGCCTGACAGAGCTGCACAGCAAAGTCTGAGTGATGGCCTGAGCCATGCCCGGCAGTAGCCAAAATTATGAGTGGGTTTTCTTTCCTGAAGCGCTGCATTCGACTACAATCACAAATGTGGCATATGCAGTAGCCAGTCAGCTGCCAGTTGATTCTATATATATTTTTCCATTAAGTTTTTGAAAGCCATGTAAGAAAAAGGTTTTTCATGCAAAGAAATATGCTGCAGTTTGGTGACTTACAGAAAGCTTTGGGGGGCACAGCCAGAGTGGTACATTGGGAGATCTTGCTTGGCATACACCCGAGTGCTTTCACTTAGAAGAAACATTCAAACCTGAGATATCTCTGTGTAAGTGCTGTAGCTTGTCCCAGTGCAGACAGAATTCATTTAACATATTATTGTGTCCCAAATCAACAGCTGCGAAAGATGGTATTCAGCTAATGAGGAAAATTAATCACAATTATTTATATCTGCATTTTGCTCTAAAAGAGTTCAAATGTAAGAATATGTAAGAAATATCTCCTTAAAAAATGAAGAGGCCGAGGAAGACAAAAGAACCTAATGACTGAAATAATTGAAAAACCCTAATACCTTTTTCAAAATAGTTTCTAAGTTGCTAGATAAGTGGAGTAGAATTCAGTTAGAGGGTGAATCTCAGACTATATTGAAAATTAGTTATAAAAGAGTCATACCCTTCCATGACAGCTTTGAAACCTGGGGCTTTTGACTCCATATTCCCCATCGATTTGTAAAAACATGTGGCAGTCATTCTCAGATCCCATTTTATTGTCTGTTACTGTGTTCGTGTTCATGGACAAGGAAGCACTCCGAAACTGTGACTAACTTGTGGTTTAACAGATAGTTTTCACCAGTGCCCTTTGAACATCAGCTCTAAAAGATGAGGATCTGCACTATCTGCAGACTTAAACTTGGATATTTAGATTTACGGCACCAAATCATTTATTTGCTACTAAGGATAGTAGAATGCTTGAGAGATGATGACCTTTGTAGTTTAGCCACCTATAAGAACTAAGAGCTTTCCACTTAAAAAAAATTCTCTTCTTCTTGACATCAACACAAGCACACACACAGAGAAAATCAGCAGCTCTGTTAAGAAAGGGTTGGCAAGTGGCTTCCCAAGATCTCCCATGTATTTTCACCGAGAGCTCTAGGAACAAAGCACTTGGAAGATTAAGGAGAAACAGCCAATGAAAAAAAATTTCTTTTTCTTTTGTTTTGATCAGAATTCTGTTTAGATACAAACGATCTGGGAAGTAGTATCTGAAAACCTACATTAAAAAAAAACTGGGAACAATTTTTCACCCTCTCTGGAAAAGGAAACTAAATCAAATCTGCAAGCCTTTCTGCTAGGATTCATCCTGATAGAATTAGTAACAGCCAGGAAATTAACACTAAACAATGAAGCTCATAATGAAAACATTGTGAGGGACAACATTAACATATTACAGAGAGAGCCTCACTGCCTGTCTACCAACAGTTAAGGTCCATTCCCCACACGCAGAATGCTCAAGTAAGAAAAACGCAGGCCAGGTTTCTAGCAGCTAATCAGTGTTGATACAAGAGCAGTGTGCAGCAGCAGAAGAAAAAGATGAGATTAAAGTGAATATTGCCTAATGAGCATGTTCTTCCTGATGAAAGATTTTAATGTAGACTGTAAATCTCTCTCACATGCTTATCACAAATGTCTCAATTTGGTAAACTGGATAGCAGAATTATGTGGGTAGGCGCCAATGAACACACATTTAGGTCTGCAGCTAAAAAGGATTGAGATGTTTTGACTCTAAATTCTGCAAGGTGCAGCTTCAAGGTACCTGAATTTCTCCCATCCCTGTGCAAGGTCTGTAGTATTCTACATGATAACAAGGTCTCATTAGGCTATGTCTGTATTAGGAAGTATTTCAATACAACAGGAGCCAGTCCGTAGTCTGGAAGAGTTGACACTGGGAACCCAGTCACTGCAGAGTGTGCATTTTGTGGGCCTACATCACAGCATCCCAGCCTGGTCTGAGGAACACACCATGTGTCCTCCTGGTTCAAGTTTCTCATTTCATTTCTTGCAAAAGGAACCAGATTGAGCACTGTGAGAGCATTCTGCAATGCAAAGCACCTGTTGTCAATGGGGATGAGGAGGAGATTCAGCTCAAGAACAAACACTCCTGATCAAAATGAAAATGTAACTGCACATAGTCTTTGCTGCCTCAATTCGTGCCATTCAAACAGATTGCTCCACGAGCAGTGAACTGCCGGGACAAGCTGAAAACATCAGCTTATGCTTAATTTATCCCAAACTGGAGATCAAGCATTATATTCACAAACAGGTTGATGTTCCTCATTCAATTCACAGCCAGGAGCCTCCACAGAGCATGGGGGCTTCTTTGCAATAAAGACTTGTCGAGAAGCACCTCAACTTTTTTATCCAGTCAGTGAGCTAAGCAGGATTAGGCAGAGCAGAAGCAGACAGGACTGATTAAAAATGTAAGTCCTAGTATCAGTAGATAGAAAAAGAAGCCATTGAACCTAGGTGCTCTCCAGTCTGCCTGAGCACCTCTGCCTAAAGGAGGAATCACAACTTCTCTTTTGCTGTGCTTCAAAGCCATCTGCTGCTGGCTTAATGTGGAACTCAGTATGCCAGTGTTGTTGCCTGTGCCCTGGGAAACTTCCACGAGCTCTAGCACACAGTCTGTGTACTGGGCTATGGGTTTGCAGACCCCAAGAGGGCTTAGGAATAAAGTGAGATCCAAAATATAAGCTTCTACATACTGATGTTCAGTACAGGGAAAAAAAAAAACAAAACAGACAAACAAAATCAATTTAATAAGCTCCAAAAGACTTTAAGGGCTCCTAGTATTAGGCATGCATATTCAGGAGCACAAGACTCCAGCATCACTGAAGAAGCTGACATAGGTGTTCACTAGTTTTTTTTTAAATCAAAGCACTCAGGTATACGATAAGTTAAATTATTTTTATGTTCAGGATGTAATTTTAGTATCTGTACCCTTCTTATTTCTGCCTTAATCACAGTTTGCAAAGACTTTACAAAGGCTACTTGCCATTTTACATGCATAAATCTTATCCTCAGCCTGTTGAGCAAACCTGAGATGTTCTTAATGAGTCTGAGAAGCAAAAAAAAAAAGGGGGGAAAGCCAGTTTTCAGATCTCTTGGACTTTCTTAGTACCAGACAGCATCTATCCAATGTAGTTTTATCCAAATTAGAATGCATTGACGTAAAATTGGGTGAAACTTCACATTCCAAACTGCAGGGAGCATATAGTAATGCAATAGCAGCTATGTTCTTATGGGTTATTTTAAATTTAAATTTAATTTTAAATTAAATTTGAACTAAGAACATTAAGCTCCTTTTCTACTCTATTTTTTAACTTGTATAACCAATACTATATAAAAGAACAATTTGAAACATCCTGTAATCATTTTGACTGCAAGATTATTTTGTTTACAGATCATTCAGTAATAAAGACTGAACTTCAGCCACGGTAAAAATAGCAATTAATTGACTCTTATTTTGAGTCACGTGGTAGCTTACGGACGAAATTATATGTTTGTGTGACTGAAAATAATGAATAATACACAAAGGAATTCATGCAATTATATGTCTAGTGTCCTGTACAAAGAACCAGTGAAGGCACAAGATCCTTGTGTTAGAAAAGCTACCTAAAATGACATCTGCAGTTGCCAAATGCTGGGGAAATACATTATTGCAGCCAGAAATTCAAAAAACAAACCTATTTATCTGAACTAGCCTTAAAGCATGAGTGCAAAAGCAAAACAAAACAGACGTTGCTTGTTGGAAGCACATGTATTTTTAAGCAAAATGTGGACACAAATGTCCAAATTTGGAGAATGAAATTAAGTTGGGAACACTGTGTGGGGTTCCAGTTCCACCCTGACATGCAATGACTCCAACTGTTGTATGTTGTATTGCCCTTCTTTCCCCATCTCAGCGCTGTCCAAGTCCTGGCTACTTATTCCAACCTATCCATCTTGAACCAGATAGCTGATCTGGCTGCAAACTTATTTTCTCCACACAAATACAGAGGTTAGTCTGAAGCTGCTCAGGGATTTTTTTACGCAATCTAAATCACCCTGTCACCAAACACTAATTTCAGGTTTATTTTCTAACACCTTCTGTCCTTCCTAGATCTAGCGATAGAGCCCCACATCTACTAATCTGACAATAAACTGGCAATTTGAAGCCTCCATAAGATAGCCAAACATTGGGTAATCAGTGACAGAGGAAACCTTTAAATCAGAGTAGTTGATGCTGGAGGCCTCAGGCTGTCTCTCCTACCACGATAATGATCATTTTGGCACTGAATGGAAAAAGGTCCAGGCTTCTCTCTCTAAATGAGGAGAATGGAGACTTATGTCACAAAGGCTCAAGAAAAAAAGACTACACAATTTTAAGCTATGTTTTGAAGACCTTGTTTGCTGTAACAAAGGATTGGACACAGGAGTGCTCCCACTGTGCTCCCAAGATTCTTCTCACAAATTTGAAGACATAAGTCCACCAGGGCTATTAGATAGAATAATCCAGATTCTGACTAAGGTAGTCCTTAACCTAGTGTCTTCTGAAAGTTTGGAGGATGTACAAGAGGTGGGATCAGTCTGCTATAAAAACTTTAGTGTTTCAGGTACACTTTTCCTTAAATACCCACTACTGGCCTAGAAGGTGGTATGGGATTCAGCCAGCCTATGACTAGACCCAGATGGTGACCCTTAAATTTTCATTCTTGTCTCTACCAAATGCTGCTTAATGACCAGAGTTATGAAAATATAAAACCGAGTTGGTGACACAGGATGAAAAGAGCTCTCCCTTGTCTCGGTTTCTCCTGTCTTATACAGTGAGTATTAGGGATTGTTTCTTAGAACAGGAGTTTAAGAAGTTACAGTAAGCTTTAGGGCTAAAAGAACACCCTGGGATGAGAACAGGATATTTTATGAGAGAACCAGGTAAATTAAATGAAACAATAAAGAACTACTGAATCATAAGAAAAGCATGTTACAAAAAGTACAAGGTAGGATAGGCTATGTAAATAAAGATCTTGTTCATCAGCATAAAAAGATTCCTCTGGGAAATCAAGAAAATATCATACAGGAAAAGAAAAATTGGGGGGTTTCTTTTCAAAAGCTTTCAGTAAAATTCAGCAACAGGAGAACTATTAAGGAACTGACTACAATTTTAAGATTAACAGCTTGGATGTTAGAATTAAAAATTACTAGGATGATGAAAGAACAGCAAGAGTGAGTTTTCTGTATAACAGGTGATAAATAGATACAACTAAGGCAGTATTGCCTAATATAGAGAGGACCCATGGCAGCTGGCAAAGAAACACAAAAACCTGGGGTCATAAAAGATGCAGACGACATGAAAGCAGTTGGGCTGTAAACTCATGAGCACAGAGGCAAAGTTGCAGGTTTAAACCTTCAGCAAGCGGTGCGGCAGCAGCTGTGTGCACACATGCACGATGTGCATTGGAAAGCCTGACAATACAGCAGGCTGCACCTTGAAAAACAGGCATGAGAAAATTGTCCTCAATTCACCCAGGGAATGTTTACCATGTTTGGGAAAGGGCTACACTGCTTTTAGAGGCTGAGATGTGTGCTTCCATCTAGTCTGTGAGGTGCCTTTTCCCACCAGGCCCAGTTGATGCAGGTGTGATTGGGGAGCTGCTCAAAGGCCTTGCAGCATTAGCTGAATGCAGCTGGTTCAGGGAACTCACTGTAAGCAAGGACAGGTTGTGGTGCCATGGAAAGATTTGTGTGCCCTTCCCAACCCCTGTGGTCAACGAAAATGTGCAGCTGAGGAACAGCAGAGCTTCATTCTCACTCCTCACAAAAGCCAGACCATTCAGCTGCATTTGGAAGAATATGAAGTGATAAGTGTTGTGACAGACCACCAGTACATCCTGAACTCACATTCATTGATTTTAATAAGTTTGTTCCTCTTTCAGAAAATACATGCAAAATATGCTGCATTCATGCAAACTGGGTGGTGTCCCTGTCCTCCAGGAGCAAAAATTCCTGTGTGATTTTCAGCACTTGCTGCAACTCTTCTCTTGTGTCACTGCCCACAGCTGCAGCCAACCAAGGCCCATAAAAACCAATGAGCCACGAAGTGGGGATCACCAAGCATGGGGGTCTGCGGTGGGACCCAGACCTGGATCACACACCTCCTATAAAAAAAGAAAGACAAAGGCAGGATGCAGAAGGGTTGTCAGAGGAGCATGTCCTGCCTGCTGGACCACACTTAAGAGACAAGAAAATATCACTATCACAACACCTGCCTGAGTCTGGATCAGCACTTAGAGTAAACAAGCCTTTTCCAAGCCATGTAACAAATTGAATAAACAGTGGTGGAAGAATGTTAACTTCAACTTCCCAGGAGTCAGATGAACCCTCCTAACTGCTGGTATTAAGAACAGACCACCCTACCCTACTAGTTTTCATCCAACAGGTAATCAGTTACAAAAGGAAATATCTCTGCTAGGAAAGACTGAGAGTTGCCCTGCTCAGAGGGTGGCATAGCAGAACTGGCAGTGTATTTGTCTTCAACAGCTGGACATGTTTACTGAACCTCCTTCTCCATGACAAAAAAAAAAAGTCTGTGACCAGGTCTAACACAAGGTTTGATTGTCCCACAGATGATCCCATGGGAGAGTAGTCAGAAGCACCTTTGGGGATGCTCTCAGGCGCAGTTTAAGTATCATTTTTCCAGACTTGAAGAGAGATTTGGAAGACGATTTTTCCTGACATCAACCATGGATCCCTTTTCCTACATAAAAAATCCACTCGCTTTTAATTTCATGTAATCAAAATCAGCAGGCAGGAAAATTCAAAGCAAGTATTTTTGCTTTGAATCAAGTTTCTAAACAGTTTTCCTAAACTGCCCCCCCGCCCCATCGTTATCATCATCCTGTCGCTGCTAATGGTAATATTACCAACCCCTCTTTTTT